>CM042235.1:1184911-1354911 GCA_023566465.1 Cottus gobio | reverse complement strand
GAAAATGCAAAGTGAATATGAATATTTTGTCTCAGGCACCAAAACCGGTTAGTTAGGGTTAGAAAACAACATCATGGTTGAGTTAAGATAAACACTCCTGCAACGCCATGCGACATAATGTTGTGAATAAAATATATAATAATAATAACGGGATCTTGTTATGTTATTTCACTGCTTTTCTTTTATAAAACCTTGATGAAGTGTTCTGGGACTCAGAGGTCTGAAAAGAACAGAAACTCCTCTTCAGCTCGTTGACATGAAGCTGTGGAGTCTTTCAGCAAAACTTCTGTTTTTATTTATTGTTTTAGTTTCATGCTGGGGTCCTGATCCACAGTGCTGAAATCTAGAGATGAAAACCTGTTTACAATACCGATACTGTGTGATTAGAGGTCACGCCCCAAATTAAAGACGAACGCGTTAGTATTTATTTACATTACATTTAGCTGACGCTTTTATCCAAAGCGACTTACATGATATACAGTAGACCGTAGACACAGCAACGGTGAGCAATGAGGGTTAAGTGTCTTGCTCAAGGACACAACGACATGGACTAGTGGAGCCGGGGATCGAACCACCGACCTTCTGATTGAAAGACCAACTTGCTAACCACTGAGCCACAGCCGCCCCTTATTTATAAACTACGGAGGGAACGGTAGAGACCAACCGAGTCATGGAGAACCAGAAAACGGTTCATTTCGTTGTTCCAGGAACATTTCGTCAAACAGGAAGTTAGAAAGACTCCTCCCATCGATTTACCTCAGAGGAAAATCAATCTGACTGTGGAGATATTTACTTTACTGGGCCACTTTCTACCCATAGATACCCATATATTTATATATATATGTGTATATATGTGTATACCTTTAGGGTTGACGCCCTTTCACCTCATTGATTCTGTCGTAATCTCAATGTACAGAATCAGTATTTGTCGACACATTAATGATTAACGCCAGCGTTGGGGTGAGTCCACGGTTTGACATTCCTCTGATGTTTCGGGTGGCGGCCGAGCTCTTTCCTGCTCTGACAACACGTCTCTGTGTAAACACGAAGGCCATGAAGGCCGCGTGTTTACTGACTCACATCAGGGAGTGTTTGCTTAATTGGGTGTCGACAACAGTGTCGTAAGCAGCGTTGGTTGAGATCTGCCTTCACCCAGAGCTCCTCAGACTGTGCCCGTCCGTCCGTGCAGGTGCAGCCCGGATCGTCCAAACTGAACTCGTGGTTCTGCCCCGGTCGCCATGGCTACCAACGCCACCCCTGCGGGCTGCGGGCCCGACGTGGACTCCCTGTACTACGACCTGTGTGACCTCGGCGCCGCCTGGGGCATCGTGCTGGAGGCCCTGGCGGCGGCCGGCGGCGCCGTCTGCTTCGTGCTGCTCCTCGCGCTGCTGGCCAGCATGCCCTTCGCGCGGGACAAGAACCGGCGGAGCTCGGTGGCGCTGAACGCCTGCTTCCTGTTCTGCACCTTCGGCCTCTTCGGCCTGACCTTCGCCTTCATCGTGGGGAAGGACTTCGCCACGTGCGCCTCGCGGCGGTTCCTCTTCGGCGTGCTGTTCGCCGGCTGCTTCGCCTGCCTCCTGATGCAGAGCGTGCGGCTGAACATCCTCGCCCGGCGGGACAGCGGGCCCCGGGCCTGGGTCTTGTGCCTGGCGGCGGCGGGGCTGTGGCTGGTGGAGGTGGTGATCAACACCGAGTGGCTGATCATCACGGTGGTGCGCCACCCGCGGGGGCCGCTCAACGCCACGGCCGCAACCGGCAGAGCCGCGGCGACGCCTTGCAACATCGCCAACGAGGACTTCGTCATGGCGCTGATCTACGTGATGACCCTGATCCTCGCCGTGGTGGTGGCGAGTCTCGCCGTCATGGCGGGAAAACACAACCAGTGGAAGAAGGACGGCGCCTTCATCCTCCTGACCAGCGTCGTCTCCGTGGGCATTTGGGTGGCGTGGATCGTCATGTACGTCTACGGCAACCAGAAGAGGGGCTGGCCCACGTGGGACGACCCCACCTTGGCCATCGCCCTGGTGGCCAACGCGTGGGCCTTCCTGCTCCTCTACACGATCCCCGACATCTGCGGCGTGAGCGCCGGCGCCGGTGAGAGCCCGCAGAGCTTCGGGGAAGATCTGTACCCGAACCGAGGAGTCGGCTACGAGACGATCCTGAAGGAGCAGAGCGCCCAGAACATGTTCGTGGAAAACAAGGCTTTCTCCATGGACGAGCCCAAACAAGGTGGGTAGCCCGTTGGCTTCTTCTTCCTGGTTTCACCAAAATATCACCGCCTGTCAGTTTGAAATGAGGCTCCTCCGAAGGACGCATCATTTAGCGTTGCCTCATCAAGACTCCGTCACAGCAAAATTCAGGGATTGAAAAGGTGTACTTGCATTATCATGTTGTCATATTATCATTATATCAGTGGCTATAAATAGCAATACCATCGTGACGTGTTAATGTTGATGATTTTGCATTCGGGCACGCCGACGTTCCCACCTTTATTGTCTCGGTATGACATCACTCTCATGTTTTCACTCCTTTTATCCCCGTAAAGCAAACATTTGCCTGGTCAACAGTGTGTTTAGCTTGTGAGGTAACGAGAGGCCACAAACCCTTCGCACACAGCTTCACTCTCACTGGAGGTTCATTAACATGTCAGATCGCAGCATATATTTATCACGGGAACGTCTGGGAACGTTGAATCGTAAAAGTCTGTCGCTGCAGTGACATATACTGTGTATATATATATATATATATATACATATACATATACATAACACGCTCATTGCTGAATACACAACTTGAGTTTCACGGCCGAAGAAACAGAAACGGAGCGACTAGAACACAGTCTCAGCTCCCAGCTCTTCTCTCTTTCCTCCCCTCTTCCTCCCAGCTCTTCTCTCTTTCCTCCCCTCTTCCTCCCAGCTCTTCTCTCTTTCCTCCCCTCTTCCTCCCAGCTCTTCTCTTCTTTCCTCCCCTCTTCCTCCCAGCTCTTCTCTTCTTTCCTCCCCTCTTCCTCCCAGCTCTTCTTTCCTCCCCTCTTCCTCCCAGCTCTTCTCTCTTTCCTCCCCTCTTCCTCCCAGCTCTTCTCTTCTTTCCTCCCCTCTTCCTCCCAGCTCTTCTTTCCTCCCCTCTTCCTCCCAGCTCTTCTCTCTTTCCTCCCCTCTTCCTCCCAGCTCTTCTCTCTTTCCTCCCCTCTTCCTCCCAGCTCTTCTCTTCTTTCCTCCCCTCTTCCTCCCAGCTCTTCTCTCTTTCCTCCCCTCTTCCTCCCAGCTCTTCTCTCTTTCCTCCCCTCTTCCTCCCAGCTCTTCTCTCTTTCCTCCCCTCTTCCTCCCAGCTCTTCTCTTCTTTCCCGAACTCTCCTGCAGAAGCATCCCGCCTTGTGTTTGCACCGTCTCCACAGCAACCGAGGCGTGGCGGTAAAGCCTCATCTCATGGGTCCGTCTTCTGTGAAACGTCTTCAGGGGCTGAAGTAAAGGGTTAAGAGATGGCCCTGAAGGCATCACACAGAGGGCTTAGTGAGGGGCCAAACTGATGTTGAGGGGCCAAACTGTTGGTAAAGAGGCCAAACTGATGCCCTGTGTGTCCCCTGTGTCCCCTGTGTGTCCCCTGTGTGTCCCTGTGTGTCCCCTGTGTCCCTGTGTGTCCCCTGTGTGTCCCCTGTGTGTCCCTGTGTGTCCCCTGTGTCCCTGTGTGTCCCTGTGTGTCCCCTGTGTGTCCCTGTGTGTCCCTGTGTGTCCCTGTGTGTCCCCTGTGTGTCCCCTGTGTCCCTGTGTGTCCCTGTGTGTCCCCTGTGTGTCCCCTGTGTGTCCCCTGTGTGTCCCCTGTGTGTCCCCTGTGTGTCCCTGTGTGTCCCTGTGTGTCCCCTGTGTGTCCCTGTGTGTCCCCTGTGTGTCCCCTGTGTGTCCCCTGTGTGTCCCTGTGTGTCCCTGTGTGTCCCCTGTGTGTCCCCTGTGTGTCCCCTGTGTCCCTGTGTGTCCCTGTGTGTCCCCTGTGTGTCCCCTGTGTGTCCCCTGTGTGTCCCCTGTGTGTCCCCTGTGTGTCCCCTGTGTGTCCCTGTGTGTCCCTGTGTGTCCCCTGTGTGTCCCCTGTGTGTCCCTGTGTGTCCCTGTGTGTCCCCTGTGTGTCCCCTGTGTGTCCCTGTGTGTCCCTGTGTGTCCCCTGTGTGTCCCCTGTGTGTCCCTGTGTGTCCCTGTGTGTCCCCTGCAGCGCTCAAGCCCGTGTCCCCGTACAGCGGCTACACCGGTCAGCTGCGTGGCTCTGTCTACCAGCCCACTGAGCTGGCTCTCATCAGTAAGACCGTGGGAAACGTGAGTATAGTTTGTTGACACACACACACACACACACACACACACACACACACACACACACGTGTCATGTGGTGGGAAAATGATTATTGAAATGAAGAACAGTGACATTTTGACTGAGCATTTACAAATATGAATGTAAAGAAATTCATATAGATTAAAACAAGCAGATACAATAATTTTAAAAATACGTGTACAAAATTAAAAAATCAAAGAAATCTGGAAAATCTAATTAGCGTTGTGTGTTTTGAGGAGTGATTTAAATAATAATCTGAAAGAGTCCAGAGAGACAGATCATGGTTGAGGTTCTTGATGAGTTCTGGTAGCCGGCCTGTGAGGGGGGCGTGTCTCTCTCCAAAGAGCAGACACGCCCCCTTCCCTCATTCCTTTGATGCCGATGTCGTGCAGCGCCCTCCGGAGGTCTCCTTCGACATGGCCATCCCCCGGGCGTCCACCCACTCGGCGGCCGGCAGCGGGAGCGGCACGCCGCCGACACACGAGGCCGGGAGCGCCGCACACACTCCGGCTAACGGAACCAGCGTAGGTCGTCTCCTCTGCCGCCGCTCGTTTCACTTCCCCCGCCTCCTGCTGTAGCCATGGCAACTCCTTCCACAGGTTGACCATGAATGGCTTCTTTGTCTGGTGGTTGTTGTTCTTCTTCCTCACCTGGCCGAGCTCGTCTGAGTTCTCTCTGTAGGAATGTTGGTGGTTTGATTTGACACAACGTGTCTCTTTCTGGTTTCATTCTTTTCCATATTTCTCTACTTAACGTGTGTCTTCTGTCAGATGTTTTGATCTATATTTTGAAACACTGGCCTCTAGTCTGTAAAGGTGGCTCTGAAGAGGCTGCAGGATCTATTTATTAATGTGTGTTTGATCTGCATACGAAGGGGTTAGGGTGAAGGTATGAGACTATAAGCCAATCAGTAAAGCAGCAGGATTCATAATTTAGAGCCCAAGTATGCTCAGTATCTTTGTATTTGGACTTTGGTCCTCCCATTCTTTCAGTTTGTTAGTCCGGCCTGTGAACCAGAGCTGGTCTCCAGGAGCTTTGTGCTGCTGGATGCTTTCCTGGAGATCTTATAGATTTAGTTTTGACACGTCCTTGGTCGCCAATAGATTTTAATCTGCTGCAAGCCCCTCAGAGCCAACCTCTCTGGTCTGAACTGTGATCATTTAAAGTCTCATTATGCTGCTGTTTGACCCACCGCCTGTCTTCTTCTGCAGGGGAACGGTCTGCACAGGACGTCCCAGTGGTGAACCCGCTGACCCCCCAGCACCACGTCGTTTCATTTGGCTGACTGTGTGTTTGCCGTTGCTCTGTGGTTCTCTAAGCTGGTTCTAAGAGGAACCCTGGTCCCAGACATGTGGAGCTGGACGCTGGGTCAAACCCCCACCCCCTCCTCCCCCAACCCCCGGTGGACAACAGCCCAACCTTCTATTGACTGGCTCGATCGGTGTCAGACAGTGTGGAGCTTCATTTGGAAGTCAAAGCCGCGGCTTTGCGGCAGAACAAAGACTTTTTGCATCGTTGGCGTACAGTGAGCTCTCTGCTGGACCCGAATCACACCGACGAAGAGTGACGGTGCTGAGGCCGCAAATATATGATACCCCCCTGCCCCCCTTCCCCCAACACACACCATAAACAAGCCTGCAGCGGCAGCACCGGGGGAACTTTATTTACTAATTTTGGATTGGGAATATTGTTAATAACCTCAAAAGTCTGATGTAAAATGGAGCAACTGGTGTTTGAATTATGTAAATATATTGTTATGTGTCAATGGTTGAACACTGCATGGAAGCATTGTATGAATATGTATATTTAATGCTATTTATAGCACAACTGTGTGCTATTTGATTTAATCTTATTTCTACCAATCAAACAATCACGCGACTAGAACTGAAATAGAGCTTATATCACCGTCTTATAACGCTTCATGTAAGTTCTCATAGAAGGTTCCTATATTTTTTTTTCTATAAAAAAACAGAACATTATTCTATGAGTGACTTGCGCCACGCTGCTCCATGGACCCCCGTCTCTCGGCCCGGTCTCCAAGAAGAAATGTTGCCATTGTATGTTTCTGCAAACAAATTAGGCAACATTGAGGTTTGGCCTCTTTGTACGTTGTTACAATGTTACTGTTAAAATGTTACAATGTTACGGTGTTACGATGTTACAATGTTACAATGTTATGTTATGTTGTTACAATGTTACGATGTTACATTGTTACAATGTTACGTTGTTACAATGTTATGATGTTACAATGTTACGTTGTTACAATGTTACGTTGTTACGTTATGTTGTTACAATGTTACGATGTTACATTGTTACAATGTTAAGTTGTTACAATGTTATGATGTTACAATGTTACGTTGTTACAATGTTACGATGTTACATTGTTACAATGTTACAATGTTACGTTGTTACAATGTTATGATGTTACAATGTTACGTTGTTACAATGTTACGTTATGTTGTTACAATGTTACAATGTTACATTGTTACGTTATGTTGTTACAATGTTACGTTGTTACAATGTTACGATGTTACAATGTTACGTTGTTACGTTATGTTGTTACAATGTTACGATGTTACATTGTTACAATGTTAAGTTGTTACAATGTTATGATGTTACAATGTTACGTTGTTACAATGTTACGTTGTTACGTTATGTTGTTACAATGTTACGATGTTACATTGTTACAATGTTAAGTTGTTACAATGTTATGATGTTACAATGTTACGTTGTTACAATGTTACGTTGTTACGTTATGTTGTTACAATGTTACGATGTTACATTGTTACAATGTTAAGTTGTTACAATGTTATGATGTTACAATGTTACGTTGTTACAATGTTACGTTGTTATGTTATGTTGTTACAATGTTACGATGTTACATTGTTACAATGTTACGTTGTTACAATGTTATGATGTTACAATGTTACGTTGTTACAATGTTACGTTGTTACGTTATGTTGTTACAATGTTACGATGTTACATTGTTACAATGTTAAGTTGTTACAATGTTATGATGTTACAATGTTACGTTGTTACAATGTTACGTTGTTATGTTATGTTGTTACAATGTTACGATGTTACATTGTTACAATGTTACAATGTTACGTTGTTACAATGTTATGATGTTACAATGTTACGTTGTTACAATGTTACGTTATGTTGTTACAATGTTACAATGTTACATTGTTACGTTATGTTGTTACAATGTTACGTTGTTACAATGTTACGATGTTACAATGTTACGTTGTTACGTTATGTTGTTACAATGTTACGTTGTTACGTTACATTGTTACATGAAACTTTTTTTGGACGATTCAGAAGAGCCAACATACAATTCCAACATTTCTTCTGGTGACTGGGTCTTTCTTTGGGGTCCAGCCACGGCGAGGCCCTTTCAGCGGCCTCCAGAACCTTCTGGCCGGCTGTATTTAACTATATTACGCCCCTTCACACAGGATGGCTTGCTCAGTCCGGTCCTCACAGACGGGACGATATAATCAACATGTCTGGGGAAACCTGTTGGCTGCTGGATGAACAGAACCTGAATAAGGCTGCATCCAACCATCAGTAGCATTACTGATGGTTGGTACTGACTGTGAGTTTGTCTGTACGATCTCAGCTTTGGCTGCTCTGAGTTTGTTGTTTTGTCAGATAAACAGTCCGAACTGAACATATTCAATTTAGAATGAAAGAAAACACAAGTTTTGTTTGTTTATCGAGAGATGACACAATTGTCTTGTTTTAACTTTTAGAAAGACAATCGAGAGAAACCCTTCAAGAGAAACGTGTGTTTTCTGGCAGGGAAAGATCTCACAACTTCAGCTGATAAGATGCCTTTGATTTACTGTATCGACATGTTTATGACCAGACCACTGTGTGATATGTCTTTTGAAATACAGCAAATAAATACCCACTTGTTCTGAATAGTGTGTTTTCTTATAGATATTGCATGTTCTCGTGAGGTGATGAGGACAGTTAGTGGGTGTAACAGGAAATTAACTGTATTCTGTGAGTGATCCTCACGCAACATTATAAAACATGCAAAAGATGGTCATGCATGTCCGGCTGCAGACAAATCAGTCTGGAGACCGTTGATACGCTCTCAGACATGATTTAACTATTTAACACGTTCATATTTGAATAAAGGTGCCGCCAGCCGGGTTATATTTCCTCCACAAACATCAGGACTGTAGTTCAAATAAAGGGTGGAGGTCCATTGTTTCGTGGGAGGAGCAACAGCAGGCGCAAACAATTCAATCAGGTTCATCAACGCGAACAAACACATTTATGGATCCGAGCTCACAGACGTCAGATGGATGAATTCATCAAGGTCATCAGAGGAGACGGGAATAATTGATCACGTTCCAGTTGCCGAGCAATCGTCAGTCTCTCCCAGAGAGGACATCGCTGCTGAGCGGTGCATTTAGTTCACTGAAGGAGGTGAGTGCAAAGCAGCGTCTCTGCTGGCCACAACTCTTAAAATGTAATTAAATACATCCATAAATTAATCTACAAACCTGAGATATTACTTCTTAAAGGGCCAGTGTGAATCATGGCAGAGGATTTATAAGCAGAAATATAATTTACAATGCATAAATGTGTTTTTTTCGTTGGCGTTTTCGTTTGCTCAGAATGAGCCCTTCATATCGACATCAGGAGTAGGAGGCGGAGTCCGACAGTTCTACACACTGTCCCTTTAAGGACTGACACGTTTGAACATTAAACCAGGCAGTGGTTAGCTTAGCTTAGCTTAGCATAAACACAGCTAGCCGTGTTCCCTTCAGGAAGATGTTGTGTTTATCCAGAAGGAACAAGTCTCGTGACGGGCAGACAGACGTGTAGATGCAAAAGAAATTAAGTAAAGTTAAAAAAGTGCATTGAGTTAACAAAGTGTGAACGTATTAATTTTATTATAATGTATTCCACCATTTCATATTTTTCCCATCCCTCTGATCGCACAAACACATCTCGACCGCCTCGTGCTCATGTTTCGGGCGGCCGCGGCCTGATGACCTCCAGCCGGCCTGATGACCTCCAGCCGGCCTGATGACCTCCAGCCGGCCTGATGACCTCTGATGACCTCCAGCCAGCCTGCTGCGTTGTTAGAATCAGGGATTCTCTCTGAGCGTGATGGACCTGCTGCGGAGCTGATAACACGTTCAACAAGATGCTTTGTCTTGTTTCACCGTCTCTGTCCAGCTGCTGCGGTGATAATGTTCCGGCCTCACGTTGTGTTCATTGTCCAGAGGACTAATGTATCATGTGAGAGGTTTAGATTACTATCATATAATATTACCTGATGAATCCTCCGCGCTGTGGGCCGGATGAGGCAATGAGATGCAGAGGAACCAGGATGTCCTTCAGGACAACATTGTGGATTTATTTGATGCTCAAATGATTTCTGTCATTTTTGTTAGAATTATCTCGTTGCTGGTATTAATATTATAAATTTAAAAAAGGTTTGAAACACATAAACTGTACTGACAAACGTAATATGTAGTTTTTCTTTCTTGTTTTCGTTATATTCAAACGGGTGGGAAGTGTATTTTAGAGAACTATTTAGTTATTTTTTAATCTAGCGTCCTTATTTAGTTATTTATTCAATTTTATTTTAATTATTTTACAGTTTTATAATAATAATAATTAAAATGTGCATTCTCCCCCTAGACGGAGCATAAATATAGATATTTCTTCAGACATAAATTAAGAAACATGGAGTGAGGATGTTGTGATTGATTTGTTATTGTTATTGGATCCCCCCCCTCTCTCTCTCAGAGGAGGAAGAGGCATTCAGGGGAATACGAAACAGGAGAGTCAGGGGTGTGAGAGCTAATTGGTGAGCGCCTGCATCCTGCTGATAGCGCAGGTATCCAAGACACCGAACGGTTGGTCCAATTAGTTATGGTGACACACACACACACACACACACACACACAGTGTGTGTTGGAGCTCCGGAGGAAACTGCAGTGACACAAGAATTTTGCCAGCGGTGGAACAAAAGTTGCATCTTTTGTTTTCCACATATTGCAGGACAGTAAAGTACAACATACATCAAAGTAGTGAGTGAAAGTAAACAGTACGGTAACTTAAAGCTGCATTTCATCCTTTATTGGCCACTCGGGGGTTAATTTACGGCGATCCTGGGAGATCAAAGGAATATAAAACACAAACAGACTCTCTGCAGCCCTCCAGGTCGGGATGCTTTCCTCTGGTTGCAGAGAGCGAGCCTGTTGCTGATTAACAGCTTCACTTCCTGTCGGCGTCCGAGGCCTCTGATTGGCCGGTTCTGCCTTCACTGCAGCACATTCTCCGTCGCTGACCTTCGTGTGACCTCCAGAATGATTGACCAGCTGACCTGTTCTCCGGGTAAACACGGGTGGGTTCCCTGGGTTCGGTGGGAAGAGCAGATGAGCTGGTATTGATCCGACCGATGGAAACCTGTTCCAGCTGGTTCTCAGGAGCTCCTCCATGAGGGAAGACCTTTACTCTGTAATGATCTGTCTTCAGCGTTTACCAACACTCAAAAATGGTTCTTTGCACATCTAAAAGTATGTATATTTATGATAATGATGTTATGAACACATATAACATAACAGACTTCGTCTGCACCTGTGTGCCCTCTCACCGGGGCCTCCTCGCCCTCCGGGCTCCATCTTAAAGGACTTCCCATTTCCTGAAATGCATCTGGAGGAACAGGAACAGGGTCAGAAACAGGGTCAGGAACAGGGTTAGGAACAGGAACAGGGTTAGGAACAGGAACAGGGTTAGGAACAGGAACAGGGTCAGGAACAGGAACAGGGTTAGGAACAGGAACAGGGTTAGGAACAGGAACAGGGTCAGGAACAGGAACAGGGTTAGGAACAGGGTTAGTAACAGGAACAGGAACAGGGTCAGGAACAGGGTTAGTAACAGAAACAGGAACAGGGTTAGGAACAGGAACAGGGTCAGGAACAGGGTTAGTAACAGGAACAGGAACAGGGTTAGGAACAGGAACAGGGTCAGGAACAGGGTTAGGAACAGGAACAGGGTCAGGAACAGGGTTAGGAACAGGGTCAGGAACAGGAACAGGGTTAGGACACTCGGGACAAAGCTGCTGCTGTGAGCCGGAGAGGAAGACCTTGAGGAAGGAGGAAGGACACCTGAGCAGCAGCACACCTTCATCACTCTGAGCTCAGAGAGACGCTTGTTGGGCTCATGAGGCGGTGGCTCAGCCTGTTGATGCAGCTGGAGAACATACAGGAGAACACACAGGAGAACATACAGGAGAACTTACAGGAGAACATACAGGAGAACACACAGGAGAACATACAGGAGAACATACAGGAGAACATACAGGAGAACTTACAGGAGAACATACAGGAGAACACACAGGAGAACATACAGGAGAACTTACAGGAGAACATACAGGAGAACACACAGGAGAACATACAGGAGAACATACAGGAGAACATACAGGAGAACACACAGGAGAGCATACAGGAGAACTTACAGGAGAACATACAGGAGAACACACAGGAGAACATACAGGAGAACGTACAGGAGAACATACAGGAGAACATACAGGAGAACACACAGGAGAACATACAGGAGAACTTACAGGAGAACATACAGGAGAACACACAGGAGAACATACAGGAGAACATACAGGAGAACACACAGGAGAGCATACAGGAGAACGTACAGGAGAACATACAGGAGAACACACAGGAGAACACACAGGAGAACATACAGGAGAACATACAGGAGAACACACAGGAGAACATACAGGAGAACATACAGGAGAACACACAGGAGAACATACAGGAGAACACACAGGAGAACATACAGGAGAACATACAGGAGAACACACAGGAGAACATACAGGAGAACATACAGGAGAACACACAGGAGAACACACAGGAGAACATACAGGAGAACGTACAGGAGAACACACAGGAGAACACACAGGAGAACATACAGGAGAACACACAGGAGAACACACAGGAGAACACACAGGAGAACACACAGGAGAACATACAGGAGAACATACTTTATGTACCAGAGGAACATAGAGAACATACTTCATGTATCAGAGGAACATAGAGAACATACTTTATGTATCAGAGGAACATAGAGAACATACTTCATGTATCAGAGGAACATAGAGAACATACTTTATGTATCAGAGGAACATTGAGAACATACTTCATGTATCAGAGGAACATTGAGAACATACTTCATGTATCAGAGGAACATAGAGAACATACTTCATGTATCAGAGGAACATAGAGAACATACTTCATGTATCAGAGGAACATAGAGAACATACTTCATGCATCAGAGGAACATAGAGAACATACTTCATGTATCAGAGGAACATAGAGAACATACTTCATGCATCAGAGGAACATAGAGAACATACTTCATGTATCAGAGGAACATAGAGAACATACTTCATGTATCAGAGGAACATAGAGAACATACTTCATGCATCAGAGGAACATAGAGAACATACTTCATGTATCAGAGGAACATAGAGAACATACTTCATGCATCAGAGGAACATAGAGAACATACTTCATGTATCCGCCACGTTGCCTCTGATCTGAGGTCATAAAGACATTTCTAACATTCTGTTTTTATCTTTGTTGAGTTGCATTCCTGGGAAAGCGTTCCCATACATACTGTAGCAGAATGTGCAACATGTGCACATTATGAGACAACAGGGCAATGCAACAGAGCAATGCAACAGGGCAACGCAACAGGGCAACGCAACAGGGCAATGGAACAGGGCAATGCAACATACCTCACCACCTCTATAAGAGCAAGAGACCGGTTATGGTTATTTAGCCTCTTTCTGTGGTTGTTTTGTGTTTCTTTGCGGTTGTTCTATAGTCGTTGTGAGTCTCTGTGTAGTTGTTTTCTCTCTGTTGTCTCTTCCTGGTTCTATCTGAGTGATATTTAATCAGTGAAAGTCGGGGGGGGGGTCTGACACTTCGGGCCCCTGGACCTGATCCCGGCCCTGCCGGCCCCTTCACTAATCCATCAAGGCAACAAGTTGTTAGAAACACTGACCGGATTATCAGTGAGGAAGTTAATCCTCATGCAGCCACAGCAGAGCCGTGTCGTGGTGAGATTTCTTTATTATTTCAAGAATAACCCTCAAAACATTCCTGAAATAGAATCAATGAAGGTTTATTTCCTCTGACTTTTCCTCCAGAGCCAATAAAATCCCAACAGGACCAACAGTCAGCTGGTGTAGAGAGGAGGTTTATGGGATGTTTGGGGAGGTTTTGCAGGTGTTTGGTCACAAACTTTCACCTGATGATGACGACAGTAAAAAATCTGACGATCACTTAAAGTTATTAAAATCCATCCGGAGAGGAACATGAACGTCTGAACCAAATATCAGCGATTAATCCGGTAATTATTGAGAATATTTCATCCAAAACCCTGAACGTCCACCTCGTGGCTGCTTGATTAAAAGTGTAATATATAAAAGTAAAATCTCGATGAAGGCTATTAGCGTTCATACGAGTCGAGTTCCACGGAGATGAATAGAGTTGATCCTCCAGGATTTCCCTCTCCAGGAGGCTCAGGCCATGTGAAACGTTTCTAAAGTAACAAACTGAATCACAACATCTCCAGTGTGTGTCATGTGTCATGTGCTCGGCTTAATCTATCTTTCCCTCGACCGGCCAGCTAAGGCCCCTCAGGAAACGCCTGCCGGAGGTAAAGCGAGGCTCCAGGATTTCCAAAGGAAAAGGTGTTGAGGGAAACCTGATCCTGCAGCGGGGTGTTGGGGGGCAGAGGAAGGCCTGCAGGTCCCTCAGCCTCCTCGCTGCCCACATACCCGACATACTTCAGAGATTCCTCTGCGCTGACCTACACAAGCTGATACTTCATCTTAACCGTGACCTTTCATTGCAACTTCTTCTGGATCGTATTGAGTCATATTGTTTCCTGGGATTGTGTTCTGTACACAGAGTACACAGAGTACACGGAGTACCCGGAGTCGGTGGTAGAGGAAGTATTCTGACACTTAAAGCTACTTCAATGACCTTTTCTGTAGTGTTGGTTCTGGCGCCCCCTGTGGACTAAAGTGGTAGTCTCTGAGCACCAGGGTCCCTTCAGAAAACCTTGTTTTACTGCAGCAGGTCTGACAGTCTGACCCTCTGAAAGGGTCCCAGCTGGAACCTTCATAAAGGTCTCAGTTGGACCCTTTATAAAAGGTCTGTTCTCTTGGTTTTACCCGAGTCTTCCTCACTCGGCTGATCTGTCACTGTAGGACACTCATGTCCTCATTATGACTCATGATTATTCTGTCCTTGCTTATGATGAAATATGAACCATCGGACTCTCCTCGTGCTCAACAGAAACCTCCATGGAATCTATTATTATGATGACAAACACACGATCACCTGACCGAGCTGACTCTTTGAAGGCGTAGTCCTGTCTGTGTACTCAGCTTCCTCTTGTTTGTCTCTCTACAGAGATCCATTTGTTCCTTCAGAACAGTATCAGCAGCCTGTTTAATGCCGTGTGGTTTAATGCGGTCTGAGTTTCTTGGGATGAGGAGGCATTGTGAGATAACATGCTCCACCACACACCTGGTATCTCACGGCAGGCCGAGCAGCTGCCGTGTTTCCATGGATGTGGCTTGCAAACATTGAGGTCTGTGGGGAACTCAGACTGCTTCTCTTCTATATATACTAAACACACACACACACACACACACACACACACACACACACTATCTTGGTCAGATAGTGAAGGAACTGGCAGGTTACGGTACAGAAGCGTTAAACACAAAGAAAAGGACATCAAAAGAGGGTTTACTTTCACTCATATGCTAAGAGGAACAAATGTGCTTTACGTGGCTGTTTTCTCTCTCAGAGCCCCGACACATAATTCATCTGAATCTAGAGCGGTGGAAACGCCTCAAGGCAAAAACCGCTGCTGAGCCTCTAACAATGCTTTTGCTTCTTTCTCAGCTTCCACACAGGTGAATGGGAAACATATCAGTTCCCTCTGAAAGTCCTGAACGTCTTGTTTCGAGTCATTAATGAGTCGTTATTCCCTCAAACAGAGTCACAGTTAGTGAAAGATGATTTCATTTAATGATAAAATATATATTACTTTCAAATAATAAATAATATATATAAATAATAATAAATAAACAAACTTATTTTTTTTATTTTTCTTTGGGTATATAATTTGTATAACATTTTTATAATTTTATAATATTCTTTAAGATATACATCGATATATCGTCTTCCTTCTTTATTATATGGCGTTTATCTGCTTAAAAGCTTGAGGAACTTTAATACGCAGGACATTCAGGTGAAACACTGACACCTGCCGGACAGAGATTGTAAATGCAGCTCCTCTTTTGGGAACCGCCCCCACCACTATTCTGCGCTTTCTATTGGTTTACAAATAGAAGCGTGCTATCTGATTGGTCACGTTACTTCCTGTCGGCCAATCAACGGCTTTGTTTATCACACAAAGGTCACAGACCAGGAAACACTTGAAGTGACGCAACTTGCTGAAGTAAAGCGGCGGGTTTTAACGTTTAACGGTTTTAACGTTCCAGGAGGGAAACTGCTCCTTATAGCCGCTCATGAGTCACTCACACGGGCGAAGAGCTCCGTGATCACCGGGGAGATGTTGAGCTCCGCGGCCACCGGGACAAGGGCGTCGCGGTCTTTACAGAAGGTCGGTAGAGAAGTGCCCTGAAGGAACCTTTACTCTAGCAACGTTTATTAAATGTACAGACTTATGTGTAATAATAATAATAATGTGTATGTTCCCTCGCCACTCTTCTTCTTAAAGCGTAAAACATATATAGCTGTTGATACGTCGTCAGTGTCCTCTCACACACACATGAACGTTCAAGATTTATTGACATGCGCACAAAGCACGTGATGCGTTTGTTGACCTCCAACTGCCGTAGAAGATATAAGTACTTAAGATGTACCCATGATGAACCCATCGGAGCAGGAGAACACAGGAAACAATTAATAACTGAATGCATGGGATGTGTACAGAGTTTGATTATTATAAAATATAAATTATGAGTCATCATCTTTCCTCCTGCTGTCTTCCAGCTGTGCGTCCTCTCCCAGCTCCACTTGAGACGCCTCTCCGCTGGACCGGGTCCGCCTGCCCCTCCGCCGCTGGCGGACTCCTCTGAGTGCTCTGGACCAGAACTCCCCTCAGGACCAGAACCCGGCCAGGCCGCCTCCCCCTGGTCTCCGGAGCTCGGCCCGCCGGCGGCCCCCTCCCACTGCTGCATGAGCGGCTGTCACAACTGCGTGTGGATCGAACACGCGGAGCAGCTGCTGACGTTCTACCAAGACAGGGGCGACAAGGCGCTCGCCGCCATCGAGGAGAACATCCTGGACGAGAAC
This sequence comes from Cottus gobio, assembly GCA_023566465.1. Lineage (NCBI taxonomy): Eukaryota > Metazoa > Chordata > Actinopteri > Perciformes > Cottidae > Cottus > Cottus gobio. The sequence goes on along the minus strand of CM042235.1, from coordinate 1,338,202 downwards.
CTCAAAGCCTACCTGAAGATGGAGATCAGGCTCCTGAAAAAGACGTGATGTGTTTACTGACCAGCTTCGACCACGGCGTCCGGGTATCGGCCCTCCATGACGCGTCCGCCGCCTCACACAGTTCAGAGGACGCTGTCGACTTCAGGGATCCAGATGTGCTGCCTCACACACTCAGCTGCTCATCATAAATCATTTAAAATGTTAATTTTTTGATTCTCTAAAAAACACTTTAGAGGTCGAAGTGAAGGAGAGCCCACGTGACATGATGGTAATGAAGCTGAAGCAGGAAGTCTCCAAACTTTTTAATTTGTGTGTGACGTCTGGTGTTCTTAAATCTCAGCAGTTAACTTTGTGAATATTTTACTGAAAGGAAAAAGGGCAAAGGAGAGAAACCCGAGTTGTGTCGCTTCCCGACTGGTTGAACTGAAGCCTCTTTGTTTCATGAGCTGCTCGACGTGGTGGGGTTATGAAAGTGTGTGTTTATTAATAACATTTGTTTTTACAGCCACATTTTGCACGTTTGTTTTATTTATCAGAAGCTTGAACTGAAGTGTGAAAAGTGTTATTAACTGAGCCTCATTATATTTTAAATTATGTATTTTAAATGTATTTATATGAGTTGAATAAATGTCTGAGAGCAACAGATGTTTCGTTTGATCCTCTTAACGTGTTCGTGGAGGCCGACCGGACCAGCTGTTCGAACCGTTTATTGATCGTAGGAACGCTATAAGATATATCTTCAGAGAAAATACCTTGTTAATAATAATCAGTTTCATTCAGTTGCAATCTACAGTCTCGCCACTAGATGGCTCCAGATCCCACACACTGCTCCTTTACACTGCAGATGTCCTTAAAGAGCCTCTCCAGATGTTTTCCAGATCATATAAAAAAAAAATGTTTCTATAACCTGAATCTGAAAACTGCAGAATCCACTCGTAGAGGTTTGACTCTCAAGACGTCTTTTAAAAACAAATCTGTTTCTTGCAAGAAGCATTAACCACCTCGCTGCCGTGGACTGAAGACTGTTGCATTATGGGGGAGCGGAGGCTGTTTCCTGAAGCAGATGGTGAGCCGGTTGACTGACAAGAGGGACCCTCTAATCTGCATCAGCACCACTCCCTCTGCCTTAAAAATAAAGGCCCAAACCCTGCAGGTCCTCATCTCCCACGTTGCATCGTTACACAGCACGGCAGCTTGAAGGCATTAATGAGACGCTTTGTGTGTGAAGTGTGTCTCACAAACTGGAATAATATGTATCGCATTTATTATTTATTCAATTACAATCATATCACAGATTTTCATCCAGAATCTGTTTTGAACCATCTTTAAATGGTTCTCCAGAGCACATGATGGGGCCGTGATGTTACAGGGTCTGCACATCTGCACCCCCCATCCCCTGTAGGACCCAAAACCTGTGGAGCCGGGAGGCGGGCGCCCATAATCCTCTGCTGGCTCAGCGTCTATAAGAGGGCCCGACCCAGACCGGCCCTCACAGCGAGCCCAGCACAGAGCTCCACACCGTCCGGCCTCCTGCTGCAGCAGCCGGTGAGTAGACACTCACCTACGAGGGAGAGAGGGAGACGATGGAGGTCTGGGAGATGGGTTAGGACTTTATATGTCTGAGATGAAAGGATGGAGAGATGAGAGAGATGAGAGAGATGGAGAGAGATGAGATGAAGAGGGATAAGAGTCTGTTGACTTTGTTTCTGTGGTCTCCAGATGTTCTGTCTCTTTAATGCTGATGTTTGGTGCTGATCTCGACTTCAAGAAACAGAAACATGTGTTTGTGCTAAAACACTTGTTTAATGAGTATTAGTGTTATGAAAGTCGTGTCCAAATTATTGTTTAATTTTGTTGACATATGAGAGTAAATGTCTTTATCGCAGTGAGTTTATGATATTTCTTTGTTTCAGTCCATAAATCTAAAAATACTGTCAGATCCATTTCCTGCATGTTTTTATTAATACATGTTATATTAATGAGGTTATGAATGCTGTGTAAACAAACCTCTTTGCATAAACCCTCAGAATAAGAGTAAAGTTATGGAATGGTAATTTTTTAGTGAATTTAAGATAAATCTACAGACGCAAACAGACAAATTAAAAAGTAGAATCAATATTAAATGAAAGAAGACGAGTTATGAAAGCAAAAAAGAACAAAATCTGTAAGTTAATCAGTGCAACAATGTTTTGAGAAAACCTTCCCTCCGTTTCCTTTGATATAAAACCTCCGCTGTGAAGCTTTGTCCATCATCATCATCCTCATCTTCATCAGCTTTGTCATCGTCACGCGGTGGACGGATTGATCATTTAGACCCTCAGAGCGCGCTCAGCGTTTCTGCCGGGTGTCCTTGTTCTAACGAGATTACAGAGACGGGGGGGGGGGGGGGGGCTTATTAACTTGAGCCAGGGATTATGGGAAATTGGGTCATCCTCGCAGAACAAGGTAGTCCATCTCAGACATTCAATCAGCGTGAAATATGAGTGTAAATCCCGGTGGGTGCTTGTCAGATCAGTGTGAGGATTAAGGCCCGTAATGTCACCCAGAGGTGACAGCGGCCATGACGCCTCTAACGCCGTCTTTTTATTCCTTTTCAAAATAAAAGACGCCATCATCCCGACGCCTGCAGCCTGCTCACAGATACCCCCAAAAAAACAACCTGAAAAATGAATCTGGAGCCGCCCAAAGCTGAGATCAAGTCGGCCACCCGGGTCACCGGAGGCCCAGCCACCCCGCGCAAGGGCCCGCCCAAGTTCAAGCAGCGGCAGACCCGGCAGTTCAAGAGCAAGCCTCCGAAGAAGGGCATCCAGGGGTTCGTCTCTGTGATTCATTTTGTATTCCAGAGGTTCAGAGACATCGACGTGTAACTGGGATTTCTTTTCTTCTCAGATTCGGTGACGACATCCCAGGAATGGAGGGCTTGGGCACAGGTGAGCTCCCTGCAGGTTTCCCACCCAGTCCCGGGGCTCGGCTCGGGATCCGATTGACCCCCCTTCTCTGTGTGTGTTGCAGACATCACGGTCATTTGCCCCTGGGAGGCCTTCAACCACCTGGAGCTGAACGAGCTGGCCAAGTACGGCATCATCTGAAGCCGCCGCCTGCAGCTCGCCGCCGGACTTACGAGCCGCGAACCAACACCTCAAACAGAACTGTTCACACAAACTCACAGAAATGGAAAAAAAGAGAAAAGAAATCTACAAAAACAACTTTCTGTCGTCTTTCCCCGGATTCTGACAATGAGTTCACAACCTCTGCTCGTGTTTAGCATCCTCACTCCTCACTCCTCACTCCTCACATCTCACTCCTCACATCCTCACTCATCACTCCTCACATATCACTCCTCACTCCTCACATCTCACTCCTCACATCCTCACTCATCACTCATCACATATCACTCCTCACTCCTCACTCCTCACTCCTCACTCCTCACTCCTCACATCCTCACTCATCACTCCTCACATCTCACTCCTCACATCCTCACTCATCACTCCTCACTCCTCACATCTCACTCCTCACATCCTCACTCATCACTCCTCACTCCTCACTCCTCACTCCTCACATCTCACTCCTCACATCCTCACTCCTCACATCCTCACTCCTCACATCTCACTCCTCACTCCTCACTCCTCACTCCTCACATCTCACTCCTCACATCTCACATCCTCACTCCTCACATCTCACTCCTCACATCTCACTCCTCACATCCTCACATCTCACTCCTCACATCCTCACTCCTCACATCTCACTCCTCACTCCTCACATCTCACTCCTCACATCTCACTCCTCACATCTCACTCCTCACATCTCACATCCTCACTCCTCACATCCTCACTCCTCACATCTCACTCCTCACATCCTCACATCTCACTCCTCACATCTCACTCCTCACATCCTCACTCCTCACATCCTCACTCCTCACATCTCACTCCTCACATCCTCACATCCTCACTCCTCACATCCTCACTCCTCACATCTCACTCCTCACATCCTCACTCCTCACATCTCACTCCTCACTCCTCACTCCTCACATCTCACTCCTCACATCTCACTCCTCACATATCACTCCTCACATCTCACATCCTCACATCTCACATCTCACTCCTCACATCTCACTCCTCACATCCTCACATCTCACTCCTCACATCTCACTCCTCACATCTCACTCCTCACATCCTCACTCCTCACATCCTCACTCCTCACATCTCACTCCTCACATCCTCACATCCTCACTCCTCACATCCTCACTCCTCACATCTCACTCCTCACATCCTCACTCCTCACATCTCACTCCTCACATCCTCACTCCTCACTCCTTCTGCTTCGTGGATCGTGGTTGTCTGGGTCGTGATTCATGCCTACTACTCATTACATGAATAATGTAATCATATTCATTGAATGTGCTGTAACTCTGTCACGTTGATTCTGGTCACATGACATCTATTGATTCTGGTCACATGACACCTATTGCTTCTGTCCATCCGGGGAGAGGGATCCTCCTCTGTTGCTCTCCTGAAGGTTTCCTGTAAAAGGGTTTTTATTATTTTTTTTGGGGGGGGGGGTTCCTGATCCAATGTGAGACAGGGATGTCTATGTGTTCAGACTGTAAAGCCCTCTGAGGCAAATATGTATTTGTGATTTTGAGCTATACAAAATAAACTGAATTAAATTGAATTTAGATTAATTTATGATCATCAACATGGTTCCTCAGATAATAAGTGTGTTTTAATCTTCATTTCTCTCTTGAAGTTAGAATACACTAAGTATATATAAATATATATATAAATGTGCATTAATACTTACATGTCAACAGCCTTTTGGGTAGTTGTTGTTTTGATAGTTGTAGGTTGCATAATATAATATCTATTTAAGATTATTGCAATTAATTTATATAAAATATTTTACAGTTATATATAAAAATGGATTCATACTTGTATTCTATAACATCACATCTCAAGCCTAAATAGACTTTATTCTATTAAAGTAAATAAAGTAGTGGTGTTGCTAAGGTGCACCATAAACAGATGATAAGCCCGGAGACCCAGATGGGTCTCTATTTATCATGTGAGGACAGTGGGAGCTAAAATTATGAATTATGAATTAAGTTCCAAAATAGGGTCCCTCTTTAAGTCAGGGCCACACATGTTCAGTTAATACAATGATATGCATTTAAACTTCTCCTAAGAGATAATCACGCCTGGGTCCTGCCCTGCATTTATTTAAAACATGTTTTAATCATGTAAATCGTGTTTATGTCTGCTGTGTCCCGCTGCGTTTTAAACAAGAAGCGGAACGATAGAAACGGAACGCTTGTTCCGCCCGTGGCCGCTTCGCTGTGGACCGGTGGGGAAACTGGTCGGGCGCTAATGTCTGCAACACCCGGCGTTTGAGTTTTGTGGGATGGAGTTTCGCTGACAGACAGCAGCGCGACGTGAATTCTGTCTTGAGTGTTTCTTTCCACGGACGTAGCGGGATCCACCGGGAGCAACATGGCGGATGTTATTGTGAGTATGACGACATGCTCGGTACCAACGGCCGCGGCGGGGCGACGCTAGCTAGCCGTTAGCTCGCGCTGGTTAGCCGAAGTCCGGAGTGATGAGGCAGCAGAATTAGCTCGCGAGCTAACGCGTCATTAGCGGAGAGTGACTCGGGCCTGTTGGGCGAACCCCACTAATATTAGCTCGTCTGCTAGCTTATGACATCTGAATATTAAGAGTTATCGTTGGAGAACCGGGCAGATTCATAACCGGCGCGTGCAGGCACATAAACGGCCGGAATGTAGTGTTTAGCACGCGCAGGTTATCATTCAAACGTTAGTGTGATTGGTGGAGATACAGGAAGCCAGGATGTTGTTGATTCATTAAAAGTGATACTTTGTTGACTGTGACCCCCCAACACACACACACACACACACACACACACACACACACACACACACACACACACACACACAGCTTTAGTTAACGTTTTCTGGTTTAAAGTCAACATCTTTAATGTCGCAACACAGAAGCTGTTTGTTTTAAAAGTAGAGCTTCATGTGAACATTACTTTTATTTATTGCGCTGTCATCGTTGTCATAATGTTCTGACGTCACTGTGAAGAGGAGAAGCGACCTTGTTTTGTCTGACGGGTCGTATTGAAACTGTAAATCTTCATGCTATGTTTGTTTGTGAGTAGCTAACAAAGCTTTCTGTGACCTCTGACCTCTAAATACTGTCTTTTATTTATAGATCATCAGGGTTCAATCCCCAGATGGGATGAAGAAAGTTGCTTCGACCAAGAGAGAGACAGCTGCTGCTTTTCTAAAGAAGGTACTGTGTAATAACACATGTCAGTCTTTCAGCTCTCTGGCCTCCTCAAATGCTAAATGTGTGGTTCAATTTCTGCATAAATGTCTGTTTGCAGAACACGTGCAGCAGGTTTTTAGTTCTATTTCTACAGCGCCTGCATTGTCGTCACACACTACATCCGTGTTTTCAGGGCTTTTGTGGCCGCTCATTGTTCATTTATGTGAGGAGCTGTGCAGAAAGCACCAGAGCCGGTCGGTGCTGCTCAGCTCCGGTGTGGTCGGCTGTAACTCGTGGCTTGCCGTCAGGTTTGCTCTCAGGCAGCGAAGAGGACGACTGCTTTGCTCACTTGTTATCGCAGCTGCGTAGCAGGTTGTGGGTCACAGCCCAGACACTACAGAGGAAGATAAACGAACTAAACGGATAATTTGGTCCTTTTCTTATTTTGGTTCCATCGCACCTAAATTCATACATAAGCACTCCAAACGTGATTACACATGCATTTGAATCAATGGATTTAATAACCTTACATATAACGGCATTCCGGTCACAGCGGAGCGTTGCAGCAGCTCCTCATTAAAAATTTATGCGTCCGCGTTGAGGCAGAGGGCGGAGCCTGCGGATCAATCAAGGGGTTAGTTTTCATTCCCTGCAGCCAGCGGCGGTGGGAATAGAAAACCCTGACTTTGAAGCAGTCTGAGCCCTGCAGCTGGTCTTTCTGCAGAATTGGAGGAACTCAAAGCGACGTCCCGTCTACAGTTTCACCCGACAGGCAGTAAAATATCTTCCATTGTTTTCTTTTTGTGCGGCTTCAGAGAAACCCTGACTTCAGGTTTAAATAAGCTCAGTGCTTCTGACTGCTCTCTGCCTAGTTTCTCCAACACTGACCCTAAAAGATCAATAAGAACCACAGGTAGATATTGGTGCTGTTTGTGTTGATGCCACTGGGTCAATGCAGCCGTCTCATTGTGTTCTGCATCACGAGTCATCATGAGTTTTTATGCCAAGATAATCGTTGAGGTTTCCTAGCATCCGCCCTACGGCCGCTCTACAGCCTCTAAAAACGGAGGATTTGAAAACGCTGCTGACTTCAGGGTCACGCCATGTTCTTCCCCATCAGTCGTGATAACTGATCAGCAGGGGTTGAATTCAACATGGATATCGAATTACAGGCGCTGCCGACCTTGTTGTCTAAATTTAGCATTTTACGGCCTACATGTGGAGGAAGTGAGTTATTACTCAAGCGTGTCCAGCGGTGCTATCAGACCTAAGAAGCCGGAGGACTTTCCTTTTTTTAATCACAAAAGAAACCCCCCCTTGTTTTGAAATGAAAATGTATGAGTGTGGACTATTAGCAAGCTACCTGCGAGGCTTGATGCTGATCTGCTTCTATGGGATGATCGTCATTGGAGTGGAAACCCTTCACACGTCCTCTAGTTTCGTTGACAGATGTTGATTTAAATTGTTTAGGAGAAAAGTTTAAGCTAATGAACGCTAACCGTTAAATGCATTTCTTGGAGATGAAAGCCGTATTTTCAGGCCACATGACGTAATGTTTTCTATCCGCTCTAATCGGCATCGTTTCTCTCTCAGGTGGCCAAAGAGTTCGGCTTCAGTGCCAACGGGTTTTCTATTTATCTGAACCGCAACAAGACCGAAGAGATCCTGTCCCAGAACAAAACCATGAGCGTGCTGAAGATCAAGTGAGTGAGAGCGCCTGTTTTTAAAGTTTAATCAATGGATGTGTCTGCTTCAAGGAGTAAAAACCCACAAAAAGTAGAACTCCATCATAAACACAAACACTCATTTACTAAGAGACGTTTACGGTGCTTTAAAAGTGTGACTTCATCAGGATAATTGAGTAAACGTGACCTGTGTTTCCTCTTCTCTGCAGGCACGGCGACATGCTGTATCTGGTCCCCACAGGATCCTCTTCCTCCCCCGGGGAGGTCATGGACACGGCCACCCCACACTCGTCTTCATCCCTACCGTCCGTCTCATCTTCTTCGTCCTCTTCATCCTTCTCCTCTTCGTCCTCCATGATCCCGCGGTCCTTCTCGGCGCCCCAGGTCCAGGAGGATGAGATCGATCAGTATCTGACCAAGCAAGACGGCAAGATCTACAGAAACAAAGATCCCCAGCTGTAAGGAACCGTCCCGAGCAGAACCATCCCAAGCAGAACCATCCCAAGCAGAACCATCCCAAGCAGAACCAAGCAGCAGCCACTGACTCGTTGTTCTTTCTCGTTCCAGATGCCACCACGGTTCCCTGGGGAAGTGTGTGCACTGCGTACCGTTGGAGGTAAACGTGTTCTTCTTCTTCAACCGTTGTACATGTTCATTCAGATTATTTTAACTGGCTTCCTCTTCCTCTCCTCGTCAGCCCTTTGACGAAGACTACCTGAACCACCTCGACCCCCCGGTGAAGCACATGTCGTTCCACGCGTACCTCCGGAAGCTGACCGGCGGAGCCGATAAGTGAGGCGCCTCCACGTCGCCGCTGTGAATCCACGTCTGTAAACTCTGTCCTGAACCCGTTTCTGTCTCCTGCAGAGGGAAGTTCGCAGCTTTGGAGAACATCAGCTGTAAGATCAAGTCGGGCTGCGAGGGCCACCTTCCCTGGCCGGAGGGGATCTGCACCAAGTGCCAGCCCAGCGCCCTCACGCTCAACAGACAGGTAATATGAAGATATACTTTATTCATGTGGCACCTTTCTTCCCGGGAGGGTTCAAACTACTTTAAAGCACAGGTTTGATGGGCCACATAACTTTATGTTATAATTAGTTTTCACTTATTTGTCCACCCCCCAACAGAGTAACATTTCTGTGGGTTGATGCTAAAGAGAGCAGGAACCAGTCAGGTCATCACCTGCTGTAACGATTCACCTGCAACGCTTCTCATCTGATTTAATATTTATTGCTCGAGGTTTTGTGCCTGGAAGCATTTAGATTGAGTAGAAAACTCGAAAGAAAATAATAATTGAATAGATAATCATCTCAAACAGAAGAATGTTTACACTATAAATTTAAGAATGTAATAAATACTTTATTGACTGGACCCAGTTGGATGATCGACTTAAACTTCAGGACCACCTCTAGTAATTAATAAAGTAAAGCTGGATTATTTAAAGGAACATGATAAAGGAGGGATGTGGGGTTCAGGAGCCTTCAGGACTATTTAGCGCCGGCTCAAGCTTGTCTCCTCTCCCAGAAATACAGACACGTGGACAACATCATGTTCGAGAACCACACCACAGCCGACCGCTTCCTGGACTTCTGGAGGAAGACGGGCAGCCAGCGGATGGGCTACCTGTACGGCCGCTACACCGAGCACAAGGACATCCCGCTGGGCATCAGAGCCGAGGTGGCGGCCATCTACGAGCCGCCGCAGGTGAGGGGTTCACCGATGGCGTCTGCAGGCGGTGAAGTGGGCGTGAACGACCTTTGACCCTTCAGAGGTCACTCTTTGTCTGAACTTGACCGTGCCGCTTGTTTCAGAATGCGACTCAGAACAGCCTGGAGCTGGTGGAGGATCCTAAAGCTGCAGCTGTGGACGAAATCGCTGCCAAACTGGGCCTTTGCAAGGTGGGCCTTTTATTTTGTCTGCATGGCTGATGAGAAGTGTTTAAAACTCGTTTACAATTTAATCATTTAGTCCATAAAATGTCAGAAATTGTGAACTATATGTTCTGAATAATTTCAGAAACAAATTTATGATCGTAGATAAACATTCACATCCAAGCAGCTGAAAATCTTTACTTTAAAAAAAATATATATATATTTTAAACCATTTTTTTTTCAATCAAATCACCTGCTTATTGTTTCTGTTTCGGTTCTCCTGGTTCCAGGTGGGCTGGATCTTCACTGACCTGCTGTCCGAGGACACGAGGATAGGAACTGTCCGCTTCACCAGAAACCACGTGAGGACCCGCCCCCCCGGAGACGCCATGGTAACAAGCCCCGCCCCCAACGCCTGACCCTGTCCCTCTGCTCTTAGGACTCGCACTACCTGAGCGCTGAGGAGTGCATCACGGCCGGGTACTTCCAGAACCTACACTCGAACAGCTGCAGACTCTCGAGAGACGGGCACTTCGGATCCAAGTTTGTGACCGTGGTGGCAACAGGTGTGTTTTCATGTTCACTGAGTTTAAAGTGTGTGTGTAGATGTGGATCCAGCTGCTGGTCTTCAGTCCCTTCAAACATCCCTGGAACGCTCCTCCTCTGCAGGCGGCCCCGACAACCAGGTGCACTTTGAAGGCTACCAGGTGTCCAATCAGTGCATGGCGCTGGTGAAGGACGAATGTCTGCTGCCCTGCAAAGACGCTCCGGAGCTGGGCTTCGCTAAAGAGTCCTCCTCTGAGCAGTACGTCCCAGACGTCTTCTACAAGGTTTGTCAGAATAATATTTATTTATTTATTTATTTTTATATATATCGTTTTATATATATATATATATTTTTTTATATATAAATATTTTTTTATATATATATATTTTTTTTATATATGTAATGTATTTCTTATATATATAATGTATTTTTTATATATATTTCTTTCTTTTTTATATATATAAAAATATATATTATATAAAAAAACAAATATATATTTATTTATTTATTAGTATGATTCATGTGGTTGAGAACACTGAGCATTGCACAGATTATTGGAAGCATCCAGACTCTTATTTTGTTAATGGTGTTGTGAGTCCGTCCAGATGTTTGTTTCCAGATGTTTTTTTTTAACGATGTTATTTAATTTATTCCCTCCTTTCATCCAAAAGGACAAAGACAAGTTTGGAAATGATGTCACGTTTCTAGCTCGCCCTCTCCCCGTGGAGTACCTCATCATAGACGTGAGGCGGATTTCATTTAATTGTCACCAGATGTTACTTTCTGAAAATACCTCTGACGGATAATTCCCCCGTTTGTTTTGTTTTCTTCTCCCAGATAACGACCACTTTTCCAAAGGACCCCCAGTACACCTTCTGCTCCACACAGCGGTTCCCCATCGAGAACCGGGATATCCTGGGAGAGACACAAGTACCTTAACCCCCCATCCATTATAATAATGACCTGGGGAAAAATATGATCTAATATTTACACATTTTGTTCATAAAGACTCACTAATGAACTTTAGTGATGTTGGAAGTGTGGAGTAAGGAGCTAACGTTAGCCGCTACAAAGAATGACGTCACCACTAAGCTGAACCTGACCTGTTTTATGCAGCAGAAAACTAAACGTTATTTCAGACTCTGAACCAGAAACACAGGACGTAACGTTTGTTTGTGTTGTTGTTTGTTTGTTTGTGCGCAGGACTTCCACAGCTTAGCCACCTACCTGTCCCAGTGCACCTCCACGGCATTCCTGGACATCGTGTCGGACTTCCATCTGCTCCTCTTCCTCGTCACCAACGAAGTCATGCCCCTGAGAGTAGGTCAACTCTTCCCTTTGAGTCCTGTTTGCGTTGCTTAATAATTCATAATTAATAACATTCTCCCGCCTGGAAGCGGTTACTGGTGTGAGGATGTTTTCCCTCTGACTCGCTCTTCACACGGACCGGTATATAGAAATATAATTACAAACCGCTCCATCAGACGTGGACGTTTTCTATCAAATCCAGATTTACTGAATGTTGTCTATCAGGGTCCATACAGCATGGAAAACATGGAAAAGTCCTTTAAAAACTAAAATCCCCAAAGTTTAGTAAAAGTCATGTAAATGTGTTATATTCATGTGTTCATGTGGTTCATCTACGCTGAGTTTGACATAATTAATATGCTTTTAAAAGAAAGACTCAAAATATAAGCAGGCATACGCTGAGTATATCTATAAATGTTTATTCTTTTAATCAAACTATTGTCTCTCATTCATTTGTGTCCTTTAAGGAATACTGTATGCTTTGGAATCCTCATTGTTAGTTTAAATACTACATTTTATCACTTTTTCATGGACACACCCAGATTTCACTAAATGTTGGGTCATGGGAATCTGGTTTAAAGTCCTGGAAGAGTTATGGAACTCCATTTATCAACATGTGTCTGAACCAGTTTAAAAGCACGAGCTGGTGAATGTCGTCCGTGTGGATCAGGGTCCGGTGAATGTGGATCAGATCTTGTTTGTTTCTGCAGGACAGCATCGGCCTGCTGCTGGATGCAGTGAGGACCTCGGATGAAGATCTGGCTCAGACCTGGAAGAAGTCGGAGCAGTGGGCCACCATCGAGCAGCTGTGCAGTGAGTCAGCTGATCACTCGCCTCTGGAAAAGATTAGAAGCTGTCGTTGTTTATCAAGCAAAACAATCCCACATTTACAGGGTTATTGGTTAAATATACTCCAATATCTCACTTTTTAAAGGGTCTCAAGAGGTCTTAAATAAGATTTTCTAAGTCTTTAAAACGACTGGTCTAACAAGGACGAGGTTCAGTGGGGGACCAGACCCACAATCAAGATAAAGGTTTATTGTTATATTATTATTAAAGGTTTATATATGTATAATGATTATACACTAATGATCCCTTGAATCCTACAAACTGGCCCTTTGAAGTAAATCCATGCTGATTGTCCTTCAGTACCAATATGTATTAAATTAAAGTATATGTGGTCTAACTTTAACCTTCAGACCCGCACAGACATCCACACTGTAAAAGATGAAGGTTAGGACCAGCTGATCAGACAGAACCAGCATTTTAAAGTCCATAAACTCGTAAACCAGTGATCTGTTCATGTGAGTCTGGGTCCTCTAACCCCGCCCCCCCCTGTCCCTGCAGGCACCGTGGGCGGGCAGCCCTCCAGCTCTCAGGGTTACGGGGCCTCGGGGGGCCCCTCAGTCCCGGCCTCCTCCGCCATGTGGTCCTGCCTCCACTGCACCTTCATGAACCAGCCGGGCACGGAGCACTGCGAGATGTGCAGCCTGCCCCGCGGTTAGACCGCCCCGAGCCACAAGCCCCGCCCCCTCCTTGTAACTCACCAGTGACATCGCTGCACCAGGACCAGCTGCCAGACCAGCTGCCCCCCCGACCCCCCTCTTTCTGTTTGTTTTCTTCAGCCTCACGCTGACGTCTGTCCCTCCACCCCTCAGACGATGCTCGTTTACATCAAATTCATCAAGTAAATCTGATAAAACCAGACTGTGTTTCCTGTGTATCCCTCCTCACAGCCACGGAGCTCGTTAAGCTAACCCCCCCCCCCCCCCCCCCTGAATAATCACCCCCTCAAATGAACCCTGCGTGACTGGAGTCGCCCTCACAACGTCTTCTGGATCCATCTTGCTGTGTATAAGTACATTTGAGGAATGATACTGTTATTTAATTAAGCTTTTCTTTTAATTATCAGATTGTAGCGTAGCTTTGAATCTCCAGCGTGGAGGTCCTGGTCTCTGCCGAGCCCCTAAAGTACAATCATCGCCCCACAGCTCTGAAGAGCTGCAGAGTAATCCCCCGAAGTACTTTCAGTGTTAAATCCCTCCACCGAGCTCCCTAAACATCTCCTGCTGGTTTGTTGGATTTGTAGTTTTCTTTTTGTGGTTTGAACTCGAGCAGCACGACGTGTCCCTGAACCCTCCGCTGTGTTCCCTCTGTTAAAACATCGTTATCACTGAATCACGAGTTCCTTCTAGAAACAACTGGTGCTCCATAGTGGCCTCTAGTGGTGAGTGAGGGAAACGATTTACTGTAGTTCATCTCGGTGAACCTTCAGCACGTCGAGTTGGATCTCTTTGGTTCCTCCGGCGTTCTCTTTGGTGAGAACAATAACGGAACCACAATCTCCGGCTCTGGTTCTGCTTTGAGCCGCCGGTCCCGGGTCCACCGGGCTCCCGTTCAGCTCCCACACAGGAGGATGCTGCCACACAGGTGTGCAGGCAGGTCAGTACGTCACATGTTACAGCTCTCGGATAACAGGAAGTCAGGGTGCTCTGAAGCGAACGGATTTGACTCGACATTACTTGAATGCATTTGCAATTTTTCTTAATCTCGTGTTAAAAAAAATTAAATAATTGTTTTGAAAGAACAATTTACAACAAAAGCTAAAAACAAAAAGCTAAATCTTTTAATGAAATCTCCCTGATCCATTTCATCGCCACACCGAATAGTTTGTTACAGCGGAAGGAAATAGAGTGACTCAATAAAAATGATCCTTCTGGGAACGGGGGCGGGGCCTCTTCAGGTCAGTGGGCGGGGCCTCTTCAGGTCAGTGGGCGAGGCCTTTGGTTTCAGATCTATTTATGAAACGTGTGCTTCTTCGTAAGAGCTTGATTCCATTGATGAAGTGAGAATATATTTTAGTTGTAGGTTCATTTAAAAAAATGCTTATTTGTTAGTTTTTTCTCCCGGTGATCCGATTCCCCCCCAAGAGCGTTTTACCTGACGTCACCTGACGGGCGGCGGCCTTTTTCCTTTTGTATTGATCCGGGCCGTTTGCTGAGCGAGCATGCTGTCGGAGCGACAGCCTCACTGAGGACCCTGGACGTTGATGCTGTTTTCCTGGATTTGAGACAAAATGATAAAAAATAAAAAACACAACAAAGGATTCTCTTTACCGATAAAACTGTGTTTTGATTTGTCGGCCGAGTCGTTGCATTGAATCACAAAGTGGAGCAGAAAGTTCTTTCATTTTGAGTTCTCATGTGTTTATAATGTGATTATAAAAGTTTTTATTTTGTTTCCACTTTTAAACTATTGGATCAAAGTGTTTGCTTAAAGGTTTCATACAATTCTCATTTTCAGATCCTTGTTTGTTGGGTTTGTACTGAACATGTTTATTTTCTTTAATGTTAGAAAAACAATGTTTTTCTTGTTCTGTCTGAATTCAGGTTTAATCAGACGTTTTAGCGCCTGTCTCTTTAAGAGCCCCTCTGCTCTGATTGGCTCGTGAGAAAAAACCATGGCGCACCTTTACAAAGGTAGTTCTCAATGTACTTTTTCACCTTCTTCCCCAAACTGTCCCCAATTTAAATCCTTCAAAGTGAACTTTAAGATGAGTTTTTTTCCATAGTTTATTCTAAATATTATTGCTTTGATATTTATGACTTGCATGTTTTAGTTTTTGACGTGTTTATCTTCTGTGTTGTGACCAGTAAACGTAAGAGGGATTCAAATAAAATCCTTTGCTTTGATTGGACCGCCAACCAAAGGGGGCGGGTTTATAACGAATTACGTTAGACGAAAAGACGATTTGAATTTGATATAAAAATAAGAAAAATGTGATTTATCTTTTGATTATGACTGAGAATGTGACCTAAAATTATTTAAAATATATATATAATATATAATAAATATATAATATATGGCTCCTCGATGGTGGAATGAGCTCCCCATTGACATCAGGACAGCAGAAAGTCTCTACATCTTCTGTCACAAACTAAAAACACATCTTTTCCGACTATACCTTGAATAAAGGAAGTAGCACTATAGTAGCACTGAAATGTCTCTTACTGATAGCACTTTGTAGTTGAACTTTTTGTCGAAATTGTACCTTCTTGATTCTTGTTGTTCGGATTCTTGTTTGTAACCATAGAATGCACTTATTGTAAGTCGCTTTGGATAAAAGCGTCAGCTAAATGAAATGTAATGTAATGTAATATATATATATATATATATATTTGGACCAGTTTGGCATTTCTGTACTTTTATGAGCCGCAATTAGCTAATATTGGAGTGCTATAATTTTGACCTTATACTGTCCTCCGGCCTTCTGGTCCCCGAGTCCTCTGACCCCCTGACCTCTGGTCCCCGGCCCCCCGGGTCCTCTGGTCCCCTGGTCCCCCTGGCCCCCCCGCCCTCCCGGGTCCTCGGCCTCCTCAGGACTGCAGATGGACAACAGATGAAGGAATGTGGAGGTTGGACGATGCCGTAAATCCTGGAGCGCTCCAGATCCCGTTGGCTCAGTCTGGAGACCCTCCCTCCTCCGGATCCACCTCAGACCCTCCTCTGGACTCGCTGGTCGGGAACGACCTCGACGCTGAATCACTGCAGGAGTTTAAAGTCCTTTTCACAGTAAAAGACCGTTTCAGGGTTTCAGGATGAAGACGGCTGGACTGCTGCTGCTGCTCTCGCTGCTCAGTGCTGCTCAGAAGCCAGCGTGGGACGGCAGGAATGAAGGTGGGTGGGAAGATAGAAACATCCAGGTTTTATTCTTTTACTCCTTTAAAAGCTGCAAAGGTTTTTACAGTATTTCCATGTGAAGTCCTAAATAGACTTTAAAATATATGCAGCTCAGTTAGGTTTACTGGATGTTGAGGACTCTACCTCAGTAGAAGCCGTAAGCATGTTACAGTTCAGACGGTTTCACCTGTAAATGACCTAATCTCTCTTTTTAAATTTAAATTAATCCTCTTTTATGGTATTTACATGTCTTTTTTTTTTTTTTTTTTACTTAAAATCGTTTATGGGCTTTTATGTAAAGTATGTTGTGTTGCATTTCATGCAGGAATTAGGATATAGAAATAAGATGAATCATTATTATTATATAATATCTGTCTAACATGTTTCAAACAGCCCAGATTGTGTGTCATGTCATGAAGACAGAGGCTCATGTTACAGATAAAGATTTTACATTTA
The DNA here is from genome assembly GCA_023566465.1 of Cottus gobio. Classification (NCBI taxonomy): domain Eukaryota; kingdom Metazoa; phylum Chordata; class Actinopteri; order Perciformes; family Cottidae; genus Cottus; species Cottus gobio. The sequence goes on along the minus strand of CM042235.1, from coordinate 1,321,371 downwards.
GTAAAATGTCAAGTTGTTCATATCATGCTTTCTATGTTCTACGTTCTTCATCTATTTAATGATTTCCTCCTTTCCCTTCAGTCTTTTACTTCCTCTTCTTGGTTTACTGTGAGCATTCCCTCCAGCAGCCTCGGTACCCTGACCTTTGACCCCTGACCTCAGTGCTGTGTGACCCCCTGCAGCAGAGCGGCCCAGAGGATGCTCCAACCTCACGCTGGTGTTGGACAACTGGAAATATGCCATCATGACGCAGGTTCGAGACCTGCTGCTGCACGACCACCGCACGGTGCTGCCGGACTACGGAAGGTGAGGACTTTTGGGGTCTTTGTAGTGTCTCTTTGTGGTTACTGTGTGTCTCTTTGTATCCACAAAGAGACTCAACAACTATGAAGAGAGAAAAAATTACTATAAAGATACAGAAAAAAAAGAGACACAACTTGTGGTTGTGTTGTGTCTCTTGTTGTTCTTCTCTATCTTTATAGTCACTTTCTCTTTTGAGTCTCTTTGTAGTCTTTTTATGTGTCTTTGTAGTCTTTATGTGTCTTTGTAGTCTTCCTATGTGTCTTTGTAGTCTTTATGTGTCTTTGTAGTCTTTATGTGTCTTTGTAGTTTTCCTATGTGTCTTTGTAGTCTTCCTATGTGTCTTTGTGGTCTTTATGTGTCTTTGTAGTCTTCCTATGTGTCTTTGTAGTCTTTATGTGTCTTTGTAGTCTTCCTATGTGTCTTTGTAGTCTTTATGTGTCTTTGTAGTCTTCCTATGTGTCTTTGTAGTCTTCCTATGTGTCTTTGTAGTCTTCCTATGTGTCTTTGTAGTCTTCCTATGTGTCTTTGTGTCTTTGTAGTCTTTATGTGTCTTTGTAGTCTTCCTATGTGTCTTTGTAGTCTTTATGTCTCTTTGTAGTCTTTATGTGTCTTTGTAGTCTTTATGTGTCTTTGTAGTCTTCCTATGTGTCTTTGTGTCTTTGTAGTCTTCCTATGTGTCTTTGTAGTCTTCCTATGTGTCTTTGTAGTCTTTATGTGTCTTTGTAGTCTTTATGTGTCTTTGTGTCTCTTTGAGTTGTCATTTTGTAGCTGAAGGCCAGGGGCCCTGACTCGTACCCTGTAATCCATCTTTGCCCATTCTAGATGAATCTTTAACCAAACTCTGATGTTTTATTCTCTTATTAATTTTTCTTCTCCTGTAAGTCGAGTACTGAAAGGTTTTCCGTCCTCCAGGATCCAGCCTCTGTCCAGCGCTCTGGGGGATCTCTACAAGGAGTTCAACGGCCTGAAGGAGCGCCTCGCTGAGCTGACGGCCCGGTTCGACGGCGTGGAGGGCTTCGTGGACCGCCTGCGATCCGGAAGGAACCCTGCAGCGCCCCGCGGGGAACCCCGACCCCGCGGGGAACCCCGACCCCCGGGAACACCGCCGGGAGAGGGGGGTCGACCTCCAGGACGGAGAACCTGGGTCGTAGTCCGGAAGATCGAGAAACCTGCAGGTCCACAGGACTGAAGCTGGACTGCATGAGGATGAGGAGGATGAAGATGAAGCAGTTTAATCTGATGTTTATACAGGGAACGTCTCTTCAAACTCAATCGAGATCATAAATCTTTTTTTTCCTGCTAGATTTGACTTCATTGCCCTGAAAGGTAAAGTTGGATGTTCGGCCTCTAAATGCTGCAGGTGAGCTCGAAACGATGAAATGAATTCTGCCTTTAAGGCAAGGCAAGTTTATTTGTATAGCACATTTCAACACAAGGCGATTCAAAGTGCTTCACATACAACCATTAAAAGCATAAAAACACAATCCAAAATAAAAGATTTAAAAACAATTAAGAACATTCATTAAAACAATAAAACAATTTAACGGCCACAGATTATAAAATATAACTGTTTTACTAAATGCATCACTATCTTTTAGGGTGGAAACATATTTGACTCCACTGTTTGATTAATTTATTAATCTCATTCATAACCTCCCAGTAAAAAGGTTATACGTGTTTTTCTTCCTGTCTCATGTTCTACCACCAGGTGGCGCCGCAGCATCAGTGTTCTCTGGGTTTAGTCCATAGACGTGTGTAAATATGAATATTAGCATTTTGTCAGTTACATTTATAACAAAAATAAAATTCTTTACATATGTAATTGATGTGTTGATATCTGATTAAATTCATTAAATTAATTGATGATTGAACAGTCAACAATAACTCTCAGTATCATGATTAATATTATATATTATTATTATTGTATTTTATTATTATATCACCTTATTGGTGATAACGTCTGTTACACGTCATAATAAGTCAATAATAAGTTCAATATGAACTCCACACTGTAAAATGTTACTCAAGTAAAAATAATCATTAGCAAAAGTGTTAGAAATAAAAGCGCTCATAATGCGTTAATGGAGATTTATTAATGATGCTGACGTAAACAAAGCATTTTAACTTTGTGGTTCTCAAAGTGCAACAATTTAATATTTTACTGCTGGATTGTTAAACATGTTTTATGGGATCATGTCTGGTGACAGGAAGCAGCTTTTCAAAGTACAGCTCCCAAATAAACCTGGAGTATAAAAAAACAATATGAATCACGTGTTTGTACATTGAAGGATTTTGGTCAATAACAATAAACACAGTAAGAGAAAAATACAAATAAGTCCTCAAAAGTCAAAAACTATATAACAATAAAATTACAAACTTACAGCTATAAAAGTACAATATTAGCTAGGTACAAGTCTATAAAGTAGTAATAAGTATGCAAATAATTGGTTAAATTCCACCACTGGCATCATATCTTTATGAAACACACAATATCATTTAGCTGTTGTTTAAAAAAATTAATAACCTCACAAACTCCTAAATAGTTTAAAAACATGGACAAATCTTAGGTTTCAAAACTGCGGATATAAAAAGTAAACTTCCGATGAGCACCTGAACGCAGCATAAGTTTCTTGTTAGATGAGAGTCGGAGAGAAATGAAACCGAAAGAACTGGTTCCGCTTTAGGGACGGTCGAGAAAGTATTCGCTTATTAAAAACAGAAAAACGATTATTAACGTTTATTAACCGGTTATGTTTTAACCGGAACTCTGTCAAATATGATTTAAGTGTTTTATCAATCAAAACAATTTAACTTAAAAGCAGTTTACGTCGAACAATAAACGACAACTTCAGCAAGTGGACGAACCTCTGACGCTCCCTTGAAGCCACATACGGGACCTTAGGGCGGATAAAACCAACGTTTCCTCAATATTCTGACAGACTGGTCGAGTGACCCGCAGCCGAGGAGGTGAGTGAGCGCAAGAAAAGTTAAGTTTAATAATTTAGTGCAGATTATTACAGATACACCGACAGGGGATGCAACGTCAGCAACAGTTGTGTTTCATTATTGTTCTCTAATTATAAAATCACCTTTTTGTGCATCCTAACAAACCGTCGAGCTTATGGAAATTAACTCAGATGAAGTAATTAAGTATATTTTGTTGAATTGAAAATAACAAAACATAAGATATTTATTAAAAATATGTATTTTTTTTGTATACTAACAATAAAGAGTATATGTATTACCGGGTGTCATAATTAGTTTAGTGGCATCGTATCTTCAAGTAATTAATGATTGTACAAAGTACAAAGATGAGGAGTTGCACTGGTTTCTCCCTTACTGGCTGCTTGTGTTTCCTTAGAGACGATAAGGGACCAGGACTCCCGGAGGAACCGAGTCCCCCCCAGATGGAGGAGGCCGCAGGAAACAGCACCGCTGGATCCAGCAAGGCCTCAAAGCGCCAGAAAAAAAATAAGGTAGAAAAGCAGAAGGACACATTTCAGACTTGTGAAATAATTAAAAAAAAGATCCTCAGTTGAAGATGACGTCTGTGTGTGTTCCAGGTACGAAGACCAGGCCGCTCCAGCAAGAAGAGCAAAGAGAGGAAGAAGAAGAGCGACGAAAGAAGGAGAACGAGCGCCTCCAGCGTTAAAGAGGAGGATGCAGAGCGGAAAGGTGACGGAGAGGTGGAGGCTGTGGAGGCCATGGAGGCGGTGGAGGCCGTGGAGGCCGCGAGCAGCCAGGCGGAGCAGAGCGTCCCCGTAGGAGACGCCGAGCAGCCGGCGGGAGAAGAACGCCGCCAAGACGCCAAGATGGTGACGGCCCAGACGCAAACGAGGAAACACAAAGGTGCCGACAAATTCACACAAACGCCTGCTGCGTGTCAGAGCCACCGGGAAGCGCAGACGGAGCCCTCGGGTGCCAGGCAGGGCGACGGAGACACGAAGAAGAACGAGGCCGAGGCGCCCGAGGCCACGCTGGAGGTGACTGAAACTCCGGACGGCGACGGAGCGTCTTCGGATTCAGCCAAGGATGGAAACCCGGAGAAAGAGGCCAAGTCTGCAGAGGAGAACCCAAGTGAGGGAGTCTCGGGGGAAAGAGCCAAAGTGAAGTCCTACGCCAGCGCCGCGTCCGGAGAGGGCGGCGCTCCGGAGGCTGATGAAAACACAAAACCTCCCCAAAGCTCTCGGTAAACTCATTGAATGCGTTTTGTGTTTGGTCCACTTTGACTTCTGTGTGAAGAGTTTTGACCTTTGATCGTAAACGTGTTTTCTTCTCTCTCCGCAGCGATCGAAGCCCAGTGAGAGCTCCGCCTCTTGCTCCGCCTCTTGCTCCGCCTCCTGCTCCGCCTCCTGCTCCCACCTTCACCGTCCACATCTACGCTGTGCTGGACAAAAAGTTTCGCTTCACCCAAGACGACACGCTTCTGATGTGTTATAGCGAAGGGTTTTTACCCTTTAAGATGACGCATTTCGTGTGAGTATTGCTTGTTTGAGACCTGGAGCCCTTTTCATAGTATAAGTACATTTACTTATGTACAACATTGAGGTACTTGTACCTCTTCCATTAAAACACTTTGTATGCAACAAAGTGTTTTAATGTTTTAGCAGCAGGTTGAGGACCATTCCTGTTTCAACATGACAGTTATGACAAAAACTCCTCTGCATTCTCTCTTCTGACCACCAGGGGGTGACTCCTCTGGTTGTATAGAAGTCTATGCGTCATGTGTTAAAGCTGCATTCTCTCTCCTGACCCCCAGGGGGTGACTCCTCTGGTTGTATAGAAGTCTATGCTTCATGTGTTAAAGCTGCATTCTCTCTCCTGACCACCAGGTGACAACTCCTCTGGTTGTATAGAAGTCTATGCTTCATGTGTTAAAGCTGCATTCTCTCTCCTGACCACCAGGGGGCGACTCCTCTGGTTTTATAGAAGTCTATGCTTCATGTGTTAAAGCTGCATTCTCTCTCCTGACCACCAGGGGGTGACTCCTCTGGTTGTATAGAAGTCTATGCTTCATGTGTTAAAGCTGCATTCTCTCTCCTGACCACCAGGTGACGACTCCTCTGGTTGTATAGAAGTCTATGCTTCATGTGTTAAAGCTGCATTCTCTCTCCTGACCACCAGGGGGCGACTCCTCTGGTTGTATAGAAGTCTATGCTTCATGTGTTAATGCTGCATTCTCTCTCCTGACCACCAGGGGGCGACTCTGGTTGTATAGAAGTCTATGCTTCATGTGTTAAAGCTGCATTCTCTCTCCTGACCACCAGGGGGCAACTCCTCTGGTTGTATAGAAGTCTATGCTTCATGTGTTATAGCTGCATTCTCTCTCCTGACCACCAGGGGGCAACTCCTCTGGTTGTATAGAAGTCTATATAAATGACTCTACTTCTCTCTTGATGTATTCCCTCAGTAAACATTGTGAACATGAGTTTATTTCTCAGTCTCTAGTTTCAAGTCTTCTTCAATACTTCTTCATTATTTTGACTTTAGTAGACTAAAAGAAGGATATCTGGTGGAAGCAAGTCTTTCTGTTGAAGAAAAGGACTTCAGGAGAGGCGAAACATGGACTTATTGGTACGAAGTTAAGCAACGAAACAAAAGGATTTCAGGAAGTATCGAGAGATATGTTCAAATACCACTCGACCGCAACGTTAAAGGTAAGAAAATAAAGTACTTTATCTTCAGCACGTCAACACACACCTGCATCTCATCTGTAACATGAACGTTCCTCTAGAGTTGCACCTTTACGAAGGCTTCATCACTCGTGAGGACAGAAGTTTTTGGCAAAGTGGCCGTAACATGTTCGGCTGGCAGAAAACAAAAGGAGCTGAGGTGTCGGACGCCTGGCAGACCTCGGCGAGGGCTCTGCTGCAGAGAGTCCTCCAGGTCTGGTCCCCGTCCGACAAACCCAGCACCGACAGACTGTGTGACCGCTTGATGCATTTTAAAGAGACTCTCAGGTCTGCACCCACGAGGATGAAATTCTCAGACGGCTCACATCCTCCCGTGGTCATGGTGGGTGCAACGAGACGCGTTCCTTTATATAATAAATCCAAAATTCCAGCAGTAAACACGTGTTTTTGTTTGTGTTCACAGGCATCAGAGCTGATTGCGGAGACTTTGGTTCAGATCTTGAAGGGCGAGTCGGAGGAGAAACTCCCCGACTGCTGGAGGAGCAGCGGTCCTCTCGCTCAGGGCATGTCGCTGTTCAAGGTCACCAGAAAGTGTGGCGTGGACCTCGGGGAGGAGGGCTGGACTAAGCTGTGTCTCCTGGTGTCCTCTGAGACCGCAATGGACCAGACAAACCTGGACTGGATGCACAGTTTTTTCCAGCAGCCACAATAGTGAGTCTGGCAAAAGCATCAAAAAGGAGGTCCTCTTTCTCTGACCTCTGAATCTTAAGGCCGCCATGACGAGGGACGGGGGTCGTTATCGATACTCTGATTCCTTTTAGATTCCTTTATGGGGTAAAAAATACCATTTATTAGAAAAGAACCAACACAGGACGTCTCAGAACTGAAAGCAGAACCGTGAACTAGAACTGAGTTTCGGGGGCCTCCCTTCCCGTGACCTTTGCATTGATGTGTGACCTTGTGCGACTTTGTGCGACCTTGTCTGACCTTGTCTAACCTTGTGTGACCTTGTGTGACCCGTCCTCCCTCTCTCCGCCCGGCAGCACCATGCTGGGTCTGATGAACCTCTGCGCCCGGCAGACGGTGCCGGAGCTCGTCCTGCTCGTCCCGCTGCTCCTCCGGCTCAGACAGCCGGCAGCCGACACAGCGAGACCGGGTCCAGCTGTGGAGGAGCAGAACTGGTCCGGACTGGAGAAGGTCGATTTCTGCATCTTCAGGGAGAACATACGGTCCAGCCCAGACAAGAGGACGTGAGTTTGTCTCAAAGGAACCGCACCTTTCCAAAACCCTGTTTGATCTGCTGAAGCCCAACGTGCATGTGCATCCAGACGGATCCAGGTCCAACTCGTAGTCTCTGACAGTTTTCTAGTTCTGGTTCGTCCTCATTCGTCCTCACTGCTCCACAGGAGAACGCTGAGTTTGATCCGGACTCTCTTACCTTCGGCCAAAGACGAGCCTCTGCTCCTGATCGGCTGGTCTTCTCTGGTCACGTTTGAGGATCTTCCGGAATTTTCATCCCTGACGGGGTTACCTGCAGAGCACCTGATCCAGAGTCTGTTTCACAGGCTGCGACAGTGTGGCCAGTCGGGGGACAACAACCGAGCAGAGGAGAATGCAAAGGTGCGGGAAACAACATACACATGTGAATATTTAACATTTTAAACAACGTTTTCTTTACTTGGTCCCTGACGGTGTTTCCCTGCAGCACGCTCGGACAACCCTGACCCGCATTCTGCAGGAGGTGGACCGAGAGAAGGACAGGTGAGAAACATTCCTCCGATGCACCGCGGCGTCTGCTTCCTGTCTGCTTCCTGTCTGCTTCCTGTCTGCTTCCTGTCTGCTTCCTGTCTGCAGGATGATGGGCGACGGGCACATCGAGCCGGCCTTCCTGAGCAGCGTCGGCGTGCTGAAGTACTCGTGCCTCGTCGTGCGACTCGTCCAGAGCTACGAGGCCGCCGCCCTCTCCTTCCAGCTCGTGGGGAAGCTGGCGGAGATGCTGGAGGCCAAGCTGAAAGAGGTAGCGCTCGATCCGGAGCTCCTTGATCCTCATCGCGGGGCTTGAACTCACCGCAGTCCTTCCGTGTCTCTTAGAGCTCCGGCGGTGACGCCGAGGCCTCGAGGAAGAAACTCTCGGACCAGCTGAAGGCGGCGCAGCAGCAAATCAGAGGGTGGAGGGACGAGCTGCTGCTGAAGCCCCTCGTCATGCACTCAAAGTCACTCAGCTACCCGAAGGAAATAGAGGTACGACTAACACCTTTGACATTAAATCTGCGCACAATGCAACTTCCTTTTTTAACTCGGCGATCCACCTTCAAAATAAAAGCATCATAAAACCGGAAACAAGAAACATTTAGCTTAAGGCAGCCGGAACACGCATTGGGATACGTACAGCATGTTGATCTTAATCTAATCTTAATATCTTATAATAATAATAATAATAATGTGTTGGAGCAGATGTGGGACGCGCTGCTGAAGGCCGACTGCTCTCTGGAGGACGTTTCCTCCCGTTGGAGGTCGAGTCTGGAACGAGACCTGAAGAAGAGGATCTCCCAGGTCAGCGATCGCTTATGGATCCGTGTGAAATAGATATTATATATTATTCCTCTTGTTTGAGCTACACAAGTGTGAACGGGTTTCTTTGCAGGCAAGTGACGAGGACCGAGTCCTGGTCTGCTGCCTGCAGAAGTCCTCGGCAGCTATAAGGAAAAGTGACGAGGTCGTACAGGCGTGTTTCAACGAGCTGCTTCAGTCCGCTATCAAGACCATCTGCCAGGTATGAATAATGTCTGGTGATAATAAAAGACCAAAGCAGAATAGACCAACATCTGCATGAACAATGTGAGATGCATGTCCATGTGCTCAGAGAGGGCTGGAGGGCGACCTGATGCGGGGCCTCAGCTCGAGGATGAAGGACCCGCCTGAGGCCGTCGTGTCGGCCGTCCTGGTTGAGTCGGCGGCTCGATTCGGAGACCCCGTGGTCCAGCTGCTCGACCCTCAGTCCGCCGTGAACCACCTGCTGAGCAACAGTACTTCCTTCATTATTTCATCCATTCCTGTACACGCATCGTCTCATTTCGCTGAGGTTAGCGGCTTCTAGAGGTCACGGGGTCATCGTTGTTTTGCAGGCGACTGGTCGTCGCTCCCGGTGGACGGCGCCGCCGGGCAGGTGGTCCGCCGCTGTGTGTCCGACCTGCAGTCTCTGGTGGAGGCTCTGCTGCAGGGGCACGTGGCCCAGGGACACCTGCAGACCTGCCTGAAGCACAGGAAGGAGTTCGGGAGGCTTTATCAGCAGTGTATGAGCATCAACGCCACAAAACAAGCCTCCCGGGTTTACCGTCGCACGCTTTAAATAAACGCTGCGTCGTGTCGTCCACAGACAAGAAGAACACCAAATCTGACACGGTTCCCGTCAATGCCGACGCCATTTTGGCTAAGAGGGAGAAGGATTTGACCTCCTTCATGCTGCGGAGAGAGCAGATGGAGACGCTGATGAAGATGATGGCGAAGGTCACAGAAAGCATCACAGGTAAGGGAAGCTGGAGGAACCAGACTCTGCCAGATTAGATTCTGTGTGTTGGATTCAGTGGCGTCTAGAGGTGAGGAGTTCATAGCCGGTAGAATTTGCAAACTTAAAAAGAGGTTGTGTTGACTTGCATGGTGCGTTCAAGGTCTGCTCAGAAAAACGAGTATTGGGCAAAGGTATGCAGCTCATGATGGGATCTTGTAAAATTTAGTTTTTAGCGAGAAACTTGAATAAATTCCAGCAGTTTGAAGATTTTTACAGAAATATTAAATAAATGTTACAGAGGGGGCTGCACGGTGGCGTAGTGGCTAGCACTGTCGCCTCACAGCAAAAGGGGCCGGGGTTCCAATCCCGGTCTGGGCGGGCCTTCTGTGTGGAGTTTGCATGTTCTCCCCGTGTCAGCGTGGGTTCTCTCCGGGTTCTCCGGCTTCCTCCCACAGTCCAAAGACATGCATGTTAGGTTAATTGGACTCTAAATTGCCCATAGGTGTGAATGTGAGTGTGAATGGTTGTCTGTCTATATGTGAGCCCTGGATAGACTGGCGACTTATCCAGGGTGTACCCTGCCTTCGCCCAATGACAGCTGGGATCGGCTCCAGCGCCCCGCGACCCTAAAGAGGATAAGCGGTTCAGATAATGGATGGATGGATGTTACAGAGGGAATTATGCTTGTTTAACTTTCTAAACACAAGCTCTCACCAACAAATACTACATGAAAGCATTTTTTTCTGATAAATCAATAAAAAAATAGTCTTCATGAAATAACCACATGGTTTTAAATTTTCTCATTTATAGACGTTTAGTGCAAAATAATCACATTAATTATGGCATGATTCAATTGATAACAACTATTTACAGTTTCAAGTGATTATACACTAACAGTTATGAATATTATATTCCATTTAATAAATCCCCCTGAAATGCCTCGCGCTGGCCCTTTAAGGGAGAACTGGGTTTTGTTTTCTTCAGTATCCTGGTTCCTCTTTCACCAGTTCCTGAGATGGCTCCTCTGGAGAAGCAGCACAGTGCAGATCTCAAGCCGGTGAGCCTGAACAAACTGGTGCTGGTCCAGTCCTTCGATGCTGAGGGCAAGCTGGTGAAGACGGGCCCCTCCCAGGTCCTCTGGTACCAAACCAGTATGGATGTCCTGAAGATGTCCAGTGAGATGCACCAACTGCATTCCAGCAGCCTGGTCCTGGCCCGCTGGGTCTCGGGGGCGGCCTCTCTGGCGTCCAGGAGGCGGACCGGCTCCTCCCCCCTTCCCGCCTCCCTCTCGCTGGTCTGTGAGAACATCTGGAAGCCGCTGATGGTGGACTTCTCTCAGCTCGGCGCCGGCTTCATGAACGCGACCGTCACTTTCAGGCAGCTGGACCAGGTTTTGGTGGACTCCGGCGACCAGGGCGACGGGAAGCTGATGAAGAAGGAGCTGAGTCTGATGTCCGAGACGGTTTGTGAGTCCAGACCCGGGCGGGGCTGGGTGGAGCCCAGGCTGGTTCAGATCCAGGAGTACCGGCAGCTGCACGAGGCAGCGGCTGCAGCCGGCGCGATGCTGAAGATTGCTGAAAAAATGAAGCTTTCTGGGAACTTCACAGAAATCGACACTCTCAGCCAGCTGGTAAGTCCTGTGTGGACAGCAAGGCCAGAAGAAAGGATTCATGTTTTCATTCATAATTTGATTTTTAAGGAAATGATTTCAATGATTTTATTTGGGTCGCCGAAAACATTTGCAGAACTTCTTCCAAAGTCTTTTATTTAAGATTTACATGAGCAGTACACCTTTGAGCCACACGAGGGAGCCCCAATGTTCGTATAGTTCTGAGTAGAAGAAGTTTGGGAAACACTGCTTTAAACACCTTCAACCTCTTGGGTGTATCACACACATTCAGACTAGCTGAATCCCTTTGTTTCCTTTTAAGAATGTTTAATCAGAGTTATGTGTCAAACAGGAAGAAGACACCTTCAAGGACCGGCCCCTCGGCTCCCTGAGCGACGACCTGCTTCAGGCTAAACGGCGACTCTCCGCCGTCACCCAGCAGCACACCTTGTGCCTGGAGGAGTTCCTGCAGAGCCACACCCTGGTCTGCTGGGTCAGAGAGAACCTTAAAAGTGAGGGGAGCGAAAATAAACCTCAACGTTAATGCAATAATAGCAATAATAGCTTGCTCACCTCTGCGCCACCTTTGTCAGATATGAGCGACGTGAAGGTGTACGTCGACTTAGCTTCCATATCTGCTGGAGAGAACGACGCCGAGATCGACCAGGTGGCGTGTTTCCACGACGCGGTGATGGGCTACGCCCCCCTGCTCTACAGCCTGCCGCCATACGCTGGCTTCCAGGAGTTCATGAGGTGTGCCCAGCCGGTGTGGGACACCCAAACCAGGGACGAGAAGCTGCCGGACAAATTGGTACGAACCCCCTCCGGTGTCGCGGTGCCGTAAAGCCTCGTTTCGGTGGCGGAGTGATGACGATGTTTTTTGCGTTGGCAGAGAGAGTCGACCCGCTTGCTGAGCTGGCTGAAGGCCCTGAAGGAGACCCACGGCTCGGTGGAGCAGTCCTCCCTCTCCCTGGCGTCTTCCATCAACGGCAGCGGAGTTTATCACATCGGCTGGTCTGAGCACAACCTGGAGAAGGTGAGTCGTCCATTGAAGGACCTAAGGGAAGAATACGGTCCTGGAAAATCTGATTTCTATAGAAATCTCCAGGTAGGCAACAACAATATTCCGGACCCTGTGGGTAAAATATAATATTTTCTTTCAAGTTTCCCCCGGACATGTTTTTTATTGCACTTGCATGCACAAAATGAACCTACTTGCTTTCTAATTTAAACTAATATTAATAACTAAAGAATAAAGAACACAAACAAGCGTAAGTCTACGATGGAGCTCCTCGCTGAATGAATTCGTCCTAATTGTGTTTATGCTCACAGAGATGTCACCAAAACATGGTGGCGGTCACGGTGAGGAGGGGCGAGGAGGAGAAGCGCTACCGGCTGGAGGACCTGCTGGAGCTGCAGAACAAACTCATGCTCATGTCGTCCAAAGGGGAGCACGGCAGAGAGCAAGTCAACAGGTTCACAGAGGTCGGGTCATTGAGTCTTTATGTGCGGTCCTGTGGATCTTCTAGGATTAACTTCATTAACCCCTCCTCTCCTGTCCACGTGCTCTCCAGGTCTTTGAAGGCGCTCAGCGACTGGGCGCCATCCTCCTTCAGATGCAGACGTCCGGCAACATGCTCTTCAGGGATTGGCACGCCGAGGTGCAGTGCAGCCCACAGCAGCAGCCATGCATCACGGCCACCTTCTCAGCCCTGCAGGGCAAAGAGATGGCGTACGGCGGCGAGGTCACCGAGCAGCTGCAAACGCTGGCTCAGTCCATGGAGAGCTGCCAAAAGGAGTGGCGCTCCTTCATCGGGGAGATGCGCTCCAGCTTCGACTTGCTGAACCACTACACCTCGGAGCAGATGGTGTACCTGTGCCACTGGATACACAGAGTGTGTCACTGGGAGGTGCCGGTTCCTCCACAGTTATGGCTTCTGCTGTTCCCCATCAAGCCTCAGTGCACTCTAAGTGACGTCAGAGAGGCTTACTCTGATGCAGCGAGTCTGACCTCAAACCACGACGGACCAGAAGATGCTGAGTCTGACGATGACGATCAAATGGAGTCCGTTCCTTATATGGACTTAATGCCAGCTTCACCACGACACACCGAAGAGGACGTGGAAGAGGCGCAAAACCTGATGGGGTTTTCTTCCGAGGAGGAAGATGACGATGTCATGAAACGTGAGGAGGAGGAGGCCGCAGAGGGCCCACTCCTCGATGAAGACAGTCTTGAAGAACTCTGGTGTAAATTCAAGGACGACATGCCAAAGTACCTCAACGAGTCCTTGGACATCTCGTCTCTTGCCCACTTCCTGTCGTGCCTCTCTGAAATGAACCAGCAGCACCCGATCAGGAACCTCCCTCCGGTCCTCCAGGAGGGGAGGCCCAATCTTGTCCTTTGTCCCGATGCAGAGGTTTTCACCACCGTCCTGTCGTTTTACATGCAGAGTGCAGAGCAGCCTCTGCCGTCTACCGACGAGGTCCTGGTATGCAGAGAGGAGACCACAGAGGAGGAGGTGGAGATCTTCCTCCGCCGAGCTCTCGGCCAAGGAGCCGGACAAAACGGGCAGAAGATACACTCTCTCGTCAATCCAGGAAAGCTGGGATATGATGTCAGCGTGGCCTTGGGGGAGCTCTTCGAGGGTCTTGAGAGAAGCGGCAACCCACATTATCGCTTGATCATCATCAGCCCGGTTGAGCACCAGCACAGATATGTGCCCTCTTACTTTAGCAATGACAAAGTACAGGCTGGTGTGAGTCTGACAGCAGACACTGGATATCGGAAATATCTATATCGCCACTTCACACACGACACATTCCCAGAAAGCCCTGTCGCACAGGTTTCTCCAGACCAGCTCTCAGTCTGGGCGGTGTCATCTGTTCGCCCTGCAGTTGGTAAGGCTGACCCTGAAAATGCTTATGTAATTACTATGTGAAAACTATGTTGTTTTGACAGGATACATCTTTTTGTCTATCAACAGGGAAATCCCTCTATGTGGATCGTTTGTTTGAGAAGTTCCAGCAGATGTCTCCCAGAGCAAATCACATCCGGATCAGACTGATTGAGCCATGTGTTGACATAGACGCTTTGATTAAGAGTCTATCGGACAAACTGGCACCCTTGAGAGAGCAGGACCCCGTCCTCCTGCACATTGACACCGCTGGGGTAAGTATGCAATCTCTGCAGATCACTTGTTCCGTCGTTGGTTGTTCTTGAGAGTCTTCTCCTCCACTGTTGTTTCCTGTCAGGTCCGTTCAGGTCTGGAGGAGCTCCTGTTCCGTCTGTTGGTTCTGGGCTGTTTGAGCGACAGCCATGGCCTCCTGTGGAGAAGAAATGTTGCTCATCTGATCACCGTTGAGGTCCTGAGAACACACAAATCCTCTCAAAACCAGCTGAAAGAGGTATCAGTGTCTTTGTCAGAAAATGTAGTTTTAAAAAACCATGTCTATGTTATATGTGTGTGTGCGTTATATTCCATAATCCCATAGATATCTGAATGCAATGCCTTACATTTCCACTAATTTGCAAATAATGTTCAATTAAATTATTAAAGCAGTTTGGTATTGAGTAGCTTTGAAGTTTTAGATGAGGGGGTTCTGGCCCTTTTTCAATGTAAAACTAAATTACAAAAATGTCCTCAGGCTGCCATTAATGTCCTTAATTTGTTTTTAATTTGCTCACACAGATGAAACTTGGACTTCTTGACATTCTGCCTACCATTCAATGTAGACCTCCAAAAGAGGTGAAGGAGCTGTTGGCCGCTAGACGGGTGTTGATTAAACAGACCTTTGATCCACTCATGGATGAACAGGCGTTTTGCAGTGAGGGGGTTCAAAGACCTTATCAATACTTAAAGCGCTACAGCAATGGTCAGAATCTGGATCATTTTAACTATGAGGAAGGATCCATAGTGGGGGATCCCATCGATTGTGTCAATCAATTTCTGAGATACTGTGGAATGCAAGATCCATCTTGGGCTGAGCTGAAGAACTTCTCCTGGTTCCTCAATGTGCAACTGAAAGACTGCGAGAACTCAGTTTTCTGCGATCCAGATTTTCTGGCAGACCAACTGCCTGGTTTCAAGGGCTTCATCGTGAAGTTCATGATTCTAATGTCAAGAGATTTCGCCTCGCCATCTCTGAATACATCTGATGAAAGTCCCATGCTGCACATTGACAACAGTCTGGAGGATGACGTTCTTGCCCGTCTGACAATTCGTAAGCATTGGGAAAATGAGTCTCATCCGTACATTTTCTTTAATGCCGACCGATTCTCAATGTCTTTCCTCGGCTTTAATGTGATAAATCAGAGGCCAAAAATACTCAATGCAGTTGATCCTCGAAGCGGCAAGGTCCTGATGGAAAACGTGATGTCACAAAAACTTTTTCAGGATTTGGAACGCCAAAGGATCTCTCTCACTGAAGACTTTGATCAGTTGCCACGTCAGGACAAAATCAAAAGGATTTCCTGCGTTGTCGGTGCAAAGAAAGGAATAATGGACGGAACATTTGATCCAGACCCAACATATGAGCTCACTGCTGACAATGTGATGAAGATGCTGGCCATACACATGAGATTCCGGTGCGGAATTCCAGTTGTCATCATGGGAGAGACTGGCTGTGGGAAAACCAGATTAGTCCGTTTCCTGTGTGCTCTGCAGAGGGAGGAAAAACCAGTAGAGAACATGGTACTAGTCAAGGTACACGGTGGAACTACGGCAGAGATGATCTACAGAAAGGTCAGGGAGGCGGAGATACTTGCCAGAAAGAACCGCAGAATGCACAAGCTGGACACCATTTTGTTCTTTGACGAAGGCAACACCACTGAGGCCATTTTCGCCATCAAGGAAGTCCTGTGTGACCAATCGATGAAAGGGGAACCTCTGAAGGAAGACAGTGGCTTGAAAATAATAGCTGCTTGCAATCCTTACAGGAAACACTCACTTGAAATGGTGGAACGTTTGGAACGTGCTGGTTTAGGATACAGGGTGAAGGCAAATGAAACAGAAGACCGCCTTGGCAAAGTCCCTCTGCGACAGCTGGTGTACCGGGTTCATCCGCTGCCTCCAAGCATGGCTTCTTTGGTGTGGGACTTCGGTCAGTTGAGTGATTCCATGAACTTTCCTACATCAAACAGATTGTCCATAAGCAAGTTGTCGACCATCGTTTGCCAGTGGTCTGCAAGGACATCATTTCAAATGTGCTAGCAGCCTCCCAGAAATACATGCGAAGTCGGGAAAACGAGTGCAGTTTTGTGAGTCTCAGAGATGTGGAGAGGTCTATGAAAGTGCTAGTTTGGTTTTACCAGCATAGCGAGGTCCTTTTCAACAACTGCTCTCATCTCAATGAGGCTCATATAGCACTGAAGTGCTTGATCCTTTCAGTTGGAGTCTGTTACTACCCGTCTCTGGTGGACAAAGAGCAGTACCTCTCTGTAGTGTGTCGGTACTTTCCGGACCCTCTCTGCTCTTCAACAGTATTGCAAGAAGAGATTTCAACCTGTCAGGACTTCTTCCTTCAGAACATACAGACAAGGGAGACGATAGCCAAAAACGTTGCACTCAAAGAGAACGTGTTTCTCATGGTGGTTTGCATTGAGCTCAGGATCCCCCTCTTTCTGGTTGGCAAGCCAGGCAGCTCTAAATCGCTTGCAAAAACAGTGGTGGCGGATGCCATGCAGGGCCAGAACTCCCACTATGAACTGTTCAAGAAACTCAAGCAAGTTCACATGGTTTCCTTCCAGTGCAGTCCTCACTCAAGTCCGGAGGGCATCATAGGGACCTTCAAGAACTGTGCCCGTTTCCAGAAGGACAAGAATATGGACGAGTATGTGTCGGTGGTGGTGCTTGATGAGATAGGACTCGCAGAAGATTCTCCTCAGATGCCCCTGAAGACCCTTCATCCTCTCTTGGAGGATGGTTGCATTGACAACGACAAGCCAGATCCACACATGAAAGTCGGCTTTGTTGGCATTTCCAACTGGGCTCTTGACCCAGCAAAGATGAACAGAGGAATATTTGTGTCAAGATGGGATCCGAGTGAGGATGAACTTGTGGAAACTGCCAAGGGAATTTGTTCATCTTCCAACCAAATTCTCCTGCAAATCAAACACCTGTTCCCATCTTTGGCAAAGGCCTTCTTGAGCATCTGCAATGAGACCACAAAGAATCAGTTCTTTGGTCTCAGGGATTATTATAGCCTCGTCAAAATGCTCTTTGCTGTTGTCAAATCAACACAACAAGAGCCAGATGGTAGACAGTTGGTAGAGGCCATCTTGCGCAACTTCAGTGGACAACCAGAGGGTTTTGACCCTGTCTCATTTTTCCAAGAGGTTCTCCAAAACTTAACGGAGGTTCCCAGACCAAGCACCTTGCAAATGGTGAAAAGTAATCTTGCCCATGACACTATCCAGGAGAGCCGTTACCTTCTTTTGCTGACCACCAACAATGCAGCTCTCCATTTCCTTCAGCGACAAATCTTTGCCAAAGGAGACCATCCTCAGCCTGAAATAGTCTTTGGCTCGGGATTCCCAAAGGATCAGGAATATGCCCAAATCTGCCGTAACGTTAACCGGGTGAAGACGTGCATGGAGACCGGGCGCACTGTCATCCTCCTCAACATGCAAAATCTTTACGAAAGCTTGTACGATGCCTTGAACCAGTACTACGTCTACCTCAGTAAGCAGCAGTACGTTGATCTCGGTCTCGGCTCCCACAGAGTCAAGTGTCGTGTCCACACAAACTTTAGACTGGTGGTAGTAGAGGACCAGAAGAAGGTCTACGAGCACTTCCCCATGCCCCTCATCAACCGGCTTGAAAAACACAGGGTGGATAGGAGCACCGACCTGGAACCGTGGCAGCACAGGGTTCTGCACAAACTGAAGGAATGGGTGCAGGAATTCTCAGAGGAGGCCTCAGAAGATTTCAAGCAATCTGACATTTTTGTTGGCTACCATGGTGATGCCTGTGCCAGCGCTCTCTTGCAAGCACTAGAAGGGAGAGCACAAAAGGTTGGTGACGGTGCAGCGAGACAACATCAATGGAAAGAAAAAGATGACTCACAAGAAGGAGACCCAGCCGATAAAGAGGACGATCCGTTGGGTGATGCGATGGACACAGAGATTGCTGGAAAAGAACAAGGAATCGAGTCAATGGACTTATGTGATGACCAGAACAAAGGGATGGCCGAGAGCCAAGAATTGATGGAGACGGAAATTGCTACTGGGGAAAACAAGGAAGAAGAGATCCTTGATTTAGCGAAATGTCTCTTGTTGAACTGTGCCACCCCTGACGCTGTTCTGAGGCTCAAGTATTCAGATTTGGCAAACCAAGAGAAGGAGAAACTTCAGAAGATGTACTTCCAACAACAGCATCATCATTCCCTCCGAAACTTCCTGGAAGGTTGCCTGAACAAGCATCAGGGGTCCAACAAGTTTCTAGAGGTACAAACTACCGCTCCTATTTTGTTTTTGCCACTTCTTTAAAACATGTTGTCAAGTTGTTGATGCCACCGTCTGCTTCTGGTTTTTCACAGATAACCACGTTCTCCAGCTTGCTAACCAGATCAGATGTCAGGGTGGTGGCTCCTGCTCTGCAAACGGAGAGGATCCTCCTCCTCTCGCTCCACCAGTTTGACACTGAGGTCTCCTTCTGCAGCAAGATACGGTACTAACTATTTAGATAACAGCAACGTTACCTTTTTAATAATATTTGTGTATTTAAATCGTTCTCTTCCTCCTTTCTGTGTCAGGGGCTTCCTTCGAGATGCTGGATCCTCTCTTCACATCCTGTTAATCCAGATGGACCTCGAGGAATCCCACTGCAGTGATGAGCTCATAGCATCAGCAAAGTAGGGCTCAATGGCAAGATCCTGAACAGATTGCAATATGGTTTTGTGCATGTTCCTGGGTGTTTCAGATCAGATCAGTTTATGATTTCATCTGCCTCTAGATATTGCACCATGAACTACTTGATGTCACCGGAGGATCAGACCTGTTGGGTGATTTTCATCGTGAAGGTTTCTAGGATCCCAAGTAAATCTCAGTACATCGGTTTCCAAGGAGGTGAGTACTACGTGAATATGATGTTTATTGCAATAAGTCTTCTGTCTCGATCTCCAGATGATGTGGTGCTTCACTTTAACACTTTAGCTTTAACCTGTTTTCTTTGTTGTAAACACACATTGTAGACTGTCTGCTTCTTGATGTATCACAAGATTAAAGGAACATTTTGTCTTTCGGTCAAAGGAGTCTGGCAGTCTGTGCACATTGATGACCTGAGGGATTCAGAGGACATGAGCCTGAACCTGTTGCTTTTCTGTGGAACGCTCATCAGCAACCTCCTCCACCCTGCAGGTCGGGACTCATCTGGGTTTTGTATTACAAATGCAGAAGAAAGTGGTTTTCTAATTTTCACTTTAAGATAAACCATATTTCTTTCTTTAATAATAGAACATCATGACGATGAAGAAACTGCGAGGACAAGTAGAGACTCTCAGGTAGATAAAAAAGTGAGTTTAAAAGTAAAATAATTCCTTCATATGTGTGAGTGTAAAAACGAATGTGTGTGCGTCCAGGGAGCCAGAGCCCACCTCCCCAGACTGGCCTTAGTGAGATCATGCATCCAGAAGGCTGTGGGCTTGTTGAGGGACCCGGATGGCGTGACCTCACGCAGCATGCAGAGGATGCACATCCTTCTGACTCTCCTGGGAGCTAAGCACGTGCCAATAGGAGGTAAATATTGATATATATATATATCATCTAAGAATGATTTTAGTTGGCACATTAATGCTATATTTAGCAGAATGTATCTGTGGCAAGGTTTGTTGATCAACTCGAATCACTTTCTTTGTGAGTTATGATGTTGTTAATTCTGTCCGTAGGAGTAAATACTCACTTGTTGAGTCTCTAATTTGTTTCTGATGCTTGTCAACTATATACTTTCTTAAAGCTCACTTTCAGGAGGTGTTGTTGAGCAGACTGGCCGAGGCTTTGGCACAGCGAGAAGAAATTATGGTTTCTCCGAAGGACTGGGTGAGCATGGAAGCCAAGAAACGGCAGGCTCTGCAGGAGGGCGGGACCCTGAGGTAAAGTGAACACTGTTGAAGTAAAGATTAAGGGATTTGTGTTGGGTCTCTGCCCCTTCATTTGATTTGATGAACAGCTTTCTGTTGCGTCTTCACCGGACAGACACACGCTGTGGCGCCGGCTTCAGTCCACCGTGACCCCAATCTTGGCCAACATGCTGGAAGTGGTGGACAGGTTTGGGAATCTGGACCTGCTGTCTGACGACAGGCTCAGCCGGGGCCTGAAGGCGCTGTGGATGGACATCCTGGCCGACCCTCAGATCTTAGATCTGACCCCTCTTAAAACCCAAAGGTATTCTTGATTACTTGTTCTGTCTAGTTAGAGATGTTGGGTTGTTTTCAGAAAACTTGTAATACAAATACTGTATCTTGTAAAGTAAAGTAAGTATTCAGCTGATGGGGTTTCAATGGGATATCTTTTACTCATTTTGTTCTTTGTTTACCGTCGTGTCTAGTGACTCAGACAAGGAAGTGCCCGTGCATCATTACTTCCTGTTGGACGGCGAGGAGCCATCCTGCGCCGCTCCCTTCAGCTGGCTCGTCCGAATCCAGCTGGAAAGCTTGTGGGAAGAATCAGAATTCCTGCCAGGTTGGCCTTCATCCTTTTCACACACTTTATGATCTCTATGTCACTACGATGACCTCGTGAGCAGATAAAGGACATTTCAAGTGTTTTGGGGGCTCTTGTGACTTCAGCAACAACAGAGGACGGCACTGGGAGGATCCTCCAGTTCGTCAGCACCTTCTCCGGCAGCCGGCTGGGCGGCCGCTTACAGAAGCTCTCCGACGAGGAGCGCCGGGAGTACGGACTGCTTTACTTCCGAGACTTCCTGCTGCTCTCTCTGCACATCCAGTCGACTGACGAGCTGAGGGTACGTGAGCCTCACGTTTAGGGGAAGTGAGCTTTGTGGACGGCCGGTGATGAACTCTCTTTGAACAGGTGTTCTCCAGGGCCCTGATGGGCTGCGTGTCGGAGCTCCAGACCTCCGTGGGCGTCGCCCCGGAGCTCTCGCCCGCCTGGATAACGGCCGCCGCCAAACACTTCGCCCCGAGGCTGGACTCCCTCCGCCACGTGTTTCTGCTGCAGCCGCGGCTCGCCACCGCCGTCGCTCAGAAGGGGTCCAACACGGAGCCCCAAGAGATGGTGAGAATCATTCGGGTGTTTTGGGGTTGTCCGTCTCTTGAACGCCAAATCTCAGGAATGTAATTTGGGGTTCAGTGTTCAGGGACACTTTGACATGCGAATTATAGGGAGAGTGGGGATCGAACCGACTACCTTGTGGTTGCGGGACGACCACTCATTCAATGAGCTACAGCAATTTAACAAAAATATTTTATTTAGCACAGACGAGTATGAACACCTGCGTGTCATCAACAACTCAAACCTCCACTGGTCCACCCTTAGCTAACATGCTACATTAGCATACTCCTTGACTTCCTGTGAACCCTAACCTTGTGGCTGCTGGTCAGGTGGAGGACGTTGCGGCGCTTGGCGTCTGCGTTGAGCGCACCAGGCTGCTGAGCGTGGCGTCGCTGCAGGACTGCGAGTCCTTCGTGAGCCGCGTGGCGGTTCTGCAGCCGTGTCTGGACCGCGTGTTGGGCCAGAAGTACCGAACCCTCTGCAGCCCCGGCTGTCTGCAGCACCTGGACTCCATCAGGTGAGGGGTCATCGCGTGCAGCAGTGAGTTGGTTTGTGTGTCAACGTCTATTCACGACCTCATTAACCCCTTCAGGTCGCTGTGGCACGGGATGCTGGTCGTCGCGTCGTTCATCCAGCACGTCGTGGTCCGAGTTAACCAGATGGACTCGAGGCTGGGGGAGCTGGCCCTGAAGCACTGCAACCTCCACCTGAACGTAAGGGAACAGGTTTTTCAGAAATTGTTTTTCTTTGTAGTCCCTGAGGCCACTGGCCTCCTCCTGGTTGGCACGTGTCTCCTTGAGTGTGAAGTGCAGAAGAACCAGAAAGGATCAGTCAAGGAATTCGTAGTTAACGACAGAAGTCACATGTTTTGGTCGTTGTCTGCAGTCAGACGGAGAAAACCAGACTTTAGAGATGTGTTTCCTCTCATTTACAGCTGATGCAGGACTCACCTGACGTGAGGAGCATGGACACGCTGCAGCAGCTGATCCGGATCCTCAATTCTTTTCACGATGAGTGTCTCAGCGGGGATCTGAGGTCAGGACCTGGTTCAATTCCATCCAGTATTAATAATAACAACAACATCTCACTATAATCTCAGATGTTCTTATCTCACGGTGCAATAACGACCTCTCTCATGTGCTGCCTGCAGGTCCGGCCTCTCCTGCCCGGTCTGCCTGTCGGCGCTGTTGCAGCCGGCCGTCCTGCCCTGCCGCCACGTCTTCTGCCTGCCGTGCATCCGCCGCAGCCTTCAGCAGCACCGCCGGTGTCCGAAGTGCAGGACAGACCTGCCGGACAACTTCACGCCGGCCGTCTCTTCTGCCGCCAAGTGAGTGGAGACAAAATGTGAAAGAGTCAAAAGGAGCTGAGGCTGCCGTTCAGCTTTTACAGTGACTTTCACCCCCGGTGGTCCAGGGCGGAGCTTCAGCAGCAGGCGGCCATCAGAGACTGCTGCAACTCCTTCTTCCTGGAGCTGGTGTCCCGGTTCTGTCTCTCCGAGGGTCAGAGGCCCGGCGACGGGGTGGTGGAGCTGCTCTTCTCCCTCCTGGTCTCCGCTAACGGTCAGTAGGGAAACAGGTGCAGGACGGTAACGGCCTGATTGAGGACGCTGTGAGGATTGTGTTGTTGTTGTTGTTGTTGTGCGATGCAGGAGACGTGTACAGGACCAGACAGCTGACTCCCTTCCTGGAGTGTGTGGACAACAGTCCAGTGGTGAGATCCGTGCTGCCCAAACTGCTGCTGCAGCACAGGTGAGGCCGCTGCCCGGCAGAGAGGGGCATCGCCTTCATTTTAATCATGTAGATTCATCTAGATTTTCAGGATCTAGAAATTCAGGATTGAGATTTTCGGGATCGAGATTTTCAGGATCGAGATTTTCGGGAATCGAGATATTCAGGATTGAGATATTCAGGATCGAGATATTCGGGATCGAGATATTCAGGATCAAGATATTCAGGATCGAGATTTTCAGGATCGAGATTTTCGGGATCAAGATTTTCGGGATCGAGATTTTCGGGATCGAGATTTTCAGGATCGAGATATTCGGGATCAAGATTTTCAGAATCTATATATTCAGGATCTATATATTCAGGATCGAGATTTTCAGGATCCAAATTTTCAGGATCCAGATATTCAGGATCAAGATTTTTTGGGGGGAATTGTTAAACACATTTAGACGTTAAAATAACTATCTTTGTAAACATTTAACTTAATCTACCCTTTTGGCAGTACCTCTGTCGCCCACCAGGTGGTGCCCTGAGCCCCACCAGTGGTTTACTCGCTCGATGCTTATTGGACCCTTATAATATTGTTTGGTCCAAAGTTTTTCCACAATAAACGTTCAGTGCTGAAGCTTTTACGAGTTAATACATTTGACTGTTTAGTTATTAAACACAGTCAAAGTCTCGGGACTCTTTCACCAGAACACATTTATTTTCTGATCCTGCTGATCTCAGTTTGCAGCCTTGATGTTGTGTAACTCTCTAGGACCCGTGTGTGTAACTGTTGTGTGCATCAGTTTCGAGCAGGTGAAGACTCACATCCAGACCTACCTGAGGAATCTGGAGGAGAATCTTCTGACCAGAGAAGACCGAACTGAACTCTACCTGCTGTTCGTCAACTGCTTCCAGGTAAAGGTCCACAGGTCCTCACCTGAGGTGATGAGGATCCTGATTCTTGTGTTTCTGACCCGTTACCATGGGTTCCCTGCATAAAACATGTATTTATACGTAATCGGATGCCGTCCCTCGTGGTTGTTTTGTTCCCAGGACTCTCTGTTGTGCTCGGACGCGAGAGACGAGCCGAGCGGCGAGCAGCAGAGGCGAGCGGAGACGGCGGCGTTCCTGAGCGCCGTCGCCGGCTGCCGGACTCCGGACCGCCAACGGGACCCGGCAGAGTTCCTGCTCAACGTCGCCAGACTCCGAGTGTGTCTGAGCGCCGCCGCCCGGCTGCTGCAGGAGGCCGCGGCTCGAGGAGGTAAGGACGCGTTGATGCATGAACGGCGGGGTTTGAAAAGGCCGCCATGTGTTCTGTAGACGGGGCAATAAGGCGCCGCCTGTCTCCTGGTGCGTCGCAGGAAGACCTGCAGCCGTGGACGCTCAGTTCCTGCAGCAGGTGAAGGCGGCGTGTGAGGGCTGCGGTAACGACTGGCACCGGGTTTACCTGCTGAGGGCCCTGCACCGGCTCTCAGGGGTGGACTGCATCCTGTCACTGATGAACAACCCGGCCTGGAGGTGGGCCTTCCCTCCAGACCTGCTTCGGATGCAGGTAGGACCAGCAGGGAAAACCTTCTGAGCTTGATGCTCATGAGAGGAAAACACAAATTTAAAGTGTTTATTATTGTCTTAATTTTTTCATAATCTCTCAATTGTTTCCTGGATGAATAAAATGTCTGAAAAAATTAGAGAGAAATGTCCTAAATCTATTTTCAAGTCCTAAATGGATGTTTTATCATAATCTCTTATTCCAGCTGCCCAATATTCCAAAATCCAAATATAATCAGTTTACTAGCAGAGAAATCTGGCACATTTTCTGGCTTTTTTCCTTAAAAAAGGACATAATAGATCATCACAGTAGTTACCAATTATGTTTATCTTTAATGACTAATTGCTTTTTGGAGCACAAGCTGTGATCGATAGCATAACATGGAACTATAGGATCCATGAGCTTGAGCTGGTAACTGTGCAAAGAGGATTTTTGATCAGAATCACTCAAATATAATTTATTTTCCACACAGAGGATAACCCCAACCAGCGTGGACCAGTTCCTCTGCTGCGGGGCGGCGTACCGAGCCACGAGGGACGCCGTGGGCCACGTTCTGCTGGAGAACCGGTCGGACGCCTTCACGACTCAAATAAAGGTCGGAGAGATTCAACGGCTGCAACACTGCAGATGTGAATGACGCTGTCATGCCTCCTAACGGCCACTAGAGGGCAGAGTGGCCTCTTGTTTAGCATTTAAAGCACTAAACGTCTTTGTTTGTTTGTGATCACGTGATCACCGTCATCTTCTTCATCACCGTCATCATCTTCATCGTCGTCCTGAGGTCCTGTCTTCACTCCTCTTGTTGTTCTTCCCTGTAGAAGCTGGGCAGGTCTCAGATCAGCCTGCTGGCCCTGGCCCTGTTCAGACAGGTCACCTGCCGCTTTAGAGCTCCTGACGCCGGCGTGCTGCCGCCCCCGCAGGTCAGGACGCACGATGCCTCGAGTTAAACGGGCCAGACGCTTCACGCTGTTTCCTTTAAAGCGGGTGTTTTAATGACCTCACAGGCGCTGGCGGCGCTGGAGGAGCTGCTGCAGGCCGTCCAGCCGGTGGAGCTCAGGGAGTTCTGCACGGCGCTGCTGTCCAATCGGATCGGCGGGCCGCACTCGGGTCTCCGCGTCGACGCCAATCTTTCTGCTCAGAGACAAACCCTCCTGGAGCTGCTGGTCCACCTGGGCTCTGTGGTCCTCAGTGGGAACCCTCTGCTGGTTCCCCTTCATCAGATCGCCTCCCAGCCTCAGAATGTCACAGTGAGACGCTTCTGTTCTGATATTAAGATATTCTGATCTCGCAAAATATATAAGAAGTGTCCGTATACGTCTCTGGTACAGATCAGAGGGGGCGACTGTGGCTCAGTGGTTAGCAAGTCGGTCTTTCAATCAGAAGGTCGGTGGTTCGATCCCCGGCTCCGGCAGTCCGCGTCGTTGTGTCCTTGAGCAAGACACTTAACCCTCATTGCTCACCGTTGCTGTGTCTACGGTCTACTGTACACTGTATATCATGTAAGTCTCTTTGGATAAAAGCGTCAGCTAAATGAAATGTAATGTAATGTAATCTGTCAATCACCCTGTAGCCCCGCCCCTAAAGTGTCCCCTGCTTTATGCTCTGTTTGACTCTAAATGACCATAATCTACTATCCGTCTCATTGTTCTGCAGTAGGATATCAGACAGCCAGGAGCATGCTGGGTAGTGGAGTAGCTTCAGGTCCTAGCTGGGTTAGCTTAGCTTAACGTCCACACAGAAGGGCTGTGCAGCCCGGGAATCGAACCCCGGCCCCTCTGTGCTTATTATAAAATACCTCACTCCATGAATGTAACTCACGTTTCCCTCCCAGAAGTCCTTTCTGCCGACCATGCCCGATGACCACCTGAGTGAAGCCAAACAGTGGCTGACCAAAGGAAACCGGGCGCAGCTGTTCCGTACGTATTTAACTTCCTGAAGGATTCGATCATAACGTCTCTCTGAACCGTCCACCAGTTATCAACATGTGTTTCACTTCTTTCACAGACTGCGCTAACGGACACCCCTTCTTTGTGACCGAGGTATGAGCGGCTTCCCTCTTCAGGCTTTCATCAGGGAGATGAACACATAACTCATGTATGCTCCTGTGTTGTCCCACAGTGTGGAAAACCGGTGGTTATAGGCCGATGTCACGAGTGTGGAGCGCTGATCGGTGGAGATAACCACAACCCAGTGGCCGGGTTCACGGCCCAGAGAAGGTATGAACCTCTTCAGTCGTCCGGCTTCGTGGCGGCTTACAAAGTCAAATATTGATTATTGATCCTCCTCCTCCTCTTCTTCCTCCTCCAAGTGTCGGGGATCAAACTCGGACAGGACACGTGTTAGGACCCGCGGACCAGAGGTCCGAAGCCCCGGAGAGGCAGATGACGTACGCCAAGTCCTGCATCCTGCGGCTGCTCACGCACCTGGCCATGCTGCAGGGCGCCGCCCGGGACCCCCGAGTGAGACACCAGAGACCCCTCTGAGGCGCCGGCGTTGTGTGTCGTTGTGTGTGGTTGTGTGTGGTTGTGTGTCGTGTTTGTGTGTGGTTGTGTGGCGTTGTGTGTCGTTGTGTGTGGTTGTGTGTCGTTGTGTGTGGTTGTGTGTCGTTGTGTGTCGTTGTGTGTGGTTGTGTGTCGTGTTTGTGTGTGGTTGTGTGGCGTTGTGTGGCGTTGTGTGGTTGTGTGTCGTTGTGTGGCGTGTTTGTGTGTGGTTGTGTGGCGTTGTGTGGCGTTGTGTGTTGTGTGTGGTTGTGTGTCGTGTTTGTGTGTGGTTGTGTGTGGTTGTGTGGCGTTGTGTGTGGTTGTGTGTGGTTGTGTGTCGTTGTGTGGCGTTGTGTGTCGTTGTGTGTGGTTGTGTGTTCATCCTGCTGTGGTGTTTTGTCGTAGGCGGTCGGCGCCATGATCCACCCCTCGCCCCCCGATGTGCTGGCCTTCCTGTGGAGGCACCTGGAGACGGACCTGCGGGTGCTGGGTCAGGCTCTGGACCAGAACCTGGACGACACCGCGGTCACCGTGCACCTGGTCCTCAACACCTGCGCTCAGTTCCCAGGTGATATTCGTTTTAGCGCTGCTTTTATTGTTCATGAAGATGTTAAAAAATAAAATAAAAGGTTCATAACTTCCTGCTGATGTTCAGGTTCCCGCGGAGCGAGACAGGATCTGTCCTCCAGACAAGGACGGAAACTCTGGGAGAAGCTGGTCTGTGATTCTGTCGTCAACCCGGTTCTCCAAGTGAGGAACCCCACATGTTTAAAGAGTAGCTCACTACTTATTGGTTCTCCAGTGAGGAACCCCATGTGTTTCAAGTGTAGCTCGTTCTACGTTGCTGTGACATTTAGCAGCTTAACTGCAATTAGCGCGATGCTAACTGCTAGCTTGCTAGCTTGCTGACTGTTGTTGTGATTAGAGTCACAAACAAGGTAAAAGTTCTACAAATGGACTTGTATAGTTTCCTATAAAGTCTTATATACATTTGTGAATTTGAATGTCTGCAGAGTTTGCAGAAGCATCTGGATGCCGCTCAGGACGAGATCGGTGGTGACGACGGACTCGCTGGAAGTCCCCTGATGACGCTCCTCTTCGGGGACCCCGGGTCCATGTTGCCCCTGCCCTCCGACTGCCCGACCCACCGCTCCTCCTTCTGGACTCTGCCGGAGTCCATGACGGTGGAGCGCCTCACGCAGCTGGTGGGGGAAGCCGGGGAACCCCTGCCCCTGCTCAGCCTGTTCCTCAAGAAGGTACCGATCATAAATTACTTGGACCAGATATAGCCATATGCACCATTTTGGAAACAAAGAGTCTTCGTCCTATCGTTATCTCGTCTCATTCTGCTGACTCCTCCCACAGATCACCTGCGTGCGGCGGCTGCACCACTTACCTGAGCTGGCAGCGCTGCAGTCCGACCTGCTGAGGGCGCGACCTCTGACCTCGCGCTCTGCAGACCAGACTATTGCACAGATGTTACGCAAGATTCCAGCGGGTATGTCGACCTCTTGATTCACCACACGCACAACAACAACAACAACAACAAATAAACGGGGATGCACAGGCTGAGCGTTCTGGTTGTGTGTCAGGCTTCCAGAGGAAGAGGCTGCAGGAGAGCGTGAAGACCTTCATGGAGGTGTGGAGCGGCCTCCGAGCCGAGGTGGCCAACAGCTGTAAGCAATTTGAATAAAGATATATATATAAATACATATATAAATATATGTCTTTATATGTATAAATATATATTTTTATATAAATATATTTATGTATATATTTACATACATAATGTGTGTATTTACAGCAGCAGACTTGGGTCTGGATGTGAACTTGACGATGGAGAGCTCGGCAGAGTTTCTGACTCCGAGCCGACACGGACCGGGGTCATGTCTCCGAACTCTGGTGGACTTCCTGTCGGAGACCCACAACAGCCTGGTGAGAGCGAGCCGGCAGGAGGACAGGTCAGTACTTCTTCTTCTTCTTCTTCTTCTTCTTCTTCTTCTTCTTCTTCTTCTGCCGTGTTTAACCCACTAACATGTTCCCTCACAGTGAATACAGCGTTCCTCTGGAGAACGTATCAGAAACCCAGCTGACTCTGTGCAGCCCGGAGAGAGAGCTGCTGCCTCTGGTTCTAGCCCACTGCCACTACACCTTGAAGAAAGGTGGGGAGACGGACAGGACCTACGACCTGCCGGGGGTCCAAGCCCAGCTGGCCCGCCGCTTCCTGGCCGGGAAACCCCTCATCCAAGCGGTAAGAGAAACACTGTGAACCGACAGCTGCACGCCGGGAGAAACCAGACGTCTGCTAACCAGCATCCTCTTCCCCCACAACCAGAACTCCTCCAGGTACCTGAACCGGCAGCTGCAGGACTTCTCTGTGGTTCTCCACGAGGTCCGGGACAAGATCCACCAGGTGAGACCAGTTCACTACAGGGTTTTCATCTGCAACCAATCAGAGACAGTCGGATTTGTGTTCTCCACCACGTTCTCCTCCATGTTGTCGTCAAAAACTATGATTTATTTGTACCTCATTATATTTAGTTTCGCTGCAAAAAAGTTAAATTATTGTTTTTCGGTCCGGTTATTATTATTTTGCCTGTAAATCTTTTCTCTCTCCCCGTCTGTCCTGCAGGAACCGCTGAAGGGCTCGGTGAGCAGCGCCATGAGAACCGCGCTGCGTTCGTACACCGACGTCTGCGACACGTTGCATGTGCTGGAGATCGGCCTCCGCCTTCTCGGCAAGGCGGGCGGAGATCCACGAGCCGGGCTGTTGCCCTACCTCGCTGATGCGCTGCAGCTGGAGCCGCAGATCACCAGCTCCGTAGCCAAGGTACACACCTCAGATCACCAGATCATATTCAAGGTACACACCTCAGATCACCAGATCATATTCAAGGTACACACCTCAGATCACCAGATCATATTCAAGGTACACACCTCAGATCACCAGATCATATTCAAGGTACACACCTCAGATCACCAGCTGGTAGCCAAGGTACACACCTCAGATCACAGGTATATTCCTGACACCGCTATGTGAAGAACGTGAGGAGGTGACATCATTTCTGAAGCAGTGCAGCTCCAGGAGGTTGTTTTTCTTTCTATAAAACACATTTCAATACTGCGTTTTGACTCTAATCTGTGGAGTCTCACTGCTCTGGGGCTGTGATATTTAAAACAGGTGGTATTCAGCTCCATACCAGCAATGTGCATGTGTGTAACCTTTACATTGTACTTTAAATCATAAGTTACGTTTTTATATTTTGGAAATTCACCATTCCAGACGTTTTTTGGTTTCGATTATTTTTTTAATTTTCTTTAATGAAAATCTATAAACATCCTTTTGAAACTTGCATAAACGATGAACAATATTTATTGTTGTAAAGTCAATCTCCACTTAAGGGTGCAATGCAACATTCGCTGTTCACTGTCAAGCAAGTTACACGAGTTTTAAATACAGAACTGAAGA
The DNA here is from genome assembly GCA_023566465.1 of Cottus gobio. Taxonomy (NCBI): domain Eukaryota; kingdom Metazoa; phylum Chordata; class Actinopteri; order Perciformes; family Cottidae; genus Cottus; species Cottus gobio. The sequence goes on along the minus strand of CM042235.1, from coordinate 1,290,880 downwards.
ATGGCTGCAGAGTAAATACATCATAAAACCCCTTAAGAGCAGACTCAACTCTAAACCAACCGGTTTGTTTCTGCTGAAATATTAAACCGCCTGTTGGTTTCCTCTTCAGGGTCTCGGGGAGAGCAGACTTGAACACAGCGTATTCACCTGGCAGCTCCTGACTTCTTGGAAATCTGAGCTTATGCTGAACATAAAGCAGGTAAGTAAAATATAGAGAGAGAGCATTGTACAGAAAGTCCCAAAAGAGTTCACGGAGCCTAAAAAGAGACCATAACAGTTAATTAAATGATCATTAATCATTTACATTTTGTATTTATCTAAAATAAATGAATGTATCACTCTCAGGCTCTCATGAAATATAAAATAAAATATATTTTAATATAATTATATTTAATAAAATGATATATTTGCAGGACTTTTATTAGATGTGGCAGTATAACAGACAATAATCCTATTTTTCAGTCACAACGGTTAAACTGGCCCCTTTAATTTAACCATGAAAGCAGCTCCACCCGTAGTGACCTCAGCATTTGTTCCCCCCGTGACCTCTGTGACCTCCGTGACCCCAAACACAGGGAGAGTTAAATGTTCGGGTCTGCGATCCATCGCAAGTGTGCCGTCTGACGCTCCCCAGATTTGACCCCACAAAACCAGACTTTGAGGACTTCGGCCGGCCCTGCGGTCTCTGCTCCAGAACCGATTCACTTAACTCATGTTCGTGTTTCAGGACCCGTTCCCCGAGCTGCCCTCCGGCTTCCAGCAGAAACTGTCTGAGGAGGCGCGCAAAGCGCTGAAGGTGTTCCTCGCTGCCGCCGACGTGGACACGTTCTCACTGGAGCTGCACGAGATCCTGCTGCTGAAGCTGAGCCGGGCCGGGCCGGACCAGGGTTACGGCCCGCTATGGGAGTAAGCACACACCACACTGTTGGAAAACACAAACTATTCACCATGTGTGAGTTTCGTGATGAAACAAGCCCCAAAACATCTGCTTTGTTTACATCTAGTCCCCAGTTGTAAGAGGTGGCTTCAGGAATGATGTGTGGCTATTGTCAGTTCAAAGATTACCACCCTGGTCCAAAGGAATCCATTTAATCTAGACGGCTTTAATCAGAGTAAAGTGTGGAGGTCTCACCCGGGGGCTCTCCCCTGGGATTTGCAGCCTTTTTGACTTCCAGGACCAGAGCGTGACCCCTCCAGGCCGCCATCTGTCAGGGGGAAGGAGCTTAAGTAGAGTCCCCTCAGCCACAGGTCCTTTCTGCAGAGGCGGCAGCTGGGCAGTGAATAGCATCGTGTGGTGGGAACAATGGACGCTAACGGTGTTTCTCTCCATGCCCTCCTCTCCAGCATCAAGTCCACCTTAGAGGCCCAACTGGAGCGGCAGAAGCGTCCGGCGCTGCAGGGGCTGGAGTCCCTGCCGGAGGACCTCACCCTGGGCCACGGGGCTGCCGTGTGGACAGCGGCTGTCCAGTTCAAAAGAAGATGAATTATTTCTACTCATTCCTGATCTTTTTCTTTTCATGTGATTTGTTTTTGTCATTGCTGTTGTAATACTCAAGGGATATTGAATGTAATGCATTCCTTATGATAAGGCATGTTCTGAATACATTATGCTGTATGATTGTGACAGATGTGGGGCCAATGAACGTGAAGCTATTACTTATGTAACATGTTGACTCTGTTTACGAGGAGCTGGGAACAATCAATAAAATCACTATAAACAAATCTGAGCTTTTATTTTATTTTTTAAGTATTTCCCAACACACACAGAAGTGTGATGTTGCCCTCACGCCTCCCTTTGCAAAGGCAACCAAACCGTCGTTGGAGACACGCCCCTCGGAATCCACACCAATAGACGGGCAGCTCGCTCCAGCCAATCAGAGCCACGCCCCGAGAGACAACGCTCTTCTCTCCGCCAATCACAGGCGTCGCGAGGCGCCGTCGCGCCCTCGTTACCACAGAGATGGTGCTGCGCGTTACTGGGCTGTTAGTCCGCCGAGCCAGCGGAGCACTTTCACTGGGACCCAGCAGTTAGACCCGCGGGAGGCACGATGGCGCCGCCCCGCCTCTAGAGCCAGCGGCCCGGCAGCAGCAGCGGACGTGTCGCGGTCCAACGGGAGAACGTTTGAAGACGTTAACGGAGCTTTTCTTCTGTATTTGAGAGCAACGGGCTCGGTACCGTCTCTCGGTGCGACGCCGAGAACCGTCGTGTTGGAATGACGTCAACAGCCAATAAGGTAACTAACTTTATATGGACCGTTAGTGGCCGTTAGTAACGGACGCTCCAATAGCTAGCTGGTAAATAATGTTATGCTAGCGACGACAGATGTGTTGTTGTTGTTGTTGTTGTTGTTGTTGTTGTTGTTGTTACTGCTCGAGCTCGTGCTGATTCATACGCAGCGGTATTTATCAAACCTGTCACGCTTCACCATCCTGATGGGGACACGAAACCTTAGCTAGCAGAGCTAACACACACACACACACACACACACACACAGCCACTTACAGACACCTACATACTCACAGACACACTCACACACACACGTTGACACACTCTCACACATACACACACACACACACACACACACACACACACACACAGCCACTTACAGACGCCTACATACTCACAGACACGTACACACACACATCTACATACATACACACACCCACCCACACACACACACACACTCACAGATACACTCTTACACACACACACACTCACTCACACACACTCACACACACACTTGACTAAGGGTGAACACGTCAGACCAGTGTGTGAGGCGAGCTGCTCCTTTAAGACAGCGACGCTCCGAAGGAGCAGCCGGGTTCAAAACAGTGTTGTTGTTGTTGTTGTTGTTTACCCGAGGAGACGAAACAGTCGAGGGCCAAGCGGATGTTACTTCCTGTATGAAATCCTCTTCACCTGTTCAGGTGGTTCAGAGGATGCAGGCGACCCGCAGCCCCTCCTCCATCCCGACGGGCGTCTCCGGAGACGCCCCGGACCTCAGCCTGGCCGGCTCCCAGCTCTCCGTGTCCCGGCGACCCAGCAGCGCGTCTCCGGGGAAGTACTTTTCTCGGTCGGTGTCGGTGTCGGTGGCCGGCGACAGCCGAGGAAAACGCAACACCCTGGTGAGTAACGTCAGGGCCGGTTGCAGATTGGTTAAGCTCTAATCTGGTAGAGATGTTAACAACCCTCTCTAACCCACAGAGCGACGCCAGCCTCGGCACCGCCCGCTCCATCAAGAACCTCCGGCGCTGCAACAGCACCACGCAGGTTCACCAGCAGGCCAACGTTGGCTCAAGGTGGGAACGGTGTAATAACTGATGTAATAACACTAACTACTCGTAACACACTCCTTTATCACTGACATTGACAGAACAGCCGGGTTCACTGTGTGCTGATTGTGTTCTGCTCTCCGGGTCTCGGTCGGATCACCAAGCTGCCGTTTACAGTAACGCGTCTGAAATATGAAGGACATGTTTTTGGAAACGACAGACAAGAATGTGTGCGTTTCAGATAAGGTGTGTCGGCTCGTGTTCGGCCAGAAGCGATCCCGAGTCTTTAAACCGGAGCGTCTCCTCCGCGAGCAACAGCTGGCGGCCCTGAAGCCTCGGCGGCAACAATGGGAGTTGTGGCGCTCCGGCTCCGGCGCGATGAAGAGCGGAGGAGCTGGGCGGCTGTTGCCGGGGTCGTGGGGTGCAGGGACTGGCTTTGTCCCAGGTTAGAGGGGGAGGGGCCTGAAGCTCGGGGTCAGGTTACCCCTCCCCTCCACCAGGAGCCGGTGAAAGGATAAGTGTGTGTGCATGGCTCTATTGTCCGGCAGCCCCCCCCCCCCCCCCCCCGAGGATGCAGAGCAAGAGCAGAGGGGCTTTAAATTTAAAGACAATCTGAAAACCACGACTCCCCCCGAGTCTTTCAGGGCTGCCATTGGGTCACCCGCTGCCCCTCTGCTTCCTCCCATCTGTGCACCCTCTTGTGAAGCAGAAAGCAGAGGAATGTGCTGCCTCAATTGTGTTGTCAGATTGCTTTCCATTGGGCCAGCTGGTTCCCCCCCCCCCCCCCCCCCCATGCTCATTCACTCCTCCAGACCTCCTGCACCGCACAGGCGAGCTGCAGCTCACATACCGGAGGCCAGACGGGAGGTCAGCCTGCATGAAGGATGGACGACAGGCCGCCGGGATCAACACATGCATGCTCCCGTTCACAAGGAATCCACATCGGAGTTCCCCTCAGCAGACGGTCAGCTGCCACACTGAATACCAGCACTGGGGGAGGAGGCGGGATGAGTCTGCAGCTGTCGCTACATCATGTAATCCACTAAAAGCCGTGACTCCAGGCTCCTGCATTGTGCGGCGTTGTTTAATTGTGTGTTGGTCACTGCTAAGCTCTTGTGCTTTCCCCAACCACTTAAAAGGACAGATTAAAAAAAATGTAAAACACAGTTCACCCAAATTACAAAAGTATCCGTTCGCCCCACTAGAGTCCTCCTGCTATTTGCACCATAGTTTGGGTTTTGTTGGCCCAGGTCTCAGGGTCACCGTGCAGGATCGGGCTAACCTGTGGCTTGTGTGCGTCCCCAGTCAGGACTACCTGGCTCTGTTCGACAGCAGCTCAGACGGACGCAAGAAGCTGGCCGGCCTCAGCAAAGCCTCACCGGACAGAACCACCTGGAACATCCTGGTAGGCCTTCACCCGCCGGCGTCACTCGCATCACGGTGGATTAATATAAATAGATAATGTTGTCCTTTTCCAGTGTATAGGTACATTTCATACTACAACATAAGTACGTGAAAGGTCAGATACATTCACACACGTTGTATTTAATACAGAAGAGAAATGATCCTTTATTAATCCATCCTTAGTATTAAGGAGCAGCTGGGGGTTCAGACACCTGGACATGCAAACTAAGGGGAGACGGGGATCCAACGACCACTCATCCAATGAGCTACAGCCGCCCAATATATATAAATATGATAACGTGTCTCCGCTCTCAGGACGACCAGCCCAGAGCGACCTCCCTGCAGTCCGGCTCCCGCAGCACCGGCAGCGTGGACTCTGCCACCGGCCTGAAGAGACGAGAGCCCGGCATCGCTCTGGCTGCCACCTTCACCGCCAACAACAGGTGGGCAGCGGCGCTGACTCACACACACACACACACACACACACACACACACATTGCATTCTAGGTCTCCAGCCTCTCCTCACATTTCAGGAATCCACCCACTCACTGAGCCGTTTCTCTTCCATGAGCATGGTGGTGACGCCTGCTCGCTGTACGGGGGGAAGGTGTCGGTGTCACCGTGGCTTTGTGTTTCTCTCAGGAGCAACAAGGGAGCTGTGGGGAACTCCGTCACCACCATCTTACACAACAACTACTCTGAGAAGCCTCTCACGCCCAAGAGCTCCAACCAGAGGCCGTCCTTTAAGTGAGTCTGACCGTAACGTCCTGCTGGCTGACGCGTCCAATTCATTCACTATGATCTGAGTTTTTATTCCAACATTTCTTTACTTTCTTCTTTGCTCTCAGCAACATCCTGAAGGCCACAGCCAACGACGAGGTGTCCCAAGACAACAGCTCCCTGACCAAGTCCCAGAAGAACTTCTCCTCCACGTCCTCCGCCTCCAACAACAGAACCCCGTCGGCCCAGCGGGGCAGCCCCGTCCCGAGGAGGAGGGAGGTCACCGAGGAGGAGGCCGAGAGGTCAGACCCACTTTGCTCCTGGATCTTTTTAAGTGTGTTGTATTTTATTTAGTTTGAGTTGCATAACTATGATAATCATAAGGCATATTTGGCAGTTTCCTCTGTTGCGTTAATGTTCTCACAGCGGTCCGTTGTGTGTTTGAAGGTTCATTCAGCAGGTGAACCAGGCGGCCGTCACCATCCAGCGCTGGTTCAGGCGTCATGTCAACAGGCAGCACACCAACCAGGCGGCACTGAAGCGCATCCTCGCCAGTAAAAGAAAGGTATCAGTCTTATTCTCTGTAGCCAGTCTCTCTCTCTCTCTCTCTCTCTCTCTCTCTCTCTCTCTCTCTCTCTCTCTCTCTCTCTCTCTCTCTCTCTCTCTCTCTCTCTCTCTCTCTCTCTCTCTCTCTCTCTCTCTCTCTCTCTCTCTCTCTCTCTCTCTCTCTCTCTCTCTCTCTCTCTCTCTCTCTCTCTCTCTCTCTCTCTCTCACAATGGATCAACTGTCTCGCTCTCTCTGTTCTTCCCCTTCAGGAGTGGGAGGAGAGGACGGACGAGGACAGTCGCCCGGAGCCTCAGAGGAGGGACGAGGACAGAAAACGGATCCGTGAGGAGAAAGCTCACCTGGCCCGCCTGGCTGCCATCCAGGTACGCAGCTCTGCTTTACCTCCAGCAGCCACTGATGCAGCAGAGAGGCGGAGTCTGACTGTGATCCCAACACAGTGGATCCAGTTCCACCCGGCAGCATCTAGTATGAGAGGCATCCTGCTTTGTGACGTCCACATGTTTAAAATCAGAAGCAAATTACAAAGGTTTTCGTTTTAGGAAATTCTAGCCTCCAGGTGGAGATTCTCCAGGTGGAGATTCTCCAGCATCAAATAGTCTGTGGATGCACCACAGACCAAAGCACAGACAACCCAATATAGCTGTTCAGTAGATGCTAGAGCTGAGATCACCATAACCAACCTTTTGAAAGCAGCGTCTCTGTGGACATCTCCCTGGGATACGATGGCTGTGACATCGTCCTCTGTCTCCCTCTGGTGGTCGGCTACAGGAGCTGCAGCAGAAAAGAGCTCAGCGGGTTGCAGAGGCGCAGCGAGCAGCTGAGCTGGAGAGTCTGAGGCCGGCGGGACGCAGGAAGCCGCCCAAGACTTCTCCCACCAACAGAAGTCCGGCCTCACCGGGCGACGAGGGCCCGGCGACGCCCACTGACGGGAAGGCTAAGAACACAGGTGAGAAGGTTTTCCCTTCAGATTCATCAGCGTTCATCTGAGTTCTTGTGATTCATGGTTGTGTGGCCATGGATGTTGTAATAAGTGTATTGATTTGTAATGTGTCTCCACAGAGTCCAATTTGAAAGTCACGGCCGACTTAATTGAGCTGAGCTTCAGGGCCATTAGTCCAGCTTCGTCCAATCACAGAGGCTCTCCGTGTTCTCAGGTGAGTCGCATCCCAGCTCTCCACCTCCCTCATTCCCAGCTCTCCACCTCCCTCATTCCCAGCTCTCCACCTCCCTCGTTCCCAGCTCTCCACCTCCCTCATTCCCAGCTCTCCACCTCCCTCATTCCCAGCTCTCCACCTCCCTCATTCCCAGCTCTCCACCTCCCTCGTTCCCAGCTCTCCACCTCCCTCATTCCCAGCTCTCCACCTCCCTCATTCCCAGCTCTCCACCTCCCTCATTCCCAGCTCTCCACCTCCCTCATTCCCAGCTCTCCACCTCCCTCGTTCCCAGCTCTCCACCTCCGTCATTCCCAGCTCTCCACCTCCGTCATTCCCAGCTCTCCACCTCCCTCATTCCCAGCTCTCCACCTCCCTCATTCCCAGCTCTCCACCTCCCTCATTCCCAGCTCTCCACCTCCCTCATTCCCAGCTCTCCACCTCCCTCATTCCCAGCTCTCCACCTCCCTCATTCCCAGCTCTCCACCTCCCTCATTCCCAGCTCTCCACCTCCCTCATTCCCAGCTCTCCTTTCTCCTGGTGTGTAACACCTCTCTGTGGTTCCTCACAGGAGGACCGGGTCGAGGTAGACGTCTGCCTGGTGCAGCAGCATCAGCAGAACGACAGGAAATTGATTCGCAAAGAGAAAGCCCGTCTGTCCCGGCTCGCCGCCACCCAGGTGAACACACCTGAGGTACGGACTTGTGGAGAACCTCATTAAAGTCACACCGCTGTAGATCCACTGACGCCGCCCTCTGGTGGTCTGTTACAGGAGCTGCAGCCGCGAGCAGCTGAGCTGGAGAGTCTGAGGCCGGCTGGACGCAGGAAGCCGCCCAAGACTTCTGTCACCGGCAACGGTCCGGCCTCACCGGGCGACGAGAGCCCGGCGACGCCCACTGACGGGAAGGCTAAGAACACAGGTGAGTCCCATCGAGCACCAACATGTCCTGATGAGAATGATGAAACACATGGAAATGGATGTGAAAGAACCCTGTATACTGTATACTCCTGGTCCTGGTAAAGTCCTGGTCTGGTCTCGGTCTCGGTCCTGCTCATGACGTGGTCTTGTTTCTATGGTTTCAGACTCCAATCTGAACGTAGTGGCTGAGTTCGGGGATCTCTCCAGCTTCAGAGCCGTTTCCCCAGCTGTGTCCAACTGCAGAGGTTCCCAGTGTTCCCAGGTAAAAGAAACCAGCGGCACTGACTCAAAACAATCGACCAGTAATGGTTGCGTCCGTTAAAAGCCGGCTCGCTCTCCCCGCGCTGCAGGAGATCCTGCAGAGGTCGGTGAGTGTGGAGGACCAGCGGCAGGGAGCCCTGTCCAGCAGGACCCCGTCCAAGACAACCCTCCACGAGCTGCTGGACACCCTGAAGCTGCTGGAGGAGGAGCCAGAGAGGCTGGCCCCGCCCAAGAGCTACAGCAAGGAGAAATACGCCTGGATAGATGAGGTGAGCCCAATATGAGTGTTCACTTAGTTCAGGGGTCATAGGTCATGGAAAACATGGGAAAGTCCTTAAAAACATAAAATCCCAAAGTTTAGTAAAAGTCATGTAAATGTTATATTCATGTGTTCATGTGGTTCATTTACGCTGAGTTTGACATAATTAATATGCTTTTAAAAGAAAGACTCAAAATATAAGCAGGCATACGCTGAGTATATCTATAAATGTTTATTCTTTTAATCAAACTATTGTCTCTCATTCATTTGTGTCCTTTAAGGAATACTGTATGCTTTGGAATCCTCATTGTTAGTTTAAATACTACATTTTATCACTTTTTCATGGACACACCCAGATTTCACTAAATGTTTGCTCATGGGAATTTGGTTAAAAGTCCTGGAAAAGTCCTGGAAGAGTCCTGGAACTCCACTGGTCAAAGTGTGTTAGTTGTGTAGCGCTGATCATCAGCAGTGAGACTTCTTTGGTTTAAAACTGTTAATTTAGTGATGCCACTTCTTAAGCCCGCCTCTCCCCTGTTCCTCATCTGAAGGACGGAGACTCCACCTCTCTGACCACCGACAACCTGGAGCGCCACGGCCAGCTGGGCCACCACCCGGCGCTCCCGGACGGGGGCGCCCTGCTGTCCGAGGCCAAGCTGCAGAGCATCATGAGCTTCCTGGACGAGATGGAGAAGTCGGAGCAGGAGCGTCCCCGCTCGGTGATGTCGGGGTCGCACAGAGAGGTCAGCGCCCGGCCTCGGATGTCTTGATCCCGTTGTTGTTGTTGTTGGATTTCCTGGTTGTCAAAACAAAAGCCGTGTTCTCAGGCCGTGTTGTCGGAGGAGGAGCTGGTCGGGGTCGAGCAGGCGTCTGCCACCGCCGCCGAGGTCTCCGGATCCATGATGAGGGTCAAGCTGGAGCTGGAGGAGAAGAAACGCACAGTCAGCATGCTGCAGGCCGCACTGGTGGGTACACACACACACACACACACTCTCACACACACACACACACACACACACACTATCACACACACACACACACACACCAGGACCTCATCTTGTTTATCCCTCCTCCAGGGCCAGCAGAGGGAGCTCACCGTGAGGCACGTGAAGGAGACGGAGAGGGAGCTGAGCAGGAACTTCCAGCTCCAGAGGGAACAGTACGAAGCCACGATCCAGAGACACCTGAGCTTCATCGACCAGGTAGCCACACACGACCTCCATCAGGGGTCAGAGGTCATGGAAAACATGGAAAGGTTTAGAATGGGTATTTCCAGGACCGGAAAAGTCCTTGAACAAAATTAAACCCCCAAAGTTTAGTAAAAGTCATGTAAATGTGTTATATTCATGTGTTCATGTGGTTCATTTAGTTTGAAATAATGAATATGCTTTTAAAAGAAAGACTCAAAATATAAGCAGGCATACGCTGAGTATATCTATAAATGTTTATTCTTTTAATCAAACTATTGTCTCTCATTCATTTGTGTCCTTTAAGGAATACTGTATGCTTTGGAATCCTCATTGTTAGTTTAAATACTACATTTTATCACTTTTTCATGGACACACCCAGATTTCACTAAATGTTTGGTCATGGAGATTTGGTTTAAAGTCCTGGAAAAGTCCTGGAAAGTCCTGGAAGAGTCCTGTGACTCCATTGGTAAACATTCCTGTCCTCTCTCGTGGTTTAAAAACACTTCCTGTCTTTCTTCAGCTGATCAACGATAAAAAGCTGCTGAGCGAGCGCTGTGAAGGCGTGGTGGGCGAGCTGAAGATCGTGGACCAGAAGTACACCAAGAAGATCGCTCAGATGCAGGAGCAACACGAGATGGTGAGCCGACGTTCCCGCCGGATGAAAAGCTTGTTGATGGTCGAATGTTTCCGCCGAGATTTATTTGCTCGTGCTCTTCAGTTCTTGTTCTCAGCTTCTGCTTTGCATCCGCCGTCATCGTGCCGCGTAACGTTCTTGCAGTTCTGCTTTTGTTTAACTGTCTTTTCCCTGTTTTTCCCCCTTTTCTTCTTCTTCTTCCTCTTCTTCTTCTTCACTGTCTTTCTCCGTCCTTTCCGTGTATCTGTTTTTTTTAATCTGCTTTTAGGTGTGGCAAATTCTGGGTCCCTTGTGCGAGGTAACTTATTTGTTCTCCTCCTACCTGCTCACCCACGGTCATCTCTCATTCTGCCCTTTCATTTGTCTTCCCTCACTCCTCCTGTTGGACAGTCCGTCTGCATGTGAGTCTCCTCGCTCGCTTCCTCCCAGAAGCTTACTGGGTTAGTCGGGTTAGTCGGGTTAGTTGTCTCTCCCAGAATTAGTTTGGATCCGTCCTCCCATGATTCCCTCTGTGGTGTTTTTCATGCCCCTTGACTGTCACTGTTGTCGTCACCCTATGAAAGCTGAAGGAAGCCCCGCCCCCTCTTGACATGTGACTCATACCTGCTGCTCACCCTCCTCCCTCCACAGGAAATCAAGAAGCTAAAAGAGCTGATGAGCGCCACGGAGAAGATCCGCCGGGAGAAATGGATCGACGAGAAAACCAAGAAGATCAAAGAGATCACTGTTAAAGGTACTTTGGCCTCGGAGCGGGAACCAGCTAATCAGCAGGCTAGTTGTGGGTTTCTAATTACCCCGGGGGTTAGCACCTTTTTATTTTCATCCAAATCCTCCACCGTGCAGGTGTCCTGCTTCCTTTAGCTGGAATCTGACGGGACCTCAGACCTCGGCTGCTTTTCAGTCCTCAAATCCACTCAGAGACACAAACGTAGTCTATAATAAATCAATTGGACTGGCTGTTGGTTGGGCCTCAACAAAGAGGTGCAGTTCTTCCATCAGGGTTCATACAGTCCTGGAAAAGTCCTGGAAAAGTCATAGACCAGTCATAGAAAAGTCATACAAAAGTCGTAGAACTGGAACTCCACTGGTCAGAATGAACCCTGTCCACTATTTCCTGCCTGTGATGATGCGACACCGGGCTCAAGAACCCTTGTTTGTGTTCCTCAGTGACTGTTTAGGAATATTTACCAATATTTAGACCTGAAATAAACCTTCCCCGAAGTCACCTGACTCATGACCGTCCGGTTATTATTTAAATCGCAGCATGAATCATCCGTGAACACCTGTGTTCTCCCTCAGGTCTGGAGCCGGAGATCCAGAAGCTGATCTCCAAGCACAAACAGGAGCTGAAGAAGCTGCGGACGCTGCACGAGGCGGAGCTGCTGCAGGCCGACCAGCGGGTGGCGCAGCGCTACGTCCACCAGTGTGAGGAGCTGCGCCTGCAGCTGGAGAGGGAGAAGGAGGAGCAGTGTCACCGGGAGCGGGAGCTGGCCAAGCAGAGGTGGGAACGCCACCGTGGCTTACACCTCAAACACGGGAATACTTGAACTACACCACACCTTCCTCACATGGTCACTACAGACACTATAAGCAGCTTAATGTCTGTAAGAGTACAGCTGAACTAACTTCTAACAGGTTCATACGCTCATGGAAAACCTGGAAAAGTCATGGGATTTTAAAATGTTTATTTCCAGGACCGGAAAAGTCCTTGAAAAAAATAAAATCCCCAAAGTTTAGTAAAAGTCATGTAAATGTTATATTCATGTGTTCATGTGGTTCATTTACGCTGAGTTTGAAATAATGAATATGCTTTTAAAAGAAAGACTCAAAATATAAGCAGGCATACGCTGAGTATATCTATAAATGTTTATTCTGTGAACTGGAGGCTGAACAGAGCTCTTCAGACAGGAAGCAGCTTCCCAGTGAGCGTGTTGCGCAGCAGGAAGTCAGCGTTACAACCGAGAGCCACGGCCTTCAGTTTATTCAACGCGCTCCTCCAGGCTATTTATGGAAGCGTTGAAATCATTCTGACGAACCGCAAGAGAAGAGACACACAGAGGGAAAGAGGGAGGGAAAGAGGGAGGGAAAGAGGGAGGCTCGTATCCGTGGAGCACCAGGAATGAGCTGGTTTCATTTCCAGGAACCGGCCGGTGGAGTTAATGACTTAATTAAAGCGCAGCAGTCGCTCGTTAGTGAGCTCTGCCAGTAACAGTGTTAACCTTCACTTTATGGCCTGTGTGTTTTTGTTCGTGTGTGTGTCAGATATGAGAAGCAGCTTCAGGAGGAGGAGCTGTCTCTGCAGCAGCAGAGGAGGCGTCTCTACAAGGAGGTGGCCGATGAGAAGGAGAGGCTGGCTCAGCTGGCTGCAAGGTAAGGTCAAAGGTCAAGTCTTTTTATTTCCACTGGAAAAGATCAGCAGCCATTAAGCTGATCGTCACTGAATCAGTGGGAAAAACATGAAAACTGGTCTGGTCTGGTCTGTGGAGGAAAACCTGGACTGGTTCTCCTGGAGGAGCTTTAGAGATGTTTGTGTCATACACCATCATGCATTGTCAGTATTGTAAATATGAGTTTAGTCCCACGTGGACGCTGCTGGCAGAAGACTTGAGTGACCTCCTGCACGCAGCATCTCTGAAACCTTCAGGTTCCCCACAACATCCCGAGTGGATCATCTGTCACGGATGACTTACGAGGCTCTTCTCTGCGTTTGCCCGGCAGGCAGCGCTCCGAGCTGGAGGACCTCCGGAGGCAGCTGGAGGAGAACGGCTCTCTGGCCGGGAGGGCCCTCCGAGAGGAGCTGGACAGGAGCCGAGAGGAGCAGGAGCGGAGGCACCAGGTGAGGAGGTGCAGAGTAGGGGCAGAGGCACCAGGTGAGGAGGTGCAGAGTAGGGGCAGAGGCACCAGGTGAGGAGGGGCAGAGTAGGGGCAGAGGCACCAGGTGAGGAGGGGCAGAGTAGGGGCAGAGGCACCAGGTGAGGAGGTGCAGAGGCACCAGGTGAGGAGGTGCAGAGGCACCAGGTGAGGAGGGGCAGAGGCACCAGGTGAGGAGGGGCAGAGGCACCAGGTGAGGAGGGGCAGAGGCACCAGGTGAGGAGGGGCAGAGGCACCAGGTGAGGAGGGGCAGAGGCACCAGGTGAGGAGGGGCAGAGGCACCAGGTGAGGAGGGGCAGAGGCACCAGGTGAGGAGGTGCAGAGGCACCAGGTGAGGAGGGGCAGAGGCACCAGGTGAGGAGGGGCAGAGGCACCAGGTGAGGAGGGGCAGAGGCTCCTCCTCCAGCCACAAAGCTCAGGACTGATTGTGTTGTTCTGAGCAGGTGGAGATGAAGGCGCTGCAGGAGCGGCTGGACATCGAAAAGCAGGCGTGGGAGGAAAACTACAAGAAAAAAGAGGTTTGTTGACTCTGTTGTTCTCTTGTTCACAGCGAGGTGTGAGAAACAGAAATGAAGACTCTGTGGAGACCGAAGCTGATACGTGGACATGAGTCAGACGTTTTAAATTTGATACTTTTATTAAAATAAAACATCAGACTGCAGAGTCAGCGTTTAGCCCCAAAACCTCTGCATGAAACCAGATGACATCATGCAGCTTCAGCAGGGACCCTCGAGAGGAGAAGGAAACATCTCTTTCCTTCGTGTAAAGTGGCCCATGTCCAGCTCTCTGGAGGGAAACGGAGGGAGAGTGTCGTGTGCTTCCCAACTCATCCGGAACGGGACTGAGTTCAGATCTCAGAGATCCAGCAGGAACTGGCTGTTAATTAACAAAACCAGTAATGTTCTACTTTTTAACCGAGCCGTGGTGTGGGAGGGTCACCTTTACAGGGTTCAGACGTCATGGAAAACATGGGAAGGTCATGGAGTTTTAAAATGGGTATTTCCAGGCCTGGAAAAGTCTCCAAGGTTTAGTAAAAGTCATGTAAATGTGTTATATTCATGTGTTCATGTGGTTCATTTACGCTGAAATAATGAATATGCTTTCAAAAGAAAGACTCAAAATATAAGCAGGCATACGCTGAGTATATCTATAAATGTTTATTCTTTTAATCAAACTATTGTCTCTCATTCATTTGTGTCCTTTAAGGAATACTGTATGCTTTGGAATCCTCATTGTTAGTTTAAATACTACATTTTATCACTTTTTCATGGACACACCCAGATTTCACTAAATGTTTGCTCATGGGAATTTGGTTTAAAGTCATAGAAAGGTTATGGAAATCCACTGGTTAACGTGTGTGTGTGTGTGTGTGTGTGTGTGTGTGTGTGTGTGTGTGTGTGTGTGTGTGTGTGTGTGTGTGTGTGTGTGTGTGTGTGTGTGTGTGTGTGTGTGTGTGTGTGTGTGTGTGTGTGTGTGTGTGTGTGTGTGTGTGTGTGTGTGTGTGTGTGTGTGTGTGTGTGTGTGTGTGTGTGTGTGTGTGTGTGTGTGTGTGTGTGTGTGTGTGTGTGTGTGTGTCTGCAGGAAGCGTGGCTGCTGAGCCGCGAGCGGCAGCTCAAAGAGGAACTGCGGCGCGGACGCGACAAAGAGATCGAGCTCGCCATCTGGACGCTGGAGGAGGAAACCAGCAAGGACAAGGAGGAGACTGACCGGGCCGCTGACAACAGGTGTGTGTGTGTGTGTGTTTTTGCATGCGTGCACGTGTGGAACAGTAGCATCCAGTTCTAATGTTTTTCCTGTGGAACATTACAATGAACAGGTTGTTCTAGTTGAATAATGATGTCGTGAACATGTGAGTTTTATCTGTCGACCTCTTTGTGTAGACCGGCATCACAGGTCCCATCATAGGCTTTAGGCCCCTCTTTAATGAACCCCGTTAACCTCTTTAATGAGGACCAGAAGTGTTGCGGATGTCATGTGAACAGATCGACATGAATCCTTTTTAACTTTTTGTAAATTCCCCCGACCCGGATGTCCTGTAAAGGTTCTGTAAATCCATTGGTCACGATGTGCATGACCCGTGACCCCTGACACCAGGTGACCCCTGACCCCACGTGACCCCTGACCCCACGTGACCCCTGACACCACGTGACCCCTGACACCACGTGACCCCTGACGGACCCTGACCCTCCATCTGCTCTCAGGGTGAAGCGCGTGAGGGAGAAGTACGAGGCGGAGCTGCAGGAGCTGGAGCGCTCTGAGCGGGCGGCCGTGGAGAAGCAGCAGGAGCTGAGGAGGCAGCAGGCGGAGGCGGAGGGGGAGCTGCTCCGCCTGCAGGCGGCGCTCCGGCAGCAGGAGCTGCAGACCCAAGACGTCACTCAGGTAGGCAGCGGCTGGTTGAGGTGACCCCGGAGACCCGTGTTGGGACGCCCCCCGCCTCCCCGTCACCTTCTCCTCTCGGCCTCGTCCGTTCAGACGCGGGACCAGCTGGTGGAGGAGCGCCGCAGCCTGGCGGAGGTCATCCGGCAGGAGTTCGCCGACCGGCTGGTGGCGACGGAGGAGGAGAACCGCAGGGTGAAGGTGGAGGTGTCCGAGGTCCGGGCGAGGCTCCGGCTCGAGGTGGAGCGAGTCACCAGGGAGAAGGAGGAGGAGCTGGCCGAAGTCCACCAACGGTAGGTTCACTGCCAATATATATATATATATATATATATATATATATATATATATATATATATATATATATATATATATATATATATATATATATATATATATATATATATATATATATATAGGAATATACAATATATATAGGAATATATCATATATATAGGAATATATAATATATATATATATATATATAGGAATATATAACTGTTAATTACTCACCGTTTCATTAACGTCCTCTTTTCTGTGATTCTTTTGCCAGCGTGAAGTCGGCCATCTTGAAGAAGGAGGAAACTGTCAGTCACCTGCGGCAGCAGCACCAGGTGAGCCCGCCCCCCGCCTGTCAGAGCTGGATCACTAAGGAAAACACAGTCGGGCGACAGGTGATTGACAGCGTGTGTTTAAATGTCCATCCTCTCCTCCGATAGGCTGCCCTGAAGAGGGCGGATCACCTGGAGGCCCTGTGGGAGCAGCAGAGGAAGCAGCTGCTGGAGAAGTGACTGACAGGAGCCCCCCCCCCCCCCCCGATGCAAGCCTGAACTGAACCTTGTGCCTCATTTGAGAAACACTAAATGTGGAAGTGCACTGGGCCTCAGTGTAGAGCCCCCCCCCCCACCACCACCACCACCACCACCACCCCAGGCATGAAGGAGTGTGTCGTAATTTAAATGCCACAGACCAGGTGGCAGTAATTCTTCTTCTTCTCTTTTTCGAGGAGGACTACTGCATTTCTTTGTGACTGTAGCCCCCCTCCCCCCCTCCAGGGGCAGGAATGCCTCCTTGTTCCCCACAGAGCTGCCACGGAGAACATTTCCAGATGTTTCTGAAACCTGCGCTGGTGTGAAGTGGGAGAGGGGGAGGGGGGCTCTTTCTGGAGGACCACTTACAACCGAGGACTGGGATCAGTCCGTTTCAGAGCCGGATCTCCCGGTTCCCCCTTTTATCTGTTGAGTCATGTTTTTGTCCCAGTGCCCCTCAAGCCGAGTGCTGATTACAGGACCTCTGACCCCCTAACCCCTAACCCTGCAGACCCCCTGACCCTGCAGACCCCCTGACCCTCTGACCCCTGACCCTGCAGACCCCCTAACCCTGCAGACCCCCTGACCCTCTGACCCCTGACCCTGCAGACCCCCTGACCCTCTGACCCCTGACCCTGCAGACCCCCTAACCCTGCAGACCCCCTGACCCTCTGACCCCTGACCCTGCAGACCCCCTGACCCTCTGACCCCTGACCCTGCAGACCCCCCTAGTCCTAAAGCAAACTGTCAGAAGAACTGACTCTGGGTCACAGACTGAAGTTAGAGCGCATGTAGGATGGCGCTAGAAAGAGCGATTGGATGAGTGGGCAACTTGGAAAAAAAGGAAAAGGACGAGTGAAGGAAAACGGGACGCCTGAAGGCACGTTTGAGGTCGAGATGAATGTAGGAAGTTTGTGAATGTGAGGAAGAAAGAAGAGGAGAGGAAGGAAAGCACATAGGACCTGTTTCTAGGGTTAGGAAGGCAGAGCCGGGACGGGCGAGGAGGTAGGAGGGTGAGCAGAGGCTGCACTGGGACCACACACACACACACACCCTAAACCTGGAAGTAAAGCCTGTAATTTAGTTCCACATGATGTGACTATAAAGGCCCAAACTTAGACCTCCCATATATTTATTCCGTTCCTCTTTTCTATATTTATTCCCAGACTCTTCTCGGCCGTGGAGCTCTTGAAGGATTCGGCACATGAAGTGTAACACGTTAAAACTCTGCCGTTAGTCGATGGTTTAATAAAGTACGTCAGGTTTTTTCTGACAGTGGAAGTAGTTTGAGCCCCAAAGTAAAAGGTTCATGTGACGCAGCACGGCTTTATGGGTAATGAGGTTTTTACCACCCGAGGCGTTGTGTGTGTGTGTGTGTGTGTGTGTGTGTGTGTGTGTGTGTGTGTGTGTGTGTGTGTGTGTGTGTGTGTGTGTGTGTGTGTGTGTGTGTGTGTGTGTGTGTGTGTGTGTGTGTGTGTGTGTGTGTGTGTGTGTGTGTGTGTGTGTGTGTGTGTGTGTGTGTGTGTCAGCAGCCCTCCCATTGTGACCTGA
This sequence comes from Cottus gobio, assembly GCA_023566465.1. Lineage (NCBI taxonomy): Eukaryota > Metazoa > Chordata > Actinopteri > Perciformes > Cottidae > Cottus > Cottus gobio. The sequence continues at coordinate 1,272,897 of CM042235.1, read as the reverse complement.
GATGACCCTCTTAGTGTCTCACAAAGTTTTTTGTAACTTTGTATACAAACCATTCCAGTTGTTGTTGTTGTTGTTGTTGTTGTTGTGATCCTCTGAGCCCGAACACGCAGCTCTGGAAACACTGTTTGTTTGTTTTGTTCTCATCTTGTTTAGTTTAGTTTGGATTCTTAATCACGATGATGATGATTTTGAAAAACTGTGAAGGAGGTGATTTATTAGCAAAAAGAGAATAATAAAAACATAAAAAAACTTGTTGAAGACTCGCGCTGTGTTCCTCGTCTCTCAGGGAACAAGACAATTGTTTGCTTGTCCCCCTCCATCCCCCTCCATCCCATCATCCCTCGCTCTCTCAGACGTAGCTCAACTCGAGGGCGGTGATGACGTCTTCATTTGCATCCACTCAACACTCCATTATGAGCCTGAAATGATTTATTGACGGTTTAAATTCATCGTTTCGTTTTGTTAAGTTCAAAAATCTTTGGGTGGTTGTGTGAAGAGAAGTCCCAGATGCAGAAAGTTATAATAAAAATTGATTTAATAAAAAGATGATGAACAGCATTTCAAAATGAATCACACTAATAACTATACAATATATATACAAATATATCCCATGGGAGAGAGAAATCCCATGAGACAGAGATCCAGTGCCCCCCCCCCCGGGCAGCAGATCCATACATACCTGCCCGGCAGAAGGCACCCAGAGATCTGCTGATGTTCTCACAATGTCTCAGCTTTGCCAGGTTTGGGGTCAGCCCCCCTTCCTCTGGCTAGTCTCTCTTCCAGTCCATTGATTGGACAAGACCTCGTCCTTTAGGTGTTGGTCAACCCAAACCCCCTCTCGCTTAAACAACAGTGCTCAGGACTTCAATCAACCCCCTCACATTCCTGAGCACGTCCTCCTTATCTATCTGCTCCAATCTTCAGGCTGCGTAACTGTTTGTGGGCTCCTGATGTTTTCAGGATTCCTTCCACAATCACTCAATACATTTCATAATTCCAATTAATACATTTGTGTAGTACATACAGTGTCATCCATTCGATATTTGATAATCCATACAGAGTTATTTATTTGTCTTGACCCTCCAATGTAAACTCTCTAGCTCTCACTAGGAGCACTAAAAAGCATTATTTTCTAACAGTTCCTGAAACGTCTGCAGACCTGGACCCGGTCCTGATGAGAGACGTTGGCTCAATCTCAGCTGCTTTTATGGAAGTTAAAACCTCCTCAGGGCTGTTTCAGCCTTTACATCTGGAATAATGTCCAGAGCTGACCCACTTTCTCCTTTCTTCTTCTCTCTCTTTTCTTCTTCTTCTTCCCCCTCCAGCTAGCTCACTTCCTCCGGACTGCCAAAGCAACCGGTGGTGCGTACTGAAACCTTTCAGCCTCGTTTCCTGTCTTTCCACAGAAGAAACCAGAACCCGGAGAGGCACGCCGGCCACTGGGCTGGAGCCCGACTGGAGCCCGACTGGAGCCCGACTGGAGCCTGACTGGAGCCCGAATGGAGCCTGACTGGAGCCCGAATGGAGCCTGACTGGAGCCCGAATGGAGCCTGACTGGAGCCTGACTGGAGCCCGAATGGAGCCTGACTGGAGCCCGAATGGAGCCCGACTGGAGCCCGACTGGAGCCCGACTGGAGCCCGACTGGAGCCCGACTGGAGCCCGGATGAGTTTCAGAAGCTGTGGTGAGGACGTTGTCTGCGTGCTGCTGCTTGTCACCTGACCTTTTACATTCATACAAGTGTGTGAGATCCAGGGTCTCCACACATTGTGAGCATAGCAGAGCTGCCGAGGCTTTATTACAGACGGAGTGAGCTTTCCTCTCTCTCTCTCCCTCCCTTTCTCTCCCCCTCCCTTTCTCTCCCCCTCCCTCTCTCTCTCCCTCTCTCCCCTCCCTCCCTCTCTCTCCCCTCCCTCTCCCTCTCTCATGCAGTGAGTTGAGGGGGTTGACCAATTGCCAGCAGCTGTTGCTCATTCTCAGAGGCCCCGCCCCTCCAGAGCAGCAGCTCCACCAGATGAGCAGCTCCGGGCTGGAGGATCAGGTCTTCATGAGCGGTGCCGGACGCAGGGCTCTGCCGGTGAGTCTTTCTCTACGTTATCACCCGTTTGAAGAGCGCCGTCTCCGGCCAACACCAGACGGGAAGAGGGGTTGAGTCATGGGTTGTTTTCTTCCCCTCTCACCGCTGTGTCTCTAACTCTGTCAGACAGATTGTTTAAACACTTTTATGACTTTTATTGGGAGTGGATCTCTCCACTTGAACTGTGTAGTGTGTTTTGACTGAACCGTATCTCCCTCCAGACCTTTCCTGTTGTCTCCGATCAGAGAGCTGCTTTATCGCTGCAACGCATTCTTTCCACTCCCCCTCGTAGCCCCGGCCGGGTGGAGCGCCTCCTCCCGGTGTCATCGGGGCCGTTATAGTTTGTTATCGAGCAGCTCGAAGCCTTGGAGCTGTTTATCTTCCTCTGAGATCAAATACACATTTTGGGTGTTTTTTTATTTTGCTGTAGATTTCTCCTCAAATTCACCAGAAGTTCAGAGATCAGATTGTTCCTCAGCGGTGAGAAGTGCTGAAGCCTCTTCAGACGGTTTGACCGCCACTGGAGGGGTTTCTTGTCCGATGTGGTTTCTGGCTTCCTGTATATGTGGTTGTCAATCAGCTGCAGCTTTTTCCCTTGTACTTCTGTCAGTTTAGAGCAGCTGACCCGTTTCCTGCCTGTTGATCTGTCTCTGGTGTGCAGACACACTGTTTCCTCTTCTGTAACTTGCAGAGAGGAGCTGTGACCGGGCACTTCAGGGGCGTGAGAGAGGTTTCATTAAAAAAGGATTATTTGGGACTGTGTTGCTGCTGAAAGATGAAGTCTTGGCCCTCGTTCCATCTCTCTCTCTTCTGCCTCCCTCTCTGCAGTAGTTGTGCTGAGAGGAGCTCCAGATCCTGTTGTGGGCTAACTACATCCCGAGAGACCGCCCTGAGCCGGACCACGTCCTCTTCCTCCTCCTCGGCCTCCGACCTCTTCCTCCTCATGTTCCTGCAGGGGGGGAGGAGGCGGTGTCAAGCACACGCGGCCGGGCTGCGGACGCTCTCCCCGTGACGGGGATGGGGCTCCGGAGGAGGCTGGCGCTCTGCCTGCTGACCGGCGGCCTCCTGCTGGGCGTCTACATGCTGAGCGTGAGCCTGGAGAAGCCTCGGAGGCTGATGCCCCTCAAACATCTCAGCAGGTGGGCGACGAGCGGGTGGGCGCCTGCACGGTGCGTCCCGGCAATGATATGTTTTTATTTGTTTTAAAAGGCACTCAAAGGCACTTTACATGGTAAAAACAGAAACAATAAAAGCAATAACTTGACATAACAGTAAAATACATGCATAACTAGCATCACAGGTTAAAAGTGCAGTTAAATATATGAAAGGAAAACGCTGACTCAGTTTAATGGTGTACGTGGTGATGGAAGGAGGTTTTAAGGAGACTTTAGAGGAAATCTGCACACAGAATGGAAGGAAGGCTGCGAGAACCCTGCACCTTCCCACGATGCAAAGTGATTCATTATAAAACAGGGTTACGCCTCCAAATCATTTTACCCCAAGGCTTTTAAGTTGCTCTTTTTAAAATGCTAAATATGCATCAAAGTTAAAGATTTTAAAAAAACGTAAGACTGGTTTGTGCAGGGAAGTATGACATCATACTTTACCAACTGAGCCCCGCCCGCCAACGAGAAGAGCTCAAAATAAAAACACCAAAAGAAAACCATTAAAATCTTTTCTGGGAAGCGAGCAGAGACCCGCCGCTCGCTCGTAGAGAAGCTGAAGCTTCGTCTCCTTCTCCATCAACAACACAATGTCTCACACACTTTGTGCGTCGTGGCCCCGAGGTGTTGTTGCACTGCGTCGATCATTAACACTCGAGGGCCCGGCGGGCTCACCGGAGCGCTGAGGTCAGCGTCGGCAGTAAAATGGGGACGAAGGGTTAAACTTAGATCACGAGTGGTTTGAAACGTTCCATGATTTCTCATTTTCCTGTGAGCAGCACTTTTCCCCTCCAGTCATTGTGGTCTCCACAAAGGATCCACACAGCAATGGAAAGTCCCCGAGTCCCTTCAGCGGAGGTGGTCTCCGTGTGAGAAGCTTTGTTCTAACGGGTGGCGCTGCAGCTGGAGGTCGGGTGGCGCTCCAGCTGGAGGTCGGGTGGCGCTCCAGCTGGAGGTCGGGTGGCGCTCCAGCTGGAGGTCGGGTGGCGCTGCAGCTGGAGGTCGGGTGGCGCTCCAGCTGGAGGTCGGGTGGCGCTCCAGCTGGAGGTCGGGTGGCGCTGCAGCTGGAGGTCGGGTGGCGCTGCAGCTGGAGGTCGGGTGGCGCTCCAGCTGGAGGTCGGGTGGCGCTCCAGCTGGAGGTCGGGTGGCGCTCCAGCTGGAGGTCGGGTGGCGCTCCAGCTGGAGGTCGGGTGGCGCTCCAGCTGGAGGTCGGGTGGCGCTGCAGCTGGAGGTCGGGTGGCGCTCCAGCTGGAGGTCGGGTGGCGCTCTTCACTTCCGGTCTGCAGCCCGGTGGATGCAGGACTCCTCCAGGTTTTAATGGACTCTTTGGCATTTAGAAAATCAAATGCAGGTTGTTTTTTTATATTTGGTTTTGCCGTCATCCTATTGAGATGCAATATTGTGAAAGTGTTAATATGAAACTGAACTATTACTATATGGCTGTATTCAGGACACTGGTTTCAGTATTACTATTAGAATATGTATTAAATAGTCATGGAACAAAAGAACACAAAATCCTTAATGTTTTAAACATGTATCTTCACTTAATTGTCACTTTTCATCACAATAAAGAAGAACAGAATATTTGACTCCCTCAAAACGCATTTAATGCCGCATTCATAAATTAAACAGATAATAATAAATAAACTAGGTTTAGTTCATCTTTCCTTCTCTCTGACCAGTTGACTGTTTCTCACTGACTCGTCCTCTCCGGTTGAACCTTTGATCTTTAATCAGCGTTAACGAGCTTCTTTCCATAGATCCAGCTGCTTTATTGCTTTATGATCCTCGTTAGCGTCTTTATGAGACGGACAACAATAAAGGGCCAATAAAGGGTTAACCTGATGGTTACCTGAGGCTCTGCAATATGCTTTTGAGTAATAAAATAAAAAAGCCTAATTACATTACATTTCATTTAGCTGACGCTTTTATCCAAAGCGACTTACATGATATACAGTAGACTGTAGACACAGCAACGGTGAGCAATGAGGGTTAAGTGTCTTGCTCAAGGACACAACAACATGGACTGGCTGAGCCGGGGATCGAACCACCGACCTTCTGATTGAAAGACTGACTTGCTAACCACTGAGCCACAGTCGCCCCTAATAAAGATCTACTGGCTTTCAGCTGCATCTCACTTCCTCAATTCACAGCTGGGAGACTTTATTGTAAAAGGCGTTCACACATGCACACTGAGGGAAATCCATAAACCATAAACCTTGAGTTAAACATTTCATATCTCAGAAGAAATGCAAACTCCTCCTTTTTGTTTATGATGCAACATGTTCCCAAGTTATGCAGCGTGTCATGAATCAGCTTATTTTTCAAAATAGAGCTCGGATATTTTTCTCACACGTGTTATTGTGTTGATGGTTTTAACTAAACAGTTGGTTCTCTTTCAAATTACAAAATAAAATACATTTGTATAAAAATATTCTATAAATATGGATTTTCCCTCAAAATGTCAAACTATCCCTTTAAAAAGTGCACATGACACAAGTTGTGAAAGCAGTTCAGAGGGTTCGACCTGCCGGGCTCACCTCGTTCTGTCCTCCACAGCGGCTCACGGGACCCTGAGGAGCCTCTTGGCAGAGAGACCAGCAGAGACCAGGGGACCCATCAGCCCCCGGGGTCCAGCAGTCATCCAGAGCTCCCCTCTGGACCGGGTCTGCATGAACACACACCAGCTCCCGCTGTGAGGACTCAAACCCCCACGGCCCCTCAACACAAAGCGGCAGAGAACATTTCCCCGGATGGGACTCGGACCAGTACCGAAGGCCACATGGTGCGGCAGCACCACGGGACCCGGACCAGTACCGAAGGCCACATGGTGCGGCAGCACCACGGGACCCGGACCAGTACCGAAGGCCCCATGGGGCTGCAGCACCACGGGACCCGGACCAGTACTGAAGGCCACATGGGGCTGCAGCACCGCGGGACCCGGACCAGTACCGAAGGCCCCATGGGGCTGCAGCACAGCGGGACCCGGACCAGTACCGAAGGCCCCATGGGGCTGCAGCACAGCGGGACCCGGACCAGTACCGAAGGCCCCATGGGGCTGCAGCACAGCGGGACCCGGACCAGTACCGAAGGCCCCAAGGCAGACGGGCCGACGGAGCCTCCCTTCATCGGAGACTCTTATATGAGGGAAGACGCCCCCCCACAGACGGTGAGTTGAGGCCTCGTGGTCGATGTGATTACAGCACCTTTTGTGTTCCATATTCATACATTTATATTTATTGTTTGTAGGAAATGAAATATGTTGCTTTCAGTCCAGTTCAGCTCATTTGTTTTGATGCTAGAGAACCAACAATGTGTTTTGGACGTCCTCTCGGTCTGTGATTCCTCCTGAAGACCAGAATCTTTAAAGAGCAACTAAACCCCCAAACCAGACGTGCATTTTATAATTGTTGTCTTCCAATTAATGGCAACAATATCCGCATTATGTAAATATTCATCATGGTTTACACGACCCAACAGGAAGTGAGCGTTGTAGATGTAGAACCTCGTAGATTTGTGTCACATGATCTGGAGCGTCAGAGCTTCTGGTTCCATCATCAGGCTGGAGCAGCCGTCACAGGGCGGCTGCCTCATGGAAAATAAAGCCCTGTGTTCCCCGTGTTCCCCGTGTTCTCCGTGTTCTCCGTGTCCTCCGTGTCCTCCCCGTCCTCCCCCAAAGTGTCATCAGTGCAGAATGTCTTTGTCCACTGAGGGAGAACTCAAACCTTCCTCATAAGTCTTTGAATGTCTCGTGTTTCACCCATAATGCATCATCATGGTCAACGTCCTGATCTTTGTTGACGTGTGAAGCTGGCACTAAGCTGCAGTTTAGTTTTGAGCGGTTGCGTAAGAGGAGCGTGCACACGGATAAGACGGACACGCGTGTGGTTACCATGTTGCACACGTGGATCCTTTCTGTGCTTTCTTGTGGGCCCGCATGCAGTTTCATATTTAATCAGTCTGCAGAATGTGTGCCTGCATCACTGTGGTGGCAGGGGTGTGGGTGTGGTTGGCTCAGTGTGCCTGGAAGAGGCCTGATTGGCCTCAGCTGTAACTGATGGTGTTTGTCACCAACATGAGCAGAAGTATGACCGCAGCACATTCTGTGAGGGAGTAAAACACATTAAGATCCTGTGTTCCTGGCGTGCTCTTATCATTGAGCAATCATGAATATGTACCTCGTGGTTGTAAGCGGTTGTTTGTTTGCAGCCGTGTAATTCCGAATGAATTGCCTCCAGTGAGAGCCCGGAGGTTAATCTTGAGGTTGTGCAACCCTGGAATCGAACTAACGGTGCCGGCTTTGCAGGATCACGTTTGTGGCTGCCAAGTCGTGCACGGAGAGCGAGAACGTACTTCCTGTCTGTGGCTTGATAACGAGGCGGCGTGTCACCTGCTTCCCTCAGGTCTGCCCAGACGGCGTCCGGAGTCGGGTCACAAACACAGAATTCGGTGGACGGTTTCTGGATCGCATCCCGGTCCTGCAGTGGGCCGGAAGCGTCACTCGGGAAGAGCACCAGCGCCTGAGCCGGTACCCGGGAGGACACGGCTGGGGGGGCATCGACTACAAGAGTGAGCTTCTGGGTTTAAAACATATATATTGTCCTTTTTTTTTTTTGTCTATTCCATTTTATTCCATTTTTGTTTTAGTGTTTTTTTTTATTTATTTAATTATTTATTTTTAATTTTTGCAATTCATCAAATTGTCAAAAGCCACACACAGATATCCTCTCTGTAATATAGTATTGCTCTAAATTTGTATCTGCATCAAAAACAGTTTTTCTGAATTAAGTGCAGAATGCGTTATGTTGTGTTTTTATGTATGAAAATATAACTCAAAGTAAATCAATTATATTTATATAAAAAAGGCAACAAAAAAAGCAAAAGAACCAAATAGACTTAAAGCCGTCACCGTGGCGATAACTGCAGCTTCCTGTCTGCGAGTCGCCGCCGGCTCACAGATCTGTGGGCGGATTGCAATTACAGAGGCGCAGTCAACTAAATCTTTTTCTCATGATTCAAGGATTGTTTTTCTGAGTGTGTAATAAACCTCCAGATTACAGGGTTCATACAGTCATGGAATTTTGTATTTCCAGGCCTGGAAAAGTCCTTTAAAAAATAAAATCCCAAAGTTTAGTAAAAGTCATGTAAATGTGTTATATTCATGTGTTCATGTGGTTCATTTACGCTGAGTTTGAAATAATGAATATGCTTTTAAAAGAAAGACTCAAAATATAAGCAGGCATACGCTGAGTATATCTATAAATGTTTATTCTTTTAATCAAACTATTGTCTCTCATTCATTTGTGTCCTTTAAGGAATACTGTATGCTTTGGAATCCTCATTGTTAGTTTAAATACTACATTTTATCACTTTTTCATGTTTCACTAAATGTTTGCTCATGGGAATTTGGTTTAAAGTCCTGGAACTCATTGGTCAGGATGTGTGTGAACCCTGAGATTAACGCTGTGGTTTTCTGCGTCACCAGCGTTGGTGGACACTCTGTCCGTCCTCAACTCTTCTGCTAACTGGCGGCTGCTGGACGACTGGCAGCAGCGCAGCAACGACTCTGAGTGCATCCGCTGCGCTGTGGTGGGGAACGGCGGGATCCTGAAGGACTCCAGGAAAGGCCAGGAGATCGACGGCCACCACTACGTCTTCAGGTAGATGCCGGCCGGGTGGAGGGATCCTACGGAAAGAGTTTCCTCACTCGAGCTGAATTCTGCCCCGGCGGTCAAATCTGTTTTGTTTTGTTCAAGTTTTAATTTCCCCATTCTACAAAAATGTACGAATGTCTAGAGGTCAATGGTGAAGTAACATCTATCACTAATAAAATCTTTCAAAAAGAAGGAACTGGAGTGGACTCGGCTCGGAGGACATAATTCACAGGACTAGTGGGATGGCTTACAATACGGGTGACTGTCCCTTTTAAGAGCAGATATCGTAACCATAGTAACCGGTTTGGTGTTGGGGGGTTAAAGGTGACTGCTATCACGTCGGGGTCACCAATGTAGGAGAGCAGGAATGAACGCAGCCGACAAAACCTCTCATTGGCGACACAACTGAGTGGCCGTTTATTCGCACTTACACAAACATTTCGCCCCGTGACATTGACAGCCAGTCAACCTGTTCCTATGGTTACGATACCTGCTCTTAAAGAGACAGTCACCCGTATCGTAAGCCATCCCACTAGTCCTCCAGAACCTTGATTACAATAATTAACTATTCTATACTGTCATTTTTATGATCACACGCTTGTTGCACAACTTCAAAGTACAGTCACTGAATTTGTACAGTCAAAGGTTTTTGTAGCCCCTCCCACTAAAATTGGAACTCTTATCATAATCACAAAATGGTCTTTAACGCCCCAAATTCCTAAAATGTAACCTCCCAGTTGGGTAATATTTGTGATAATCATAATTTGGGATCTCACATTTGTTGTCTTATAAGCCTCTAAATCTTAAATGTATTGAGAGACCTGTGTTTGTATCTTCAGGACCAACGGGGCCATCACTAAGGGCTTTGAGCAGGACGTGGGGTCCCGGACCACCCACTACACCTTCTCCACCAACACGATGATGAACTCCATGAGGAGCTACGCCGGCGCCGGGTACAGAGGACCCCCCCAGTCTACAGTGAGGACCAGGAAACTCTTTCATTAGATACCTTTCGTTGTACGAGGACATGTTGCTCTACGACTTGCTGATATTCATTATTAAGATTTTTTTACATCACGTCTTTCTGCCAAATGTGTCAAAAAATAATTTCCCATAAATGGATCACAAACCAGCAGAAAAGCTGAATTGTGGGCGTGACCGATTCTCTCTGCTCTCCAACAGGAAACGCGGTACGTTTTCCTGCCGGATCACGACCGCGATTACCTGCTGATGAAGGCTGCAGCGACACGCACTCTAGTGAAGAGAGGACCTGAGCGGGCCAAAGAGTAAGCCACGCCCACAGGCTGTCATACTGATGATGATGATGATGATGATCGTTATTGCTCTTCATGTGTTCAGCTAGAAACTCCATACAAGCATTTTAGCCACGCTAGCGTCTTCGCTCTTGCTCTTCAGTCCAGACTGAAATATCTCTACAAATATTGATCGGATTGCTGTGAAGTTTTGAACGGACCTTCGTGGTTCCCAGAGGATGAAGCCAGCTGATTTTGGTGATCAGCTGGCTTCTCCTCTCGCACCACAGTGACGCTGAGCGTTGTGGTTTAGAGTGAAAAGTCAGATGTTTTTTCTCCCGTCTGGGCTGAAACAGATCCGCCAAACAGTTGCTCTTCATGCCGTATAATGCAATGTTGTACATTTGATCCCACAGTCCATCCAGGTACTTTGGAGAGGACGTGTCGGCGGAGAAGCTGAAGATGTACCACCCAGACTTCATCCGTTACCTCAGGAACAGGTGAGGGGAATGAATGCCGGCCTCACGTTTCAAATGGCTGGAAACCAGAGAGAGCTGCTGAAGGGAAGTTCCCCCACACAGTGACCCAGAGGTTAAAAAATAGGTGTGTGTGTGTGTGTGTGTGTGTGTGTGTGTGTGTGTGTGTGTGTGTGTGTGTGTGTGTGTGTGTGTGTGTGTGTGTGTGTGTGTGTGTGTGTGTGTGTGTGTGTGTGTGTGTGTGTGTGTGTGTGTGTGTGTGTGTGTGTGTGTGTGTGTGTGTGTGTGTGTGTGTGTGTGTGTGTGTGTGTGTGTGTGTGTGTGTGTGTGTGTGTGTGTGTGTGTGTGTGTGTGTTAAACCTGACACAGCAGATTTGTTAATGTCGTGTTGTTGTTTGACTTGTTTCAGATTCCTTCGCTCCAAGACCCTGAAAACCAAATATAAGGACATCTACCGCCCGTCGACAGGAGCCGTGATGCTGCTGGCGGCGCTGCACACCTGCGACCAGGTGGGACGCTTCGTTACTCTGTTGCACTTTTACTGTCAGTGGGCCGTGTCTCTGCTGCGGCACGATGCTGCACTCGCCATGAAATGCGCGCATCTCTCTCGGGGACTCGGTCAGGCGAGCCGTGCCGTGGACTCTGCAACATTCAAATAGTTGTTTTTAACTGTGCCAACATGTATGACTCATGCATGTCTGTGGTTGAAACCCGACCTGCAGGGGGTGAGTGATCAGATCTGACTGTAGCCTCTGTGTCCCGGGTTGATCCAGGTGAGCGCGTACGGCTTCATGACCCCGGACTACAGGAAGTACTCGGACCACTACTACGACAGCAGCTACCACCCCGTGGGCTTCTTCATCAACCACGACCTGCTTCTGGAGATGGGTCTGTGGCAGCAGCTGCAGCAGGCCGGCCTCATGCGCCTCTACATGCACGAGTGAGCTCGTCTGCACGGCCGGCGGACAGGAAGTCCAAAGATGGACGACCCGCTTCCCTCTCAAAACCACTCGTTCAAGACTCTGGACGGAGCAAAACAAGGAAGTAGAAAGTAGCAGAAGTTTTCTTTTTATGAAGGAAACAAAGACGTTGTTTTTTCTCATGATTTTTCAAAGGAAATCATTTGATCTTTTAGGAAAGAAATATTTTAATTATTTTGGCCGTTGACAATTTTTTTTATAAAACGTTTTTATAATCGACAACTATTGAATGAATAACTTTCAGATTGTTTTAATTCTGCCTCGTTGGGGCAGAACTTTGAGTTATGTCAAATACTTAAAGACCAAAGGCCACAGCGTTCCCATCGGGCTGCTGCGTTCAAAGCTAATAAACAAAGTGAACGTGAGGAGGAGCCTTCGCTTTGTTTGAGCTCTCATCATCATCATCATCATCATCATATTTTTCTCCCTCGGGTCGTAGTTCCTCTCGTTTACGAGGAATTCAACAGCAATGGAAACAGGTTTCAGGAAGAAAGAAGAAGTGAGAACTCTTTTAGATTTGATTGCTTAGTCGTTTTAATTTGTACAGATGAGTGACAGGTTGTGTTTTATTTAACGCTTCTTCATTGTTTAATTACTTTTTAGACTTTAACTTCAGTGTCTGAGCGTGAAACCTTTTCAACGACGTTTCAAACCGTTGTTACGAAGCTGCAGCGGATTTAAAGTTAACTGTGTGTGTGTGTGTGTGTGTGTGTGTGTGTGTGTGTGTGTGTGTGTGTGTGTGTGTGTGTGTGTGTGTGTGTGTGTGTGTGTGTGTGTGTGTGTGTGTGTGTGTGTGTGTGTGTGTGTGTGTGTGTGTGTGTGTGTGTGTGTGTGTGTGTGTGTGTGTGTGTGTGTGTGTGTGTGTGTGTGTGTGTGTGTGTGTGTGTGTGTGTGTGTGTGTGTGTGTGTGTGTGTGTGTGTGTGTGTGTGTGTGTGTGTGTGTGTGTGTGTGTGTGTGTGTGTGTGTGTGTGTGTGTGTGTGTGTGTGTGTGTGTGTGTGTGTGTGTGTGTGTGTGTGTGTGTGTGTGTGTAAACCAGTGACGCAGTCTGGTTGTTGCTCCTCCAGGTTTGTTGTCTCTCATCGTCAGAACAATAAAGGTTATTGCGTTAACGACGACACTCTGCAGGTTTGAGATGAGAAAAGAAACCAAAGACAAACTGCAACTCAGGGAACATTTAGTATTTAACATTTTGTGCAATCGATTCATATTCAGAGTGATGGATCGTGTTTTAACAAACGGTACAGTTTAGATTTTGACCTTTTTGAAATCTGCATAAACTGATTTGATCAGCTGGTTTGTGATTGTTTATTTTCTTGGTTGGTCTGGTCCTTTAAATTCTAGGATAATTTCCCAGAACTGAAATGTGAACTCTTATATTCATGCAAAGGATTTTGAATTAATTAAATCCATTTAATTTATAATGTATTCTATATCTATAATGTTTCCATTGCTAAATAATCAATATTTATGTTTAAGAAAACTTCTCTGAAAATCAAAAACACAACTAAACAAAAAATAAATGTCTCAAATCTCTTTAATCTCCTTTTATTGGTGCCAAATAATAATAAACTCTTTGCAGGTAATAAATCATCAGGAATCTATGATCTGAAACTCTCTCGGTCACAACATCAACAGGATCCTTCCAGAAGGTCTTTGTTTGACTTCCTGTTTCGTGGAGCTGCTTTTAGTATCCTGTATCCTGTGTGCACCGCGTTCATTAGAACAGACATTCAGATTGAGCCAATCAATTTACTTCTTTCATTCTCACTTCCTGATGAAGATCCTCGTTCTCCTTGAATTCATGATCCACGGACAGAGGATCCCTCTAGGGCGGGTGGATCTGGTCTGCAGGGCCCCTCTGGCCTCCCTGTAGTTCACTCCCTCTCTCCATAAAACACCAGATGTGCTGCTGTGGTCGGGCTGCAGCTGCAACACGAGGCCTGCTGAGTCATTGCAGTGGGGAGACGCTTTTTCTAAGTTTCACATCCTTTCAGGTGAAAATCAAACCGTTCTGAAGGTGTGGAAGAAGTTTCAACCTCCACGATGAACACATTGTTTAGTTTGTTAATTTTGTCTCTTGCCACTGTAATAAACAATGTGGGCTCTTATTGTTATTGCATGTGCTCACGTTATGAGGTATGAATAAACAAACAGCTTCCATGTCTCGTATAAAACATGAATGTATGATTCAAAGATAAAGGGAGAGAGCTGCTGTCCTTCAGACATGAAGAGTTACTGACTGCTGACCCCTGGTGGTGAACACGGGTCAGTGCACCCGCGTGTTGAGTACATGGATTATTGATAGATGAAAAATACAAAATAATAAAATTGCCTTCAAGGAATAAACAGGAAGCCAAAGAAACGTTACATCCAGTTAGTTTCTCGTTGACCACGTGTTCGTGACGTCAGCGCAGGGCAGGATCAAGTCGGACACACATTTACCGCGCATGCGCTGTTGGTCTCCACGGCTGCAGAGGAAATGCTGAGACTGTTGGTGGAGCAGCGAGTCGACGCGGCCGTTGAAGAGGCTTTTGGGGTGTTGGACAGATTAACAGCAGATTATGCGGAGACGGTTTCTCGTCTCAGAGAACACGAGCTCCACAGATCAGGTTTGAGCTTTGCTTGTTGTTCCCGCTCTTCGTGCACGCGCTTGCCACTCGCTGTCAGTGCCACAAAGAGGAGCCCGGGCTTGCTGACGCCTTTTTACAGGAATTTCGGACGGCCGTCAATATGGCGGCGCACAACTTCCGGTTCAAACGAGGAAATGGACAAAAACAAGACACGTGACTCTAATTGTATCCCCGGCTGCATTTGCGGGTGGTGAAGGAGGTGGAGGTGGAGGTGGAGGTGGAGGTGGTGTCTGTGGGCTGGAGGAGTTTTGTTGATGGTTTTGGGTTGTTGGAGGCAGATTGGATGATGGAGGAGCGAGGGGCGTTCAGGGCCTCATTGTATTGTTGTTGGTGGAGCTTGAAGGCATCAAAGTGAACTGTGAGCCCAGTTTTGTTTGCACGAGGTTCCGGTTGACGGAACGCTCGACACGCCCCCTCACTGTTCATCGGTTATTTGATTGGACGCCACAGAGTGAAGACTATCACCGATTAAACTCAAGTCTGATTCACCAGCTGGTTAAAATGTGTTCATTGTAGGTCTGAACAACAAAAGGACCACAAACAACTTTCTTCATTTATAAAAAGATTTGTCTTTTCATGATTTGTTAATTCTCTCAATAACAAGCAAGAGAACAAAGTCTCTCCAGCTGTTAAAACCGACTGACAGCTGATCCGACGTCTACGTGCCGCTTTTGAGGAAAGGACGTCTCATTTCACTTAAAACAAATGTCCTTGTTTCCTCACGTGGTTTCCTTGTGTCTCTCCATGCGTCCTGGTGCAAGTGAAGGAAACAGGATGCATTATGGGTACAGCCCAAGTGTTAACATACATGTTCTCAATGCTGTTATATGTATTTGTGTTGCCATTCTGTCATTTTGTAGGGTTGATTTGTAGGGTGTGATGGACAGGTGGAGCAGCCAATTAGAGCTGACGGGGGACAATAAAGGTGTGTGTTTTTGGATGACAGAAGCGCCCACTGAAACGGATGTGATGCCTCACGTTGATTTATTTCCTTGGTAGTATATCCGGGTTAGTACTGGGTACACAGTCAGGATCGCTGTACCCTCCGCTAACACCAAGTCTCTTTATTTGTTGCTTGTTGGCGATGAGCCAGTCCTGCGCTAGCTTGCTTTGCACTCCGCACTACTGTCCTGCTGTTTACTGTCATTGTTATTGTTTTGTGTAAGAGCAACAAATATACATTCAGTCAAACTCCTTCGATGTCTCCACTAATGAAAGCTGATATCAGTCTGAACTCACCGTTGTCCATAATGTGCTCCCTGCAGATGTCCAGCAGCTGGTGGAGATTAAAGCAGAAGTCTCTGTTGAGGACCAGGACCAGGAGGACCCGGAGCCCCTCCACATAAAAGAGGAAAAGGAGGATCTCTGGACCCGTCTAGAGGAAGAGCAGCTTAATGTGCTGGAGGAGGCCGATATCACCAAGTTCCTATTCACTGCTGTTACTGTGACGAGTGAAGATGAGAAACCTCAGACCTCACAGCTTCATCAAAGCCAGACGGAGGACAACAGAGAGGCGGAGCCTCCAGCCAGCAGATCAGCTACAGAACCTGATGGAGAGGACTGTGGAGGATCAGGACCAGCCAGGAACCTAAATCCACATCGTCATTCACATCCAGATGCTGATGATGAAAAGGCTTCAGAATCTTCTGAGACTGAAGTCAGTTATGGTGTTTGGCAAGAACCTTTGTCAGATTCTGGACCTGAAAGTGAAGACAGGGACAATGTTTGGAAGAAGACCAGGGCACCTGAGTCTGCTGCACATGCCCTGAAATATAAGGAAGCCCTTGTAGGTCATGTGGGATGTAACACTGGCAACACATCCTTCAGCTTCTTCAAGTGTAGTAAACGGTTTTACTACATGTGGTTTCTTAAAAAACACATGATGTGCCATTTTGGGAAAATGTCCTCCAGCTGTTTGGTTAGAAAGAAATGTTTTAGAGTGAAACAAAAGAAAGAATCACAGCCAAGAGTGCTTAGAAGAGAGAAACCATTCAGTTGTGTTGTTTGTGGGAAAATATTTACACAACAGGAACATCTGAAGAGACACATGATAGTTCACACAGGAGAGAAACCATTTGGTTGTGATGTTTGTGGGAAAAGATTTGTGCAACAGGGACATTTGAAGGGACACATGAGAGAAACCATTCAGTTGTGATGTTTGTGGGAAAAGATTTACAGTACAGGGAAATCTGAAGAGACACGCCAGAGTCCACACTGGAGAGAAACCATTTGGTTGTGATGTTTGTCAGAAAAGATTCACAGTAGAGGGAAATCTGAAAACACACATGAGGGTCCACACAGGAGAGAAACCATTCTGTTGTGATGTTTGTGGGAAAAGATTTACACAACAGGGGAGTCTGAAGTCACACATGAGGGTCCACACAGGAGAAAAACCATTAGGTTGTAATGTTTGTGGGAACAAATTTACAGCTCAGGGGAATTTGAAGAAACACATGAGAGTCCACACAGGAGAGAAACCATTTGGTTGTGATGTTTGTGGGAAACGATTTACACAACAAGGAAGTCTGACGAACACATGAGAGTCCACACAGGAGAGAAACCATTTGGTTGTGATGTTTGTGGGAAAAGATTCACAGTAGAGGGAAATCTGAAGAGACACATGAGTCCACACAGGATAGATTTTCTTCAAATGTTTCCTATGGCATTTTTTTGTAAATGAGATGGAAGGCGAAAGGTTTTCTGAATATCTGATGAATCTTCATTAAAAACCATGACAACATACTGTGTGTCTGTGATGGAGGAAACTAAAAACTCTGTACAAATACATCTGTATTTAAAAGTTTGTATTTTATTTTGACTTGTCTACAGGCAAGCAAACCGTTTAACATATATATATGAATAACATTAATTCAGTTCCAAAATATGTTTTGTATGAGCTTCCCTTATTACTGTCCTGGTATTCTGTGTGTAAAAGAGCCAGTTGGTCAATATTCTGCTTTTCATACTTGGCGTGCTGACTAATTAAGTTTAAGTATTTTTTGGATCCATGTAGTCCGTCCCAGGAAATAAAGTATTTAAACATGTTCCTCCTGATTATTTTTGTAGGAACCAACGGGCTTGGGTCTGAGTGCCACAGACCAGAATTAAGACCATGTTAAGCGAGACAAACAGCTGGTTTTGATATTGGAAAAAAAAAGTTTATTGTTATAGGTTCAACACAATTTAACATTTAAAAGATGACTTTAGCCTTTTTTACATTTTACACTCTGGTGCACTGACCTGTTTTCACCACCAGTGGTCAACAGTCAGTAACTCTTCATGTCTGAAGGACAACAGCTTTCTCCCTTTAGCTTTCTATCATACATTTACTTTTTATACAATGCAGACATAAAAGCTGCTTTCTGTGTGATTTGTTTATTTATACCTTGAATACCTGATTCGATACAATAATTATATTGTATCGAATATATACAATATTGTATTGAATCGGTATGCAGCTCCACGAAACAGGAACTTTCTTTCTTTGACGTCTCAACCTTTTGCAAGATCGGAGTTCCTGTTAGATGTTGTGACCAAGAGAGTATCAGCTCATAGATTCCTGAGGATTTCTTTCCTGGAAAGAGTATATTATGAATTTAGCACCAATGAATAGAAGTTTGAAACATTTATTTTTTGTTAAATTGTGTTTTTGATCTTCAGAGAAGTTTCCTTAAACATAATTATTGATTATTATTCAGCGACGGAAATGTTATTCTCGATATATAATGAATTGCAAATTAAAAGGATTTCATTCATTGAAAGTCCTTCTCATGAATATAAGAGTTTACAGTTACACATCAGTTCATTTCTGGAAAATTATACTAAATGATGGGACCAGACCAACCAAGTAAAAAAAGAATCACAAACCAGCTGAGGAAAAATCACAGTTTAGTTTACACCGATTTATAAAAAGGTAAAAATCTAAAATGTCACACTAAAGTTCTCCCCTTTCCTGTTTGCACTTTGTTAAAACACGAACCAACACTTTGTCTGAATATAAATTGATTCCACATTACACAAAAAGAAAATGTTAAATACTAAATGTTCCCTGATTTGCAGTTTGTCTTTGGTTTCTTTTCTCGTCCCTCCATCTCAGACCTGCAGAGTGTCGTCGTTGCCGCTAACACAATAAATGATGCTCTGATGTTGAGGACATGAAGCCTGAGTCCAATTTGAGGTTGAGACAACAATAAATCTGGAAGAGCTTCGACCCATCAGTGCCACCAACAACAACCAAACAATATGTATAATATTACAGCAGGTAAAATAAGTATTGAACGCATCACCATTTTTCAAAGAAAACCAAACAAAAAAGTTCAGTACACGGGAGAAAAGTTTTGAACACGCTGACTGAAATGTATTTAATGGGTTTGTTGGGTTAAGACGCGTCCGTAGAAACTAGTCTCATGCATTGCTCAGGTGGGATTTTGGCCCATTCTTCCACACAAACAGTCAAGAAAACAACAAAACCTACCATCATTAATCTTTCACAACTGTAAGAAACGAATGATCTCATTTGTGGACTCTCATGTGTGCCTTCAGATGTCCCTGTGCTTTAAATCTTTTCTCACAAACATCACAACCAAATGGTTTCTCTCCTGTGTGAACTCTCATGTGTGTCTTCAGACTCCCCTGTTGTGTAAATTTGTTCCCACAAACATCACAACTGAATGGTCTCTCTCCTGTGTGGACTCTCATGTGTGACTTCAGATGTGGCTGCTGCTTAAATCTTTTCCCACATACATCACAACCAAATGGTTTCTCTCCTGTGTGGCCTATCATGTGTCTCTTCAGACTTACCTGCACTGTAAACCTTTTCTCACAAACATCACAACTGAATGGTTTCTCTCCTGTGTGGACTCTCATGTGTCTCTTCAGACTCCCCTGGTCTGTAAATCCTTTCCCACAAACACTACAACTGAATGGTTTCTCTCCTGTGTGGACACGGGTGTGTCTCGTTAGACTCCCCTGTTGTGTAAATCCTTTCCCACAAACATCACAACTGAATGGTTTCTCTCTTGTAAGAACTCTTGACTGTGATCTTTTCTTTTTCTTTCCTCTAAAACATTTCTTTCTAACCAAACAGCTGGAGGACATTTTTCCAAAATGACACATCATGTGTCCATACAGAAACCCCTTGTAGTAAAACCGTTTACTACACTTGAAGAAGCTGAAGGATTTGTTGCCAGTGTTACATCCCACATGACCTTCAAGGGCTTCCTTATATTTCAGGGCATGTGCAGCAGACTCAGGTGCCCTGGTCTTCTTCCAAACATTGTCCCTATCTTCACTTTCAGGTCCAGAATCTGACAAAGGTTCTTGCCAAACACCATAACTGACATCAGTGTCAGAAGATTCTGAAGCCTTTTCATCATCAGCTATTGGATGTGAATGACGATGTGGATTTAGGTTCCTGGCTGGTCCTGATACTCCACAGTCCCCTCCATCAGTTTCTGTTGTTATCAGTGTCTCTGATCTGCTGGCTGGAGGCTCCGCCTCTCCGTTGACCTCCGTCTGGGTCCAGAGATCCTCCTTTTCTTCTTTTATGTTGAGGGGCTCCGGGTCCTCCTGGTCCTGGTCCAGGTTCTCAGGGGGAACATCAGCTTTAATCTCCCACAGCTGCTGGACATCTGCAGGGAGCAAATTATTATTATTATTATTATTATTCACTTCATCTTTTAAACCCTTTACAGTTCACATTTAAAAATGAAACAAAGGGGTTTAAAGAAATCCTAAAACACTAAATATTAACCACTTTTATAAAGATATTTATAAAAATAAATAATTTCAAGTCTCTTTACTTTTCTATCCATCCATCTAGGGTTGGGCGGTATGACCAAAAATTCATATCACGGAATTTTGTAAGATTTTGGCGGTTTTACGGTATTTTTTTTCCAAGTAAACACATTCGTTTATTGCTGAAAAGGACCAGCAGCCACCTGAACAGCTGTTCACCGCTCGTTGTTCAACTCGTTCAACTGCCCAGCAAGCTGTGAACAGCTGTTTGTGTGGCGTGACTTCTGTTCTGTCTCTTCCGGGTTTTTTTCACCTGCATTCCCCTGGGTCCTAAGTCCCTCCCTGTTCAGCTTCTTTGCAATAAGACGTTTTCTGATCTACGGACTTTTCAAACCCTCCAGCCAGCAGACACAGCTCCTCTCTGGGCAACACGTTGTGTTGGTGCATCTCTGCTCTCTCTTGTTCCTCCTGTATCGCTCTGTTGTTTAATGTAGCGACGGAGTTTCCTGTTGTGATAGTGGGCGGGCTGTACCCAGCATGCAGTTCGGCGGTGTACATAATGTACAATTATTAATTTTACAAGTTCTTTATGTGTCACAAACTGTTGGGTTGTAGTGTTTACCCTGTTAAAGAGCGTTAGTTGTGGGTTATTAATTGTTATAAAGTTAAAACCATGACTCAAACTCAATGCACGTTACACAAGTAGCTCCACCAGCTGGAGAGCTGGTTGCCGATTTGCAACAAATGTTGCAATTGTGAAGCGGTGTGACGGTATATGATAAATACCGTACGGAACTTTGAGGCTGGTTTACCAGTAGGACCAGTATACTGCCCAGCCCTACATACATCAATTATACACTTATTCAGTTTTTAAGGCCTCAGGGAGATGGAGCCAATCCCAGCTTTTATTGGGTGAAATCAGCATATACCGTGGACAAGTCACCAGTCTATTGCAGGGCTCATATATAGACCGACAACCACTCACATTCACACCTACAGGCAATTTAGAGTCCAATCAACCTGAGCTGCATGTCTTTGGACTGTACACATCTTCTTAAATTCACCATTTAAGGAACTTGCATATACAATACATACCCATGTGTTATCAAAATGTGCAGAACACTCTCAGCTCACTATATAATTGAAATTGGTTAACCAAATTCTTTGGTTGAGAAAAGTAGTGGAATATATGAATAAAATACATAAATGTAAACAAATGTCTAAACATGTTTCAGTGTTGTCTGTCATGGTACTTTCACCAAATGTGAGTGGGACTGAGATCAAATGGGACAAAGTTATGACTTCATACTATAGACCAAGCTTCATGGGGTATGTGCAAATGAAAAATCAACATTACAATAGTTGGTTTTTTATTTTTCAAACAAAAATGGACTATGAAATGGAATGATTATTATTATTATATTATTATTTGTGTTTGTTATAGACCCCCTAAGCAAACAGATTTTTATGAACTTTTTGAAATGGTTTGCTATAAGACTAATGTATGTATGGAGAACGAATGTATTCTTATGGGGGATTTTAACACAAATGTATTACAGCCTCGTAAGAGTAGTCTGAAAGAATCTTTTTTAACTTTTTGCAAGATGTCGGGCCTAAAACAGTTGATCACTGAACCTACTAGAGTGTCTGTTAATAGTCAATCCCTATTAGACTTAATATTAGCTTCAGAACATAAAAATATTTCTCAATCAGGCGTCCTTGATATTGCTTTGAGTGATCATAGTGTTACTTATTGCACTCGTAAAATATCTAAATCACTATTGAAGACTGGTAGCCATAGTTCAATTAGATACAGATGTACAAAACATTATACAGCTGAGGAATTTAAAGAAATGCTTTCTAGGAGGGATTGGTCAGATGTTTTAGGAAGCAATGATGTTGATGGGGCCTGGTCTTTTTTTAAACAGCAATTTTTAGAAACTCTTGATAATGTTGCACCAATGAAGGAAACCAGAATTAAACAGAAGTGCAATTTGGATGACTTCTGACATTTTGGATCTTATTAGACAACGAGATAAATGGTTTAGAAAGTTTAAGAGGTCAACGTTGTCTTGTGATTATGATAAATATATATATTTTCGTAATCAGGCTAGTTACAAGGTACAGAGAACAAAGTCTGAATTTTATGCTGATGCTATTACGGCAAATGCACATCAGCCTAAAAAGTTATGGAAAGTTCTCACTGATATAGCCGTTAAAGGAAAATCAAAATCTAAGTCTGTCAATATTGGGTTAGTCATTGAGGATAAAATGATTTCTGACAAACAGCAGGTTGCTTGCGTTTTTAATACTTCTTTTACAACAGTTGCTGCCAGTCTGGTTGATAAGCTGCCGAAGGTGTCAGGTAGATATGGCCCATCATTTGTAGACTCCTTTTATAAAAACAAACAGGTCACTCCTGATGTTTTTGAAATTGATCCTATCTCAGAGGAAAGGGTGAGATTGTGTCTATCCACTTTGTCAATTAACAAAGCTACAGGACAGGACCTTATTCCATCCAGATTTTTGCGCGACAGTGCTAATGTAATTTCTGGGATGCTCACCCATTTAATAAATTTGTCTTTAAGTCAGGGTATCTTTCCATGTGATATGAAAAGGGCCCGGGTAGTCCCCCTTTTTAAGAAAAATAGTAGATCAGATGTTGGTAATTATAGGCCTGTATCAATTCTGACAGCCATATCAAAGGTTTTTGAGCGTCTTGAGTATGAGCAGGTGGAAGAGTACCTTGTCAAACATAATCTGCTGTATGAACTGCAGTCAGGATTTAGAGCAGCATATTCGACTGAAACCTGTCTTATTCATTTATGTGATTATGTTCGACAAAACTTTGATGAAGGAAAGTATGTGGGTATGGTTCTTCTTGATTTACAAAAAGCCTTTGATACTGTAAATCATGCAATTTTATTATCAAAGCTGCAAAGTATAGGCTTTAGAAATACTGCTGTGAAATGGTTCACCTCTTACCTCACTGGAAGAACTCAATTTTGTGATGTTGAGGGGACCATATCAGATTCTCGAGATATTACTTGTGGGGTGCCTCAAGGTTCAATCCTTGGCCCCCTTTTATTTTTAATTTATATTAATGACATGCCAGCTGCCGTGAAATGTAAGCTGCTTTTATATGCTGATGATTCTGCATTGTTGGTCTCTGGGGATGACATCAGCGAGATTGAGAAGACTCTGGGTAACGAATTAAATAGTGTCAGCAAGTGGCTTATAGACAACAGGCTTTCAATACATATGGGAAAAACTGAGTCCATTTTATTTGGAACAAAAAAGAAGTTGTCTAAAATAAAATTGCTTAAGATCAAATGTAATGGCACTGAAATAGTGTCTCAGGAAAGTGTTACATACTTGGGGTTAACATTAGATCAGTCATTAACCTGTTCATCTATTGCTGACAAAATACTATCCAAGTGTGCAGGTAAATTGAAATTCTTCTATCGCAGAACAAGGTTTTTTGATTTTTCTATCAAGAAATTACTGGTTGTATCATTAATCCAATGTCATTTTGATTATGCATGCTCAGCTTGGTACTGTGGATTATCAGTTAAACTTAAAAACAGACTGCAAGTGATGCAAAATAATGTTATCCGCTTCCTGTTAAATGCACCCCCTAGGACTCATATTGGCAGAGATGCTTTTAAAAGAGTAGGACTGTTGCCAGTACAGGTTAGGGTGGAGCAGTTAAAGCTGAATCATATGTATAATGTCATAAATGGTTCTGCTGCCAAATATTTACACTCCAATATAAAAATAGTTCATACACAGCATTACTATAATACTAGGGCCAGTGTCCGTTCTTGTAAAGTGCCCAGAGTCAACAATGCAGCTGGAAGTACTACTTTTTTTATATACAGGTATTATGTTGTGGAATAATTTACCAATTTCCCTCAAAATGGTAAATACCAGAGGGACTTTTAGATATCAGGTTAAGGCCCTTTTATGGAGTAGAGTAGCTGATCTTTTTAACTAGTGTAGACTGATTAATTTATGTGATTTATGATTTTAGGATGTTGTTGAAATTCGGATGATTTGTGTAAATGTTTTTGTCTCTGAATTATATTAGGTCTTTGTTTTTTTTGTGTGTGAAATGTGTTACCACCAAGGACCATGTTGGAAATAAGTGTTTTACACTTTAACATGTTATCCTTTTGGGTTATGTATGTATGTCAATCCATAAATAAATCAATCAAAAAATCAATCAATCAATCAAATATACAAGAACAAAAATGGACTATTTACTATATTGCTTGAGTTTCTCATGCCAACAGTCATGCCATGCTGCAAACCAGTTTCTGTCCAGCTCCAGGCAGAGGGCCACGTCACACTCCATGCACTTCCACACAGTGTCATTTTGCTGGCCTTGGCAATGCTCACACTTCCTGCGACCCGTCGTGGCTTTCATGCCGGGTCCCGCGCTGGGCACGGGAAGATGGTCCGCAGGCAGCTGGACAGGATCCGTGCAGAGCGGCTTGCCACAGAGCTCCGCGGTCAGCTGCTCCATGAAGCCTCGGTGAGTCATGGGCTTCGTCTGCTGGGCCAGACAGAGCTCCTTGTGGAGAACGAAGCTGTTGGTGGTGGCGATGTCCAGGAAATGGTAGAAAAGGTTTCTGTACCAGCACACGGTCTTGTGTTGTGCAGAGAAATACTGAGTGAGCTGGTCTGATGGATCGACTCCACCCATGTGCTCGTTGTACTCTGTAACCGGTGTTGGACAGGGTACCGATGCCCTTTTCCAGGAGCCATCTTGCTGCTTCACCCTCATCTGCACAGTCTTACCAGAGTACGCCGTGTGAATGGTGGAGCAGACCCCCGTGTCCATCCACTTCACATAGACGATGGGGCCATCACGGATCCATCTCACGGAGCCCCTCGCCGACTCCTTGGTGAGGGCGTTCACATCAGTCCGAGGGCATCCTTTGCGGTACTCCCTGTACGTCCCACAGGCAGCAAATCTGGACTCATGGAGAGCCATGAAGAGCTTGGGGCTGGTAAAGAAATGGTCCATGTAAATGTGGTAGCCTGTGCCGAGGTAACCGGGTTGAACAAGGGACATCACAACCTTGTAGGACAGGCCGTGACCGGAGGGGATGTGGCTTTTGCCGGTGTGGATAGAAAAGTCCACCGTGTAGCCATTCCTCGAGTCAGCCAACACGAACAATTTGAAACCCCAGTTGGTGAGTTTGGCCTTCTTGTGCCGGGCCCTCCCGGTATTAGCCTTGGAGGCGACCATCTTCTCATTCACAACCAGGTCTCTGTGGGGATGGTAAAAGGCCTTACAGGCACTCTTGATGGTGTCCATCAGGGGGTTCAGCTGAAAGAGTTCGTCATGTTCGTCCGTGCCCTTTTTCCTGTCATTGACGACGCCCTCATCAGGGTCGCTGAGTTGAAGGTTCCATGATATTGCCATGTATCTGTTGCGTGGCATGATTTCTGATGGCAAAGACAAGGAGAAAAAGTGATTCTGCCTCCAGTAATCCACAATACTGTCCAGCTTTACAACGGCCATGTACAGAAGCAACCCAACGTACTTGTAGAAACACTCGACGCCCAAGTCGACCCATTTGAATTTCTTCCCGTTTGCTATTTGTTGGGCCGCCTGCTTGTTTGTGTTTCGACACAGCGTCTGCACCGTTTGTTCAGGGAAGAACAGCTTGAAGAGGTCCAGGGGGGTCCGTGTGGAGGCGGAGCCGAGCCGTGGTCCTGGTGTCTGAGCCGGTTCAAACCCGGAGACGGGGGGAGCGGTGTCCGGGTCTTTCTCCGTCTTCCAAGACAGCGCAGGTGGTTGTGGGTGGAGTCGAGCTCGACGGGACCTTTTTGAAGGCGGCAACCTGGTGGCCGGCAGCGGTGATTGCTCTCTGTGAAATAAAGTACCCGTTACTACCAAGTTCACTGAAAGCAATGTGATATTGCAAAACAAAGTTCTTGTAAATACACTCACCCATCTTCAAAAGGATCCATATTATTTTGATAATACTCTTCATCGCAGGAATCAAACCCTTCAGGCTCTGAAGATCCTCCGTCATCCTCGTCGCTACTTTCCCACCTCGCTGAAAGAACATCGCTCTGTCAGTTCTCTCTCTTCTCTTAATCAGTTGTGAACGAGAGAAGCACGACCCCTCAATAAAGATGCCGCCGTCATTAATCGTCCGTTTGTTTTTAAAATAGAGCAATATAATAAAATCTGAGTAAATGTTTAGAGTTTGAGCACAAATGCAAGCCGGACTATTGGAGTGAGGACAGAGTTTAGAGCGAGGATGAAGGACCGCTGAAGGGGAACCAATCAGTCAAGGTTTTAAATTACGAGAACACAAGAAGAACTGTTATCTGAGAGGTAGTACAGTAACAAGTACAATATGTACCTCTGAGATGTAGTTAAATATTCAAGTACAGTACCTGGTTCTGGTCCTCCACAATCCTCTTCACTGGTCACAGGAGCGAATGGAAACTTAATACCAGTCTCCTCCTCGTCCTTGTTAATGTAGGGGGGCTCTGGGTCCTCCGGTTCTTCTTTGATGTAGGGGGGCTCTGGGTCCTCCAGTTCTTCTTTGATGTAGGGGGGCTCTGGGTCCTCCAGTTCTTCTTTGATGTATGGGGGCTCTGGGTCCTCCAGTTCTTCTTTGATGTATGGGGGCTCTGGGTCCTCCTCGTCCTCTTTGATGTAAGGGGGCTCTGGGTCCTCCAGTTCTTCTTTGATGTGGGGGGTCTTTGGGTCCTCCTGGTCCAGACTGGAGCTCCAGTCCTGCTGCTCTTCTTTGTCTGAAGTAAAAGCTGAAAGACAAACAAACATTAACTACAAGTGTTTGTTATCTTGTGTAAACAATCACATGACCAACTGTGTCACAGTCTGGTATGGGAGCTGCTCTGTTGCGGAGCGCAAGGGACTGCAGCGGGTGGTGAAAACTGCCCAACGCATCACAGGAACTCCACTTCCGGCCATTGAGGAAATCCAGAGGAAACGCTGTCTGCGTCGAGCTCGCAGCATTCTCAAGGACGCCTCCCACCCTGCACACAGACTGTTTTCCCTCCTGCCCTCAGGCAGACGGTTCAGATGCTTCCGGACAAGGACCAGCAGACTGAGGAACAGTTTCTTCCCCAGAGCTGTTTCCTTATTGAACTCTGCCCCATGCTGACACCCCCCCTACTCCCCAACCACCTCCACCCACAAACCCATCTCCTCGTCATCTCCCCCCACTGACCAAAGACTTTACACCTGCACTCAAACAGTTTTGAACTGTCTGCACTAAAAACTGAACATTGCACTAGTCTAGTAACGTTAGGCAGCTACTGTTTATTATTATTATGCACTATTTAACGTTCACTCAATCTGTATTACTTAACTTATCATATGCCCATTTGCCTTTTGTAAATTATGTTTATAGTTCCTGCTTATAGTCTACCTACATTTAATGCACAAATCAACCTGTATAACATGTACATATTACCGCAATCGATCTGTATATCCCGTACCTATATCACTAACTTATTATCTGTAAAATACTTATTATTATCTGTATATTGGTATTTACTGCTATTGCACTTCTGGTTGGATGCTAAACTGCATTTCGTTGCTCTGTAATTGTACATGTGTAATGACAATAAAGTTGAATCTAATCTAATCTAATCTAATGACAAGTAATGTGTTGTCACCTGACTTCGATATGGCGGCGACCATGGACCATGGACCATGGATGGACTCCTTCCAAATAAAATGATTAATTCTGCTTCAGGAGTCATTTTAAATATGTAGTCCGTAACCCATGATTTATGTCTAATATATTTATAAATGTAGTTCCTGTACGATACTAAACGGTCTGAGATACTAAGTCACAGCCTCCAGATAATTAGATGTTTATCGGAACATTACACATCGTGACTCTCTGGCTCTGGTTACATGTTTACAGATGCTTGCTAGTTAAATCCTCACTGTACAGGACAAAGCACCGATGCCTCAGAAGTGATGGTGATATCTTCCTGCAGGTTCTGGGTCTCTGGTTCCACATCAGTCTGTTGTGGGGGAACAACGCGAGCTGGCTGCGGCCACCGGACTACCGGGAGGTCCAGCTCACGGTACCGGAACACTAACTCCCCGAAACGTGAACGTGTTTGCAGCGAGAGAGAAATAAGAAGCACCAACCTCCGGGGTTCGAACCGCCGTCCAGCGGGTCATCCATCGCTGCTCTGCCCCGATCAGTAGTGATGATTCCTCTCGTCGAGATAAAGAAGCGCGTGTCGAGTAATCCAGTAAGAGGTTCAAGAAGTGGCGCGTGTTGATGACGTATAAAGCCAGACGGCTGTACCACGTGACTGATTTTTGAAACGATTCACGAGTTTCCCGCGCGATTCGCGAGTTGTTCCTCAGCTCGTTCGAGACGACCCTGTCCGCAGAATCGATCTCCGCACAGCGCATGCGCGGTAGATGTGTGTCCGACTTGATCCCGCCCTGCTCTGACGTCATGAACACTTGGTCAACAATAAGGGAAAAAAGATGACGAGTTACTGACTGCTGACCCCTGGTGGTGAGAACAGGTCGGTGCACAGAACCGTTATTTTGTGTAGTTATCAGTATGATTCAATTTAAAATTGTGCTCATCAACTTTTCCTTAAATCAATTTTAATTATAACTTTTGTGCATCTTCGCATGAATTTTTTAATAATGAAAGTACCAGACATCCTGATTCACACTCCATACCAGTTGGTGGCGGTAATGCACCAAACAGTAGGTTGCTCACAGCCGATAAACTTCGAAGAAGAAGAAGAAGAAGAAGAAGAAGAAGAAGAAGAAGCTCTGTAAACTATCAGCCAGGCGAAGGCCGCTGGCAGCCGGATGGAGAGCTCCGTGGAGCCACAGATAGACCCGCGGACCCGCTGTGAGGCGGTTTGAAGGACTGGTCCGGTAAAGTCATGAGAAGCTAGCGAGTGTTAGCCACCTAGCATTTAGCTCGCTAGTGCAGCGATAGCAGCGACCAACACGGGAACAGAGACTCGGGCTGCACCCCTGGATTACTCGACACGAGCTACGAAGCCTCGACACGTCACGAGCCGTTGGACCGACTAACAGCTGATCAGGACGTTTCTCGTTTCAGAGGAAATGAGCCACGAGCCAAACTCCTGGAGGCTGAACCCTCGAGTTCAGCTCCACAGATCAGGTCTGAGCTTTGCGTTGTTGTGCTTTTGGGACGGGGTCAATACTCTCTAGATGCAAAGGAATGGAGCTGCAATGCTTCCTTTATTAGCTCATTTAGGAAACACTGGACCTCCCTTTACGTAAGAAAAGGAGATAATTCCGCACCACGAGAGGACAAGCTTAAATCGCGGCAGCTAGTAGATGCACTTCCGGTTGCAGGCTCCGGTACCGCGGCTAATCGTGGCAGCTGCCACAACCTGCCGCGGCAGTTTCCATTGTTTGTGGCAGCGGACACTAGTTCTGCAGCAGCCTTTATGTTTAATTATTCTATTGTAATATTAATGCTACTCGTTTTTACTAAGCTAATGTATTCCACCGTCAGTTGGCACTTGTTGCCATGACAACGAGACACAGTTTATGCAGCGGACTGAATGAATGCAAATTCTAAATATGGATAAAGATGCATTGTACAGCAAAATATCCCAGAATGCATTTCGCACCAGCGACAGGGAACAATGGCGGATGAGGAAACACACAACTGAAAGTTTACATTCTCTGAATACTACTGTTGTTGAGTCACAAAATGTAATTGTAGGATGTTTTCAGGCGAGAAGTTAGTTGTTTAAGGATCAAGACTCAGCCGACTTAAAAAGATACGCCGCCGATATGAGGTCCTGCTCGCGGGACCGGTGAGCCCCGCCGGCACCGGGCGGTCAGCGCTCTGTTGCCCGCCGAGAGCAGCCTGATCCCGGCGGGACTTTTTGAAATGATCCGCTGGCTCCGATTCCTCCGTAGCGATTAATGAGATATAATTCTATTTTGGAGGATCTAATAAGCAGTTTTTATTAGTTTATTATTTGTTATTAGTTTATTATTTGTTCATAGTAATGTTAAATCAGCTTGGCTGAGGGAAAGATTAAGATTTAAAACTTATTTTATTTAAGTTTAACTTAAATGTTGAACTACAGCAGTGTCTTTTTACTTTTGACTGAATTGTTTACAATTATTTATTTATATATATATATATATATATATATATATATATATATATATATATATATATATACATACATACATACACATATAAAATGCATATCTCAATACCAAGAATGCTGTTGAATAACGAAAAATAAAGGCTAAAAAAAATAGTTGCACCTGCCACAAATAGTGGAAACTGCCGCGGCCCTTGTGAACAAGAAGCGATATTGAAATTATGAATATCGTTATGTCTTTTGAGCTGACTTTGCATTACATTTTCTCAAAATGTACAGTTTCACAATTTTAGCTAACCAATGAAGGACATGGTTTTATTACAGATTAAATATTATGATTGATTTGGTAATACTATATTGTTTGTGTGCATGACGTCAGATAAAGTCGAACAAAAATCAAACCGGCATGAATTAATCTCTCCACTAATGAAAGCTGATGTCAGTCTGAAGTCATCGTTGTCCATAATGTGCTCCCTGCAGATGTCCAGCAGCTGGTGGAGATTAAAGCAGAAGTCCCCCCTGAAAACTTGGACCAGGACCAGGAGTTCCTCAACGTAAAAGAAGAGCCGGAGTTCCTCAACGTAAAAGAAGAGCCGGAGTTCCTCAACGTAAAAGAAGAGCCCGAGCCCCTCAATATAAAAGAGGAGCCCGAGCCCCTCAATATAAAAGAGGAGCCCGAGCCCCTCAATATAAAAGAGGAGCCCGAGCCCCTCAATATAAAAGAGGAGCCCGAGCCCCTCAATATAAAAGAGGAGCCCGAGCCCCTCCACATAAAAGAGGACCCGGAGCCCCTCCACATAAAAGAGGAAAAGGAGCCCCTCCACATAAAAGAGGACCCGGAGCCCCTCCACATAAAAGAGGAAAAGGAGGATCTCTGGACCCGTCTAGAGGAAGAGCAGCTTAATGTGCTGGAGGAGGCCGATATCACCAAGTTCCTATTCACTGCTGTTACTGTGACGAGTGAAGATGAGAAACCTCAGACCTCACAGCTTCATCAAAGCCAGACGGAGGACAACAGAGAGGCGGAGCCTCCAGCCAGCAGATCAGCTACAGAACCTGATGGAGAGGACTGTGGAGGATCAGGACCAGCCAGGAACCTAAATCCACATCGTCATTCACATCCAAATGCTGATCAAAAGGCTTCAGAATCTTCTGAGACTGAAGTCAGTTATGGTGTTTTGCAAGAACCTTTGTCAGATTCTGGACCTGAAAGTGAAGACGGGGACAATGTTTGGAAGAAGACCAGGGCACCTGAGTCTGCTGCACATGCCCTGAAATATAAGGAAGCCCTTGTAGGTCATGTGGGATGCAACACTGGCAACACATCCTTCAGCTTCTTCAAGTATAGTAAACGGTTTTACTACATGTGGTTTCTGCAGAAACACATGATGTGTCATTTTGGAAAAAGGTCCTCCAGTTGTTTGGTTAGAAAGAAATGTTTCAGAGTGAAGAAAAAGAAAAAATCACGGCCAAGAGGCCGCACAAGAAAGAAACTATTCAAGTGTGATGTTTGTGCGAAAATATTTAAAAAACAGGATGATCTGAAGAGACACACCAGAGTCCACACAGGAGAGAAACCATTCTGTTGTGATGTTTGTAAGAAAAGATTCACAGTAGAGGGAAATCTGAAGACACACATGAGAATCCACACAGGAGAGAAACCATTCAGTTGTGATGTTTGTGGGAAAAGATTTACACAACAAGGAAGTATGAAGTCACACATGAAGGTCCACACAGGAGAGAAACCATTAAAATGTGATGTTTGTGGAAACAGATTTACAGCTCGAGGGAATTTGAAGAAACACGCGAGAGTTCACACAGGAGAGAAACCATTCAGTTGTGATGTGTGTGGGAAAAGTTTTACCAGGCAGCATGATCTGAAGAGACACACCACAGTCCACACAGGAGATAACACATTTGTTTGTGATGTTTGTAAGAAAAGATTTACACAACAGGGAGATCTGAAGAGACACACAAGAGTCCACACAGGAGAGAAACCATTTGGTTGTGATATTTGTAAGAAAAGATTCACAGTAGAGGGAAATCTGAGGAGACACATGAGAGTCCACATAGAATAGAATTTGTTTCTTCCAGAATTGTTAGATTAATTATGTAAGATGTTCTCTTTCCCTTTGTGTCAAATGTTTTCAAATGTTTCCTATGGTATTTTTTTGTAAATGAGATGGAAGGCAAAGTGCTTTCTGAACATCTGATGAATCTTCATTAAAAACCATGACAACATACTTTGTGTCTGTGGAAACTAAAAACTCTGTTTTTCTCTCTATTATTACAGCTAGATCTTCTCGTTGACTGCGTGTTCATGACACCAGAGCAGGGCAGGACACAAAAGTAAAAAATATATAATTTGTCAAAAAAAGTATAAAAACGTATGTCAACAGGCGTTTTTTTTACTTTTTTGACATGACTTTTATTATACTTTTTTTGACAAATTATATTTTTTTACTTTTTTGACATGACTTTTTTAAAAACGTTTGGACATAGTATGACTTTTGTATAAATTATATATGTATTACTTATTTTGAATACTACGGCTTTTTTGAATACTATGACTTTTTTACTTCTTTCAAATACTATGACTTTTTTGAATACTATGACCTTTTTTACTTTTTTGAATACTATGACTTTTTTACTTCTTTCAAATACTATGACTTTTTTGAATACTATGACCTTTTTTGAATACTATGACTTTTTTCTACCTTTTTTGACAAATAGTTTTTTCTTCTTTTTTTATAATGACGTTTTTGAATACTATGACTTTTTTATACTTTTTTGAGAAATAATATTTTTGTTACTTTTTTCAAATACTATGACTCTTTTGAATACTAAGACTTTTTTTTACATACTATGACTTTTTTATACTTTTTGACAAATTATTGGTTTTCTTTTTTTAATGTCATTTTTTTACTTTTTTGACAAACTGACTTTTTTAAACTTTTTGACAAATTATATATTTGTTACTTTTTTGAATACTATGACTTTGTTTTAAAACTTTTTACAAATACTATGACTTTTTATAATAATGACTTTTTTTACTTTATTGAGGTACTATGACTTTTTTATACTTTTTTGACAAATTATATATTTTTTCCTTTTTTTGAATACTATGGCTTTTTTTATACATACTATGACTTTTTTATACTTTTTTGAGAAATTATATTTTTGTTACTTTTTTTTAATACTATGGCTTTATACAAACTTTTTTATACTTTTTTTGACAAATTATATATTTTTTATACTTTTTTTGAGAATTTTTTTCCTTTTTTTAATAATGACTTTTGTTTAACTTATTTTTTTACAGACTGACTTTTTTATACTTTGTTTAACAAATTATATATTTTTTACTTTTTTTATACTATGACTTTTTTGACATACTATGACTTTTTTATACTTTTTTGACAAATTATATATTTTTTTACTTTTTTTGACAAATTATATATTTTTTTACTTTTTTGACAAATTATATATTTTGTTTATTTTTTTGAATACTATGACCTTTTTATACTTTTTTGACAAATTATATATTTTTTACTTTTTTGACAAATTATATATTTTTTACTTTTTTGAATACTATGACTTTTTTGAATACTATGACATAATTTACATAAGCATAAACATGAGATATAATTCTGTTTTGGAAGATATATTAAGCAATCTTTATTAGTTTATTATTTGTTAAAATTAGTTTATTATTTATTCACAGTAACGTTGAATCAGTTTGACTGAGGGAAAGGGTACGATTTATAACTGATCTATCTATCTATCTATCTATCTATCTATCTATCTATCTATCTATCTATCTATCTATCTATCTATCTATCTATCTATCTATCTATCTATCTATCTATCTATCTATCTATCTATCTATCTATCTATCTTGCGTGTTGACGAGAGACCAGACTGCATGACATTGTGGGGAAAGAGCTCATTGCGGAAAACATTGGAACCTGAATGTGTTTCATTTATTTGTTTTGTTCTGAAACTTTTAAAGCAAGAATTCTGCAATAAGTTGTAGCCCTTATAATGACCAGAGTGCAACACTAATTCTTGGTTAATATAGCATGCTAACGGTAGCTAGCTAACTTGTCTGCAGTCAACGGGAATGCCGAAAAGATTTTATTCTGTGGTTGTTACTCGTTAGTTGCTCAATCACTAAGGATGGGTTAAATGCAGAGTCGAATTTCCACAAAGGGGATCAATAAAGAATAATTTCTTTGTTTTCTTAGTTTATGATAAAGCAACTTCACATGAACCCATTTTGGAGACGTTTGTGATCGTTTGACCCAAAACACAGAACGAGCTTTAGACAGACTTGAGGCCAGGATGCAAACGTCTAAACACTGCCTTCACTTCATTATGCAACATCTGTTCTTCTCCAGCTGTTACAGTGGGCGCCGTTCAAACATCCTCAAAAAATATTTCTTCAGTTTGTGTGCAACGCCGAGGCCTCAAAGGGAAACTCCCCTAAATAACCGTCAGTTATTTATTCCTGAGGGGTGGAGGCAGTGAGGTCTCATCCAGATGTTTCCTCGAATCAGAAAGTATTACAGCGATTTTAAACAATGCAGCAAACATGTCGTTTGGTGAGTTTGCTTTGAGTCAGTTTACAGACGTGAAAATGTTGTAATTGGATTTACAAGCTTTGAAAATCAACTATTTCCGATCCCTGACATCTCATCTACTGAATTCAACCATGAAACACATTTCCACTGGAGATCTTTTTTTCATTTTACACTCCTGACAAAGCAGCTCTGGAATGTAAACTTTTTCCGTCACACTTTCCTGCTGCTTTGCAAAAGTTTGTATCACTTTGTCTGAAGAATCAAAAAGTTTAAAAAATGCCTTTGTTTTGTTAAGTTTCAAGTCATCAATATCAGACTTCAAAGGAGGCGGGCCTTGAATTATGATGCAGCTCAGAAAGAGGACTTCTCTTTCCGTTTTTATTTAGACCAAAATCAGCATCAAACGTGATGTTTTATGTGACGTGACGACTCGCTTGCAGCCAACACGTGAAACCACAAACACGGTGAGACTGAAGGCTGATGAGACCGACACACATCCCCATCGCACTGAGACAGACACACATCCCCATCGCACTGAGACAGACACACATCCCCATCGCACTGAGACAGACACACAAGCCACTGTGTGCAGCTGCACGTCAACACGCGCCAACTCTGACTTTATTGTTCCCTCTTTTGTCTTTTCACGCTCTAACACGGACACACACACACACACACACACACACACACACACACACACACACACACACACACACACACACACACACACACGCCCTGCGTTTCCAGGAAAAGTGTTCGGGAGCTTTTTGTGCTATTTATTACATTTTTATGTGTTAAATCTGTTAAATGTTAATTCTGACTCATTTTACACACATGACTCATAATACACACTTTTTATTTATATTTCCAAAGTAAACAATTAACTTGCAGTTGCACATTTTGAGCCAACATATAGACAAGAAGTCATTAATGTGAACATTTACAATTCCATGAAACTGGACAAAGTCCTGCTCTCGAGGAAGACTGTGTGATGATTGAAAGCTCCAGCACAGCTGTTAACCTCTCAAACTCAAATTTAAAATGATTTTCAAACATCTCACATTTATTCTAAGTTATTAGAGCTCAGGAGAGTAATTAGGATCGACACTTCTTCTTATTGTTTCATATGAATTTCCACTAAGAATAAAATGCTTCGTAAACATTGCTAAATAACACATAAATAATAAATATGACAGCGTAGACTTATTTATCGTCTCTATTACTCAGATCCTCGTGGGTCCTACAAGCGTGTTCAAAATAAAATGTTATTTGATTTGAACAAAGTGGAACAGAGTGACCTTATGCTGGTTCCCCCAGTGCATTATTCATTATTACATAACAGTTCAGTCGTGTTTTTGAAACATTAGACCACATACCCTCCTGGCAAAGTCTGCGTTAAATTGTTCCTCATGTTGCTGAGGATGTTGGATCCCTTTCAAGGATCCACGGGACTCCTCGATGCCTAAAGCAGCTCTTCATGGTCCCCTGGAATATGAAGAGTATCTCTCTCAAGGACTTTACAACTCCACCATGACCTGTTGATGAAATGAAAGGACCCTAGAACTCCTTTATGGATCTGAAGAACTGATTCAAGACCTGGCCAATAGCCCCTCTTTACACCAGAGTCCTCTAGACCCCTTTCAATGACCACTTAACCCCATTCTGACCCATGGAGCCTGGAAAGAGATCCTTCAAGGAAACCTCAGACCTCTTGAAAGACCACAGATTCCCCTTCGTATCAATGGAACTCTTTTAAGGATCCCTTGAGACCCAGTAGAGCCCCTTCACGGATCCATTAAACCTCCCCTGAAAGTCCTTGCTGGATCCCTGGAGCCCCTTCAATGACCAGTAGAACTTCTCAATAGATCCCTTAAATGCCATCACACACCATTCAAGGAAAGACCAATGGATCACCTTCAAGTCTCATCGGAAAACTTTCAAGGGTCCCCTGAAGGTCTCCAGAGACCTGCACAACCCCTTAAACAACCGCTGAAAACCGAAGGGATCGATGGAGCCCCTTCAATGCCAATTTAAATCCCCTTTAAAGACCCCTGGAACCCGTTTGACGAACCCTGAACACGAAGGTCCTTGAGGAAGCACACAGGGAACGTCCACACATCGAGTCCTGAGCTCATCGACTCAGCTCGTTCTCTTGGATCCTCTGGAGTACGTCACTATGGCGATGGAGGCTGGCAACGTCAACACACCCAAACAGAGAGGATGAAACCCCCTCTGCGTCACGTCTCCTCACAGCAGCTGAACGGCCCCGAGCCATCCCATCGCCAATAAAACTCACGAGCTTGTCCTTCAGCTACTCTTCAGTATTTCTTTCACACTTCGGATTGAAACAAACGAGATGCAACAAGTTCATTTGTACCTACGAGCTGTTTGGAGTCTCCAATTAACCTGAGCGGCTTGTCTCTGGCCTGTGGGAGGAGGGAACGCCCAGACCCAGATCAACCCGGGCCTCTTGGTGTCAGAGCTTCAGCCACTAGACCGCCGTGCAGCCCTGAATACGAGATGAGGGAATCATCAGCTCTCATTAAGCTTTGTCTCTGAGCGGGTTTATAACAGTTTAATGAGGTTGTAATGTTTCAGAAGGATGTTGTTTGTTTGGTGTGACAAAAGGAAGACGAACGACAACACCGAGCTGCACGGATCCGTTACATCGAGTTTCTCTGATTGCCAAATAATGACGTAATAACTCGATGACGTCACATGTGATGCCTAGAGACCCTCGTCGTTGTTTCCAAAACAAAGCTTTCTGCTAAAAGAAGCTTACTGAGAAACAAAGTGACGCAAAGAAGCATAAATCCTCATATAGACAGCTGTTTCATAATGATGGAGCCTAGCCTCGTGGTTTTTAGTTATTATTGTTGTAGCTTGAGCTAATTTGAATTACTGGATTTAATATACAGACTCTGCATATTGATTTGCACACAGCTGGCAGCTAAATGTCCTCTGGGACGACTTTAAAGAACCACAGCAAAAAGAAGAAAGAAAAGAAAACTCGTTTCAGAAGCTTACATCACGTGCACACACACCTCCATCATCCCTCCTTCCCCCCACAGACGTCACGCGCGCCCGCCAATCGCCTCCTGTGTTTATCCGGCAGCTTTTATAAACCGGGACCGTCCGCAGCGCCCGTTAGTTGGTCGTGACCTCCGCCGCTTCAACATAAAGCTCCTTCAGGTCTGCCCGGTGCCCCGTCATGAGTCTCCGGGTCGTCCTCTGCGTGATGGCGATGCTCGTGTGCCCGCACCTGATCGCCGGGTCGCGGATAGCCAAACGCTTCGCCATCGGCTGCTCGGAGAAGTGCGACAAGTCGCAGTGCGCGCCGATCCCCGCCGACTGCCTGGCCGGCGACGCGCTGGACCGCTGCGACTGCTGCCCGGTGTGCGCGTCCGGCGAGGGCGAGCAGTGCGGCGGCACCGGAGACCGCGAGTGCGCCGAGGGGATGGAGTGCGCGGTGACCGGCGGCGTGGAGGTGTCCGCCACCGTGAGGCGCCGGGGAAAAGCCGGCGTGTGCTCGTGCACCAGCTCCGACCCGGTGTGCGGCAGCGACGGGGTCTCGTACCGGGACATCTGCGAGCTGAAGCGCGTCAGCAACCGGGCGATGAAGCTGCTGCAGCCGCCGGTGATCTTCATCCAGAGAGGGTCCTGCGGGGAAGGTGAGGGCTGTGTGCGTGCGTGTGTGTGTGCGTGTGTGTGTGTGTGTGTGTGTGTGTGTGTGTGTGTGTGTGTGTGTGTGTGTGTGTGTGTGTGTGTGTGTGTGTGTGTGTGTGTGTGTGTGTGTGTGTGTCAACACATCTGCTGATCAGAGTCGTCAGACCTTTAAATTAACTTTATTCTTAATTGACACGTTCAGGAAGTAGAATGTGAAATAAAATGACATCAAAGGCCAAACTAACCACGTGGTTAACATTACAGCGGCTTCATCAGCTTCATGTTAAAGAAACGTTAAAGCCTCTGTGTACATATGACTTGTATTACTTCAATAGAAGCTTTTAGTAGAGCTCTGCTGATCGATTTGGAAAATATGCAATTTT
Organism: Cottus gobio; assembly: GCA_023566465.1. NCBI lineage: Eukaryota > Metazoa > Chordata > Actinopteri > Perciformes > Cottidae > Cottus > Cottus gobio. The sequence goes on along the minus strand of CM042235.1, from coordinate 1,234,155 downwards.
GATTGATACATAATGTTTATATTAATATTCTCACTTATAAAAAACATATTCAAATTACTTTTGTGTGACTTTCTTAAGTCTGTAGAAGAAGACGTGAGGACAGCCCTGAACTCTCTCTCTCTCTCTCTCTCTGGCATCTATCCATTTGCTGATCAGTCAGATTTGCATCGGCGCCTCACACTGCACCAAAACTGCTGTTGTCCCCCCTCTCTCTCTCACACACACACACACACACACACACACACACACACACACACACGCTCTTTCCTCCCTCCATTTCCTGTCCTCCTTCCATGTAATCGCTCCAGGAAAGGTTTCTCTCCTAACATCTCTCTCTCTCTCTCTCTCTCTCTCTCTCTCTCTCTCTCTCTCTCTCTCTCTCTCTCTCTCTCTCATATCTTTCCTTGCTCGTCCTATTCTCCCTCTCTCTCTTCTTCCCTCCCTCTCCTCCCATCTCTGTATGCCCGACCAGGAGATGGACAGGCTCCTCACGGTCTCTTTGAGGACTCACTTAATGATCCTTAACGATCTCTTGGAGCTGATTGGTTGATTGACCAGATCTCGGTCCAGTTCTTTAACCAGACTTGATCCTTTCATTTATTCTGCATTAGCTCTGCTTCCTGCATGTGCAGACTCGTGAGCTCGTTCAGACTGACAGGCTTGGATACAAACACGATGACTCAGCTCTTTCTGGAGCTGGAGGAATGTTTCCCAGTTCAGGCTCGTCCAGCTTAATGAGATCTCACATCACATGAAAACATGGAACCCTTGTTTTCTTTGGATGGAATTTTTGAGCAAGAGGCAAAGTTTGTAGGCTGGCTCCGAGTCCACTGACCCGCTGTTTAGAACCTGTTGGTGCGTTCAAGGACACGGACATCTGAGCATCGGCTATCAAGTGTACCTGCTGCAGCTTTAGTCACTGGGTTGGTGCAGGATCGACCTCCTGGCTCCTTTCAGCTCACTTCAAAGCTGCAGCAGCTGACACACACACACACACACACACACACACACACACACACACACACACACACACACACACACACACACACACACACACACACACACACACACACACACACACACACACACACACACACACACACACACACACACACACACACTTTCCAGTCAAACCGTGTACAGTTGCATTGTGATAAGTAAACTAAGGTAAAGCAGACAGTGTCAGACTCACTATTCTGATGACATTAATAACATTAATATCCAGACAATTTGGCAGTTTCTTTATTTTATTATTATTTTGGTGCAGATTGCAAAAACACTATCATACATATTTAATAATAGCGCTCGGTATTTGATAACACATGCTGCTGAGACCTCCTGACTGGTCCCAGCAGGTTGGAGTGGGAGGCCGACCAGTAAAGAGAGAGGTTATGTCAGGCCTCTTAACCCCCCCCTTCTGAGGCTCTGAGTCATTTCCTTTGTTTCATAAGCAGCAGACCTCCAGTTAGACCGGACCCACATCTGGAGCTGCTGAACTCCATGTGATCGACTCCCAGTACAGTTAGTTATGAAGTGGTCAGCCAGGATGGGAGTGTGTGTGTGTGTGTGTGTGTGTGTGTGTGTGTGTGTGTGACGCAGGTCCTTGACGGTGTGTTTCCCCCCTCCAGGTCAGCAGAACCCCGACAGTCTTCGCTTCAAGTACAACTTCATCGCTGACGTGGTGGAAAAGATCGCTCCGGCTGTCGTCCACATCGAACTTTACCGCAAGTAAGAACTTACTGGTCTTACTGGTGGATCAGGTATCACTGGTCCTACTGGTGGATCAGGTATCACTGGTCTTACTGGTGGATCAGGTATCACTGGTCTTACTGGTGGATCAGGTATCACTGGTCTTACTGGTGGATCAGGTATCACTGGTCTTACTGGTGGATCAGGTATCACTGGTCCTACTGGTGGATCAGGTATCACTGGTCTTACTGGTGGATCAGGTATCACTGGTCTTACTGGTGGATCAGGTATCACTGGTCCTACTGGTGGATCAGGTATCACTGGTCCTACTGGTGGATCAGGTATCACTGGTCTTACTGGTGGATCAGGTATCACTGGTCCTACTGGTGGATCAGGTATCACTGGTCCTACTGGTGGATCAGGTATCACTGGTCCTACTGGTGGATCAGGTATCACTGGTCTTACTGGTGGATCACGTATCACTGGTCTTACTGGTGGATCAGGTATCACTGGTCCTACTGGTGGATCAGGTATCACTGGTCTTACTGGTGGATCAGGTATCACTGGTCTTACTGGTGGATCACGTATCACTGGTCCTACTGGTGGATCAGGTATCACTGGTCTTACTGGTGGATCAGGTATCACTGGTCCTACTGGTGGATCAGGTATCACTGGTCCTACTGGTGGATCAGGTATCACTTGTCCTACTGGTGGATCAGGTATCACTGGTCTTACTGGTGGATCACGTATCACTGGTCTTACTGGTGGATCAGGTATCACTGGTCCTACTGGTGGATCAGGTATCACTGGTCTTACTGGTGGATCAGGTATCACTGGTCCTACTGGTGGATCACGTATCACTGGTCCTACTGGTGGATCAGGTATCACTGGTCTTACTGGTGGATCAGGTATCACTGGTCCTACTGGTGGATCAGGTATCACTGGTCCTACTGGTGGATCAGGTATCACTGGTCCTACTGGTGGATCAGGTATCACTGGTCCTACTGGTGGATCAGGTATCACTGGTCCTACTGGTGGATCAGGTATCACTGGTCCTACTGGTGGATCACGTATCACTGGTCCTACTGGTGGATCACGTATCACTGGTCTTACTGGTGGATCAGGTATCACTGGTCTTACTGGTGGATCAGGTATCACTGGTCCTACTGGTGGATCACGTATCACTGGTCCTACTGGTGGATCACGTATCACTGGTCTTACTGGTGGATCACGTATCACTGGTCCTACTGGTGGATCACGTATCACTGGTCTTACTGGTGGATCACGTATCACTGGTCCTACTGGTGGATCACGTATCACTGGTCTTACTGGTGGATCACGTATCACTGGTCTTACTGGTGGATCAGGTATCACTGGTCCTACTGGTGGATCACGTATCACTGGTCCTACTGGTGGATCACGTATCACTGGTCTTACTGGTGGATCACGTATCACTGGTCTTACTGGTGGATCACGTATCACTGGTCCTACTGGTGGATCACGTATCACTGGTCTTACTGGTGGATCACGTATCACTGGTCTTACTGGTGGATCACGTATCACTGGTCTTACTGGTGGATCACGTATCACTGGTCTTACTGGTGGATCACGTATCACTGGTCCTACTGGTGGATCACGTATCACTGGTCCTACTGGTGGATCACGTATCACTGGTCTTACTGGTGGATCACGTATCACTGGTCTTACTGGTGGATCACGTATCACTGGTCCTACTGGTGGATCACGTATCACTGGTCCTACTGGTGGATCACGTATCACTGGTCCTACTGGTGGATCACGTATCACTGGTCCTACTGGTGGATCACGTATCACTGGTCCTACTGGTGGATCACGTATCACTGGTCTTACTGGTGGATCACGTATCACTGGTCCTACTGGTGGATCACGTATCACTGGTCCTACTGGTGGATCACGTATCACTGGTCTTACTGGTGGATCACGTAGTTTCCCGTTGACAGGAAGTCATGTGACGAGCTCCGTCTCTCTCCTCTCAGGACGATGTTCTCCAAGCGGGAGGTGGCGGTGGCCAGCGGCTCCGGGTTTGTCGTGTCCGAAGACGGCCTCATCGTCACCAACGCCCACGTGGTGGCCAACAAGCACCGGGTCAAGGTCGGCAGATTGTGTCAATGTTGCAGATATTTATATTTCATATTTCATATTTCATTTCATCAGTGTTGTGTCGCCTCTGCGTTCAACGTTATGATTCACAAAATGACCGAGGAATATGAAACGGCTTCTCCATCAGGTGGAGCTGAAGAGCGGGGCGACGTTCGACGCCAAGATCAAAGACGTGGACGAGAAGGCCGACATCGCTCTGATCAAGATCGACGCTCCGGTGAGTTCAGGGACCGCCGGGAATGTTCTCCTTCCTGTCTGTCTTCCCTTTCATCATCAAGAGGAAGTTAAAAGTAAGAATTAGAGCATGACATGAGGGGATATTTGTTCATAATTGTACACAAGAAACCTTTCAACTTCATCATTTCATAATTTCATGATATCTTTTCTTTCTTTATTTCCTCTCTCAGACACAAACACACAAACAGGTATCTACTGCTTTCCTGAGCATTCCCTAAATGGAAAGCAGAGTTTTTATTTTTAGCTCGGTGGGACGTTTGAGGCGCCTCAGCAAAATAAAACCATGACTCATGGAAGCAGAGGGTCGGGAACCAGAGGGAACCGGAGTTGTGGGTTCCTCTGAGTTGTGGGTTCCTCTGAGTTGTTCCACTCAGCTCTTTGTTTCTGTGACTGGACGGCAGCGCTTAGTTCAGGAAGAGCGGTTTTCCACAGAATTCATGCATTGGGAAAACATCATTAGTACAGTGAGTCAGAGCTGCAACGTCCTGTCAGACACTTAAAAAGGAATGTTGACATTTTGATGTCACTCACCAGAACAAATTGCTCAGTATGTATATATATATATATATATATAATTATATATATATATATATATATAATTATATATATATATATATAATTATATATATATATATATAATTATATATATATATATATAATTATATATATATATATATATATATATATAATTAAATATATATATATATATATATATATAATTAAAGGTGTGAATGTATAAATAGAACGAACAAGGAGAGCAGACAATGTGCCTTAAGATGTGGATCTTAAATTCTTCTATTTAATGACCCACATACACACTACAGGAGTTACTCAAGTTACATCTGCATTGGACCTTAAAATATAATTTCCATCCCATCAGTCACGAATATAATGAAGTAATCAAATAAATAAGTTTATATGACAGAAAACTCAAGAGTACACGGAACTGGTTTTCCTCCTGCAGTCAGTCTGCTAATGCCATCAAAACACTTCCTGTCATCTTGTTCTGCCATCAGTGGAAAGCTGTGTGTGTGTGTGTGTGTGTGTGTGTGTTTGTTTGTGTTTGTGTGTTTGTGTTTGTGGTGCGTTAACTGACCCTGTAACATGCCGACTGTATGCTGGAGAATGCATGAAAGAGTAATGAATGGCAGAGAGATAATGAGAAGGAGAGGAGGATGATAGGAGGAGGAGAGGAGGAGGAGAGGAATGCTCCTGTCGGTCTTTTGTTCGCTGCTTTGTTCACTCCGTCGCCTTTGAAGTCTCACGCTGGACGACTTCCTGTCATGCAAGAACATCGGTCGCCGGAGCTGGCCGGCTGTGTGCCGGTGGGCGGGGCTTGTGGTTCAGTGCAGAAGAACTGAGCAGCTTTATGTTGCAGCTCTGACCCGAACAGCCAATGAGTCCTTTCACCGTCCCGTGTATGACTAATGTCCCCATCTGGGTTTATTATATAAGTGTTAATCTATCTGTTAATGTTTATAAAATATCAGCAGATATATAGTTGACAGTCTGTAGGATCTCTGTTGCCCTTAATGAAAAGAAAATCAATCAAAATGTGTCATTTATAAAGTCCAGATCTTTACTCCAATAAGTTACTTTTTTTAATGCTGTTTTACATGAAGTCCAGAAGAAATTGTTTATTTGCTTTCTGAGCAAAAATATAAATGTGTAACAGTCGTACTGCCAGGCCGGGACTCGAAGCAGGACTCAGATGCAGTGGGGTCAGATCTTTGACACCAAGTACAAATCAAAATCACTCCTAAGGAGGAAACTCTAAGGCTATAAAACATTAACTAAACCTAAACTGAAAATCACTCCCCTAGGGAGGCTGGGAAAAAGCTAAACTAAGTTCTTGCAAAAGGGCAGAAGAAAGTTTAACTGAAAATCACTCTTAACGAGGCAAACCTGAAGCTGTAAACATTAACGGCAACAAACCTAAACTGAAAATCACTCTTAACGAGGCAGGCAAAAGGCGTATACACACGGTGGCGTGGATCACGGCTGTGGGTTTGGCTTGGGTAGTCCTGACCAGAGACGAAGACACTGAGGCACAAGACAAGGGGGAGACGCAGACTATAAACACATGAGGGTAACGGGGAACAGGTGGACACAATTGGGAATCAGGTGAGACAATCAGACAGGTGTCACACGAGGACGGGGGAGGGGCCACAGCCACGGTGTGACACGTACAGGGAAGCTGTCGATGCTCTTTAATCACATTTTGGCTTTGTTTTTTTGTCCTGACTCATCCAGACATGAGGACACACACCCTCTCTCTCCTTCTCACACACACACACACACACACACACACACACACACACACACACACACACACACACACACACACACACACGGATGCACATACTCAAGGTGTTGGTCATGTACAGATGTGTTGAACATACCTATTGTAGACATTCTTTTCCTGCATGCCAATCAAACAGAGAGACATTCAGTTTGCATGTCGTCATTGTTTGTCTGGAAATGTTTCCATTACAGTGTTAAAGCTGCATTCTCTCTCCTGACCACCAGGGGGCGACTCCTCTGGTTGTATAGAAGTCTATGCTTCATGTGTTAAAGCTGCATTCTCTCTCCTGACCACCAGGGGGCGACTCCTCTGGTTGTATAGAAGTCTATGCTTCATGTGTTAAAGCTGCATTCTCTCTCCTGACCACCAGGGGGTGACTCCTCTGGTTGTATAGAAGTCTATGCTTCATGTGTTAAAGCTGCATTCTCTCTCCTGACCACCAGGGGGCGACTCCTCTGGTTGTATAGAAGTCTATGCTTCATGTGTTAAAGCTGCATTCTCTCTCCTGACCACCAGGGGGCGACTCCTCTGGTTATATAGAAGTCTATGCTTCATGTGTTAAAGCTGCATTCTCTCTCCTGACCACCAGGGGGTGACTCCTCTGGTTGTATAGAAGTCTATGCTTCATGTGTTAAAGCTGCATTCTCTCTCCTGACCACCAGGGGGCGACTCCTCTGGTTGTATAGAAGTCTATGCTTCATGTGTTAAAGCTGCATTCTCTCTCCTGACCACCAGGGGGCGACTCCTCTGGTTGTATAGAAGTCTATGCTTCATGTGTTAAAGCTGCATTCTCTCTCCTGACCACCAGGGGGCGACTCCTCTGGTTATATAGAAGTCTATGCTTCATGTGTTAAAGCTGCATTCTCTCTCCTGACCACCAGGGGGCGACTCCTCTGGTTGTATAGAAGTCTATGCTTCATGTGTTAAAGCTGCATTCTCTCTCCTGACCACCAGGGGGCGACTCCTCTGGTTGTATAGAAGTCTATGCTTCATGTGTTAAAGCTGCATTCTCTCTCCTGACCACCAGGGGGCGACTCCTCTGGTTGTATAGAAGTCTATGCTTCATGTGTTAAAGCTGCATTCTCCCTCCTGACCACCAGGGGGCGACTCCTCTGGTTGTATAGAAGTCTATGCTTCATGTGTTAAAGCTGCATTCTCCCTCCTGACCACCAGGGGGCGACTCCTCTGGTTGTATAGAAGTCTATGCTTCATGTGTTAAAGCTGTATTCTCTCTCCTGACCACCAGGGGGCGACTCCTCTGGTTGTATAGAAGTATATGCTTCATGTGTTAAAGCTGCATTCTCCCTCCTGACCACCAGGGGGTGACTCCTCTGGTTGTATAGAAGTCTATGCTTCATGTGTTAAAGCTGCCTTCTCTCTCCTGACCACCAGGGGGCGACTCCTCTGGTTGTATAGAAGTATATGCTTCATGTGTTAAAGCTGCATTCTCCCTCCTGACCACCAGGGGGTAACTCCTCTGGTTGTATAGAAGTCTATGCTTCATGTGTTAAAGCGTCCGTGTTGCATTCACACGTTTCGTGACCCGAATGAGACGTTTTACCTTAAATCTTGCAAAATAAAAACTGAGGGAATTAAGAGTTGACGCCACAGAGACGCGTTGTTCTTTCTCTGCTGAGTTACAGTTCAGAGTTTGACTCCACAGGAAATCCACGTCTCCGACGGCTTAGAGAGAATAAACTGCTGTTTACCAAAGTGTGTGTGTGTGTGTGTGTGTGTGTGTGTGTGTGTGTGTCCTGCCAACTGTCCAGTGACTGTGCTGGTGTTCAATCTTAATTCCTTTCAGTCTGTTTTCTCCTCCATATTTAGATGAAAACACAACATGATACTCTGCACTTGAAGAGTTTGGAGGATATTTTTATTTTTTAGCTTTTCCAAACCAAAACCGTGCTCATTGTCCTTTATCGTGCAAGTGACCATATATGGTCAAACAGTGTGTGTATGAGGTGATGGGTGCCTACAAAAGGCACACAAGAGGGTTTATAGTTGTAGGGCCTCTGAGGATCCTCCATCCATCCTTTCACTGAAGTATTATGAAGTATATCACTTTAAGGGTTAAAGTGAGTTCATCTGTTTCAGGTAAACCAGTCTGTATCTGCATCCTTTCTTCAGCCCTCCTCTCGTTTCTCAGGTGAAGCTGCCGGTGCTGATGCTCGGCCGCTCGGCAGACCTGCGTCCCGGTGAGTTCGTGGTGGCCATCGGCAGCCCGTTCTCCCTGCAGAACACCGTCACCACCGGCATCGTCAGCACCACCCAGAGGGGGGGCAAGGAGCTGGGCCTCCGCAACTCTGACATGGACTACATCCAGACCGACGCCATCATCAACGTGGGTGAAGGGGCCGAGATGTTTGTGTATGACCAAGTACAAATAGATGTTTGATGCATATTTAATGTTCATTTTAATTATCTGCATACTATTCATGTTTCTATATCACCTCAGAACCTGCTGTGACTTCTTTGCTTTTACATTCTTCTTGTTTTTGCTTATTTGTTTTCTTGCAGTACGGCAACTCAGGAGGACCACTAGTCAATCTGGTGAGTGAAGGAAAACCTGCCAGCTGAGAAACTGTATACAAGCTCCACATCTCACCCTGAGATCCATGATAATTTATCTGTGCTGTCCCCTCTGTCCTGACAGAGACAGAAACACAGAGTTTACTCGGACACATCTACATGTTGCCAAACACATTTATACGTAATCTCATATAAACCCAGACCCATAAAGTCTGTGTTCAGAAAAGTAAATTAGGAGTTCCCGTAATGTTTGGCAAACAGTGGCCGCCAGCTGACGCTGATTATAAGAACACTGTGGTGTTAAAGAAGCTGAACAGACTCTCCCTCGTCTGCGCGTCCTGCAGGACGGGGAGGTCATCGGCATCAACACCCTGAAGGTCACAGCGGGGATCTCCTTCGCCATCCCCTCAGACAAGATCCGGCAGTTCCTGGCCGAGTCCCACGAGAGGCAGTCCACAGGTCGGCAGCCGCTTCAACCAATACATTTATGTTTTATAAGTTATTTGGTTCACTAGGATGCACATTTAAAATTAACTTAAAAATGTATTTCTTAAAACATGATTGATGCACCGAGAGGAGTTTGCTGTCCATGTGCAAAAACATTTAAGTTAAGCAAACTATCAATATTATATTTATTATCTTGAGTTTTCAGTACCAGTATTTTCACCATATGCAGTAATGTATTGTTATCGTGGAAAGTATTCAGAGAGGCTTTCCACAAGGTGTGTTTCTGTACTTTACTGAGATAAATAGTGAAAGAAGATTTAGTTTTATAAATCCACATGTCCTCATGCTCTGCAGGTAAAACATACCAGAAGAAGAAATACATCGGCGTCAGGATGATGAGTCTCACTTCAGCGTAAGTTTCGATGACATCATCACATCAGGGAAGGAGTAAATAGAATGGAAGCTCTTTGTGGAGAAATACTACCATTTAATATGTTCCTCATATGATAATGAAGGAATATTGTTATTTATTTACATTATCTTTTGTATTTCTATCAGATACTGTTGTGTAACTTAAGTCTAAAAGCCCTGATCCCTGAGAGTCTTGTTCTCTATCTGGACATCCCTCCATAACAAGGGTGGTGATGGTAAAGAACAGGTGACCTCATGCTTAAAGGATTCTGTGGTGACTGAATGCAGCGAGATGCGTTCTCAAAATCACACATATTGATGATAGTTGCAGCTTTTCAAAGTTTGAAATGTGCAGTTTTACCACCATTAATTAGAGCAATGCTCTCCTCATGCTGCACTTTCAAAAGAGTCCCAATGCATCAACCCTTCAGGTTCAGAGCTGGTGTTCTGGTTGTTTTCCTCCCGGCAGGCTGGCCAAGGAGCTGAAGGAGAGGCAGTCAGACTTCCCGGACATCACCTCCGGGGCGTACGTCATTGAGGTCATCAGCCGGACTCCAGCTGAGGCGTGAGTGTCTCCCATCCCTTCTTATTCGGGATAAAAGCTATTTTGTCCCAGGAAAACCTTCCACATGAAACGCCTGCTGACAGCAGCAGAAAACAGTTTGTTTTCTCGTGAGTCAGGGTGATCTGAAAGGACATTTATTAGGTTTGAACTCTCCGTCTGTGTGTGTGAAGGCTGCAGGATATGGAAAGTTCACTTCTGGTTTCAAAGCTGCTGTTTTGAATTTGGATTGGGGCTGAAAGCTGGCAGCGGCGGACGAATCCTGAGTGTTTCCCACCCAGAGCGTCCAGCTGCCTCTGGCAGAGCGTTCTGATTCATCTTATTGCTTTAATTATAGAAGCAAAGCTGCTGAAGACGTGGTTCCAAATCTTAAACATTTCTGTGTTACATTATGTATAATGACTACACAAGCAACTGGAAAAGTGCACTCAGTAGAGTTGACACAGGTGTGTCTCATTTTAATCCGTGCAAATGTCTGCAGCAGCTCCGTGCAGCTGAACTGCAGTTCACCCTGAAGCACTCCATGCTCACTGGTTTCCTCTTTCTCTGTTGACAGTCTGTTTAGCTCTGTTAGCGCTTTTCTGTTAGCGCTGTTAGCTCTGTTTGCTCTGTTAGCTCTGTTAGCTCTGTTTGCTCTGTTAGCTCTGCTAGCGCTGTTAGCTCTGTTAGCTCTGCTAGCACTGTTAGCGCTGTTAGCTCTGTTAGCTCTTTTCTGTTAGCTCTGTTAGCTCAAACCGCTTGTTTCTATTTGTCATTTGTTAAGCTAGCTATACACATACATACATGCAGTTGTTTCACCTCGGGCTGCAAATCAAGATAGGTACAAATTATGGTATAAAACAGTTAATAAAACATATTTTCAATAAATAGTGTTTGCAAAAATATTAGATTGATTGACAGACAGACATAGGGATGCACATGCACGACTGACTACATAACCTCCATGCAGATATAGCAAACATATTTAGTATCATCACAAAGGTTTTCAGGGCCTATAAAACAACACAAGTGGAGAATGCACATATTTTTGTTGAGGAGAAGTTATTAATGAGATACACCCGCCCTTCTTTCTCGGTCACAGAGCTGGCCTGCAGGAGAAAGACGTCATCATCAGCATCAACGGCGAGCCGATCACCTCGGCCAGTGACGTCAGCGCGGCCATAAAGCGAGACGACACGCTGCGAACGGTGGTGAGGCGCGGCAACGAGGACGTCCTCGTCACCATCGTCCCCGAGGAGGTCGAGCCTTGACCTCTCAGCCGGACGAGCGAACGATCGACGGCCCGACCAGTCGACCAATCCCGAGCTGGCTCTCAGTGGTTTTCAACCAGTCATGAACACTTTGAAAAACAAAGCAACCAATAGGGTCGTGTGCCTCTGAGGCCACGCCTCCTCTTATTAGCACTCGTCCACTCTGACACGCCCTCACTCTTCATGGCCCCGTCCTCATACTTCTCATATTAGTGTTTCTTTATCATCACAGACCTTTTATATTCACGTCTGTCGCTATACGACGATCTTCCTGCAGGTTCTGTTTGGTTGTGTATGTTCTTGATGCGATTTTGTTTTTTAATAGTATTTTTGTCCTTGTTTGTTTGATGCCAATTTTTCAAAAAATGAGAATAAAATTATTTTCAAAACTGTTACTTTGATTGACAATGTCAATAAATAACTGTCGATATTTGATTTCAAACATGATCCAAAAGGAACCAACAACAAGTAACTTTGAATGTCTCCACAACAACATCCCTGAATGAGGCTGCAGGCTCTGAACACGCTCAAATACGTTCCTCAGAGTCGGTTGAGACCAAAAACGGAGCTAAAAAAGACTCCAGATAAATGCTAATGTTGCTCCGTGTGTCTGTTCACCATTCAGGTTCATTAGGAAACGATTGATGTTGTTTTTACAGCTCTCCTGCTTCCCATTTCCCCCATTCTGCCCAGTAACAAAGACCGATTAATTCCCAGTGTGCTCTGTGTTCTGGGTCCTCAACAACAGACAACAGACGCTCCATGTGAAACCAATTAAGGGAACACTGAGTCTGGAATAACTGATCTCAGATATAAACACGACTTAACCCCTTCAGCTCTCAAACATCGTGTTATCTGTCCTCCCTGTGTGTGTGTGTGTGTGTGTGTGAGAGAGAGAGAGAGAGTGTGTGTGTGTGTGTGTGTGAGAGAAGGAGAGAGAGGGTGTGTGTCCTCATGTCTGGATGAGTCAGGACAAAAAAACGAAGCCAAAATGTGATTAAAGAGCATCGACAGCTTCCCTGTACGACTGTTACACATTTATACTTTTGCTCAGAAAGCAAATAAACAATTTCTTCTGGACTTCATGTAAAACAGCATTTTAAAAAAGTAACTTATTGGAGTAAAGATCAGATCAGATCTTAAGTTTCAACACTTTTAGAGTGAAAGGGTCAAATGTTTAAATGTGCAGGGGAAGAGGAGCAGGAGGAAGAGGAGAAGAGGAAGAGGAGCAGAGGAAGAGGAGAAGAGGAGGAGAGGAAGAGGAGCAGAGGAAGAGAAGCAGGAGGAAGAGGAGAAGAGGAGAAGAGGAAGAGGAGCAGAGGAAGAGGAGGAGCTTCTTTCTTTCCGACCCCAGTTGGATGAGATGTTAATCCAGTGACCTGACAGCAGATTTCCTCCCAGAATGCTTTGCTGCTCTCGTGTCCTTCAGGAGACCTTCAGGTGACCTTCAGGAGACCTTCAGGAGACCATCAGGTGACCTTCAGGTGACCTCCAGGTGACCTTCAGGAGACCTTCAGGAGACCATCAGGTGACCTTCAGGAGACCATCAGGTGACCTTCAGGTGACCTCCAGGTGACCTTCAGGAGACCATCAGGTGACCTTCAGGAGACCTTCAGGAGACCATCAGGTGACCTTCAGGTGACCTCCAGGTGACCTTCAGGAGACCATCAGGTGACCTTCAGGAGACCTTCAGGAGACCATCAGGTGACCTTCAGGAGACCTTCAGGAGACCATCAGGTGACCTTCAGGTGACCTCCAGGTGACCTTCAGGAGACCATCAGGTGACCTTCAGGAGACCTTCAGGAGACCATCAGGTGACCTTCAGGTGACCTCCAGGTGACCTTCCCGGCTCCCTTCTCACCGTGAGCCTTACTGGAAGGAACGCTCGGCCAAGTTGATTCAACTTTTCGGGAAACTCCCGGGCAACGTTTCCCTCTTGAATCCATCGTCAGCTCCTGGAAGTATTTTCTGACTCACGGGTTTCGAGCCCAAAGACATCAAACTGAAGGCCAACGCTGGTTCTGCTGGTTCTGGTCGTCACAGTTAAATGAACCGCCTTCCAGTTACAGATGGGAAATTATTTTATAAAACTTTATTTAGCATAAAATGAGACTTTACATAACGTATTCAAGACGCCTCTGAAGCGTCCTCCAGCTTCCAGTTATAAAAGAGTTATAAAACACTTTCATCTGTATAAATATACTTTTATTGATTTTAATATCAGCATAAAACCATCAACGCCACACAAAACTGTTCTTTAGTAGTTTACATTGACAGCTTCATGTTACAGACATGTCATGTACATTATTTTAAACATTACCGTGTCTTATTAAAACACATTTTAATCAGTTACACGTCATGTATACATATATATATATATACATATATATGTATATATATACATATATATATCCGACAGATCAGTGCAGTTACAGAACATGGGGGTCGGGGTACTAACGTGGATCATGAGACCTGTGAGACACTTTGTTTACATGCACATTACAACATAAATAAATGTACATTATTATTATGTTAAAACCTGGATGAGACCACATTTACTTCATTTTAAAAGTAAAAAACCTGCTTGGTTCCAGATGGCCTGCTGTTGGTGATGTATTTCCATGTACTTTCCCCCCATGTGGCTAAACTTTCCCAGGATGCATTGCAGCTACAACGCATGTTTTCTTTTGCAATATGGATTCCTGCAGTTACAGATTTTAGTTTTCTTTCCAGCTGATGTTATTTCCCCACAGACAGAAACAAACCGGTACCAGGTTCTTGGTTCCTTTATGGCAGAACATTGCAATAATTGTGTTATTTGATTAATATTTCCCCATTTCAGCCCTTTCTCCTCTTCCATTCCCGTTGCAGCGGCCGGCTCTGCTCGGACATCGAGGTCTGGTTTGAAGAATTGAGAGGGTCCGGGTCTGCTAAGGGTTCTGGACTGGGCCGGTCTGCTCCCCGGGGCCCGGCGCCGCTGCTCCTCCCCCCGAGCGGCTCGTGTCCGCCGGGTCGGGGGCGGCGTGCCGCCGGGCGGCGAGCAGGGCGTCCTCCAGCTTCTGCTCCAGGGCGTCCAGGCGGCGGTCCACGTGCTCCTTCAGCCGGCGCTCCATCTCCTCCAGGCGGCGCTCCATGACCGAGTCCAGATCCCTGCAGAGCAGAGACGCTTTGATACCACGTTTCATATGTAAACATAGAAGAAATATGATGCAAATACTTATCTTATAGACATATATTCTAAAAGCTGAACTTTTGCATGATGAATAATAATAATAATAATAATAATAATAATAAAATAGGAGTTTGACTCCCCACACAACATTTTTAGACCAGATCTTTAAGTTGTGACTCATGTTAAATATAATATCTTTTTATGAAGCCCTTAATGAGGAGAGACTCATATCTTCAGGGACAAAACCTCAAACTAAAGCTGAACCAGTCAGACCTGATCCACGTTACTCATTCTGTCTCTGACTCAGTTTGTTTGATCCGAACAGCTGGAGATCGTTTTCACTTCGTTATGAAACATCAGACTTTGAACATCCAGTTCTTTTTTGTTAGTTGATGTATTTTTATGCTGTTAAAATCAATCGTCAAGATAATCAGTGAGCTAGAAGTAAGAATAAGAAACCAATGTCTGCACCTACAGAAGCAAGACATAGACCAGAATGCAATGCAGCAGCCTCAATAGCCCAGAATGCAATGCAGCAGGTTTAGGTTCTAAACAACATTAATCTCAAAGTTTAAAGAACGTTTTCTATCGCTCCCACAAGTCAGCAGCACAACTGTAAGCAACAACTTCCTGCATTAGCCCAAAAGCATTCTGGGAAATCACACGCTTTCCAAGCAGATACAATACGCAGGATCGAGGAAATCCCGTTCACAAGAAAGAACAAAGACGTTCCAGTAACAACTGTCACGAGCATCTTTAAAACCAGCTTTCACAAATAAGTCTAACTAACCCTAACTCTAACTCGTTAACTCTAACTCGTTAACTCTAACTCGTTAACTCCAGCTCGTTAACTCTGATCCATTCGGGGAACGTACCGCTGCTCCGCCGTCCTCCTGGATGTGGACTCAGACCTCAGCTGATTCTCTGAGCCCACATGTGCTGCTCTGCCCCGTCAAAGAGCTCCTTTATCCACCGGCTCTAAACACTGCTTTTCTTTTATTGAAGTGAAACTGATGTTGCAGTGAAATGATGTGAACCGGTACGGAGCCTCTGGGTCACAGGTTGCATGCATCCAGTTTAAAGGCTCACACGAGCAGCTGATCGATCAGCTGTGTTGTGTCCTCCTCCTCCTCCTCTCTGCTGGTCACTGACCACAATTATTACCAGAAAGAAAATACATGCATGAAAGTCTGATGAATTCTGATGTTTTATATGTGTTGCCGGGCAGAATGGAGATCAGTGGATATTCCACCACGAGGCAGTGGGAGACGTTTGGGCGTCGGCTTGCAGCTGACAACGTGACCTCACACAAGCAGAAGCTCTGTCCCATCAGAGTCCGGGTCGCCCTCATCGTGACCTTGCATTGAACCAAGAACAGACGAGCTCAGACAGTCGGCACAAAGACATCTATTCTGTGGCTGCGAGTCCCACCAGAAGGAGGCGCTGCCGAGTCCCTATGTGGGCACACGCCCCTCAGACAAGTAAACATTAAACTGGTCTAACTCTGTGGACGTGAAGCTAAGTTTCATTTAATTAAAAGCCGCAAAGTGCTGCAAAAGATCTGTTTAATACCACTAAATACTATCAGTACTAGAAGTACTACTAGTGTTATATATAGTATAGTAGTAACAACAACAGCAACATATTATTATGTATCATCCATCACGTCTTTAGCCTTCGTTAGCTGCAGTAACGTCTTTCTGACACAAGGTGGAGCTGCTTCCCCTGATTACAGCTTCATGAGGCGCCGGGTTCAGACGTCACTACAGAAGAAGAGTCACCTAAATATGAGCTGCAGTTATTTTACTCGCGTTGCATCTCCACCCACCATGAGCCGCTCCTCGTCGTCTTCTCCTTCTCGGCCGCCGCATCGTCCAGCCTCAGCCTGGTCACCTGACCACAGAGGCTCTGCAGCGCGGGCAGCAGCTGGAGGTCACCGGAGGTCACCGCCTGGCCGCGACCTTCCAGGAGCTGAGACATCATCTGCGCCAGCTGGGCGTGGCCCGCCGGCCCCCCGCTGGCTAGAGACCACAAACAAAGGGTTAAAACTGAGAAAATACTTTTTACACTTTCAGTGTTCTTGACTATTTTTTTCCCTTTTTGATTCAAGCAGCACAGATTTCGCTGAAGGTCGTCCAGACAAAATCTATCTTCATAATTCAGTTTTTCTTGTTTAATTTGCATGTCAAAATATTTTTGCAAAAAAAGTGACTTTGCACTGCAAATAAGAGCATCAACAAAAAGTGTTGAGCGGAACGGACAGATAAGACTAATACATACTGTATATATGTATTTTTTTCCTATAAAATATCAGAAATACTTTCCAAAAGAATCTCTCTTTTTCTATATCTATATCTGAATTGTGATTTCTCAACAAGGACAACGTTTCCTCGTGAAGGTAAGTCTCTCTTTGACCCTCCTCACCTGCAGCCTGGGCGTTGACTCCAGAAAGCAGCCGCTCTGGGCCGGAGTCGGACGGCGCTCCGTTCTGAGCCGGTGGAAACAACGTCAGATATGAATTTATCAGATAAATGCAGCCGATGCAAAACATTCCACTGGCGTGAAGTTGGAAGTGCGACAGAAAGGGTTGATGATTATGATAAATGATAAATGATCCTGATAATAACCGATACCCTGGAGTCTGCAGGCTGGCTGCTGCCGGCTGCAGGGGGGGCGCTGCCTCCCGGAGCCAGGGAGGAGAAAAGGCCGCCGCCCATCAGGAGAGGCAGGAAGCCTCCGAGAGAGCCGGCCTGGTTCTGGAGAGGAGCACAGGGCCCGGTCAGGAGGGTGAGTGAGGGTTCTGGGATCCAACATGAGGTCAGAGGTCAGGAGGAACTCACGGCTCACCTTCTGCTGGATGTGCACCATGTCCATGAGGTTCTGGGCCCCCGGCGAGAGGCTGGTCCCCATCTCCTCCACCAGACACTGCACCTGCTGCATGTCGATGCCGGGCCCGCGGGCCGGGCAGGGCCGCAGCGCCCGGAGGCCCACGGTGACGCGGGACACCTGCACGCTGCTCCTGCCGCCCAGCGACAGCAGCTGGAACCAGAGGGTTAGACTCATAGCGGGTTAAGGGGTGTGAGGGTCTGCAGGAGGGTCTCTGTGGACCCGGCTCACCTTCACTTCACAGGCGGAGGACGGCTGCTCCAGGATCAGCTGCTTCCTGTAGAAAGGCCCTCTGTCGGAGCTGTGGGAGGAGCAGCAAAGAGACACTTCTCATCATCCTGTCGGACATTCATCAGACTCAGACGACCCCGGAGACCACCGGTGAGGCCGCGTACCCGCCTGGCTGGACGCCGCTCCTCTCCCCGCGCACCGTGCCGCAGTATTCCCCCGTCTGGTCGTACGCCTCCATGGTCCGAGCCTCGCTGACGACCAGCAGGCGGCTGATGGCGGCGTGCGAGCCAGGGGCGCAGCGGAGCACCAGGAGACACGGAGCCCCGTCCTCCACCTGCTCCAGTAGCACCGGGCCGGGCCTGTGGGGGGGGGGGGGGGGGGGGGGGGGGGGGGGGGGTTAAATAACGTGGAGGTTACCGAGACTAAAATAAACACACAACCGCGTCTCACCGGGGGGGCTCGTCTCCTTCCGGCTGCCGGAGCTCCTCTTCATCATCCTCTTCGTCACCGATGTGAACAGGAAGCAGCACATCGGACAGCTGAGGCCCCCGACAGGTCCAGGCGGCGCCGCTCTTCACAGCTATGTCCACCATGATGCTGCTGAGACGGACTAGGAGACAAAGTAGGGAACAACTTAGGAGATGAAGTTTTAGGAAACAAATCAGGACTATTAACAGCAAAGTTATTTATAGTCTTAATATTATAAATAAATGTGAACTTCACTGTGTATGTAAGTGCAGGATCAGAGGGTACATGTACTAAAATAATGGAATACTCAGTACTACATTTAGATACTCCATTTCATGCTACTTATACTACTTATATACTACTATATGCTACATGCATGCCACTACATTTTAGATTTTACAAATATTTCACTTTTTACTCCACTTCATGTATTCAGAAGCTTTAGCTACAATTATATTTTCAGATGTAGATTATTAATGCAGAATAAATCAATCATTATATACTACATCATGCTGCCCAGCAGTATATAGTAGCTTCACATGTAACTACACATTCATATTATACAACCCAGTGATATAATACATATGAATCTGAAATGGGTTATTCTGCATAATTCATACATGTATTTGTCACTTCAAGTACATCTGATGCTCAGTACTGAAGTAATACTTTGAATGAAGGACTTTTAATTGTAACCGAGTATTTATACTGCAGTTTTACGACCTATACTTCTGAATACTTCTCCCTCCCCCGTGCAGCTATGACGTGGAGGTGTTTTTATATTTCTATATCAAGAAGCAGAATAAACAAACAATACAGCTCGCGGGTCTCACGCTCCTTTCATTTACCTTAAAATAGTCCCGCCGGAAACTGTTGATTAGATTGTTTTCCATCCGGTTTCTTTCATTTTCATCTCCGCATTTCTTCAGACGTTTTATAATAAATAAAAACTGATGAACTGGGATCCAAAGGGTTGAACTGGCGATGAAACGTTGAGTCTGAAGCTAAAGCAGCGCAGCGCCCTGCAGCTGTCAGGCGGCGCGCGACGACGGGCGTCGAGCTGCTACGTCATCAGACAGCGACGCGCGCCAACGCAGCCGTTGGTCATCTACTTTGGTAAATAAGCACTTTTTTACAACATAAGTACAACAAATACTTATACGTAGTGGTTGTCATGTATTAGTACACGGTGGTATGTTAACGCTGATGACGTAGTTGAAGAAAATTGTGACTAGTGGCCGTTAGCGACGTGAGTACTGAAAATACACTAAAATACATTAAAGTATTACCAGAGACATGTACTGTGTAACGGTATTCAGAGGACAAGTATTTATTGTGCAGTGAAATGTTACTTTGGCTTTTTCTATTTTGGTGTTTTTGGATTATTATTACTGCTTATTATTACTATTATCATTGTGTATGATGCATTTTACTGCTACAATACAACATGCACCTCTTCAGTGTAGAGGAGCAGAAGTATCAAGGAGCAGACAAAGAAAAAAACACCTCAAATGTGCAGTACGTGAGAACAAAATGTACTTAATGACTTTCCACCACTGCTGTCCTGGTGACTCTGTGGAGCAGATGGACTTCACAGAGTGCCACCAGGACTCCGTCTCCAGCGTGGCTGCTGCAGCTCGCTCCGGCTGCAGGAGGCGGGTGAGGAGGCTGATCCGGAGAGGCTTCAGCGTGGACGGGCGGGACAACCGCGGCTGGAACGCCCTGCACGAGGCGGCGGCCGCCGGCAGCCAGGGCTGCGTGCTGGAGGTTGTGTCTGCAGCCGCCGGTGAGGAAGGCCGTCCACAAACTGTGGTTGTAGTCTCATATGTACATTACGGAGACAGAAGGGAAGCAAAACATTTAAGATAAGAGAAGCTCCATCTATATACTGTACATAAAACTAAATTGCGATTATACAGAATACACATCGGGTGCAAACAATAGATTTCAATCCAATCGATGAATCAAAGCTTCAGCACCAGCTCATGTGGCTCTCCTCTGTGCTCCCGTCAGCTGGCTCCTCCCGGAGCTTCGCTGCCTACGTGAACTCCTTGACCCACGAGGGGGAGTCTGCATGTTACCTGGCAGCGCAGCGCGGACACCTGGCGGTGGTCCGCCTCCTCCTGAACGCCGACGCCAACATCAACCAGCTGACCAACGACTTGTCCTGTCCTCTGTATGCAGGTATGACCCGTCATCAGACCTGTCATCAGACCTGTTACCAGACCCGTCAACAGACCCGTCATCAGACCCGTCAGACCCGTCACCAGACCTGTTACCAGACCCGTCATCAGACCCGTCAGACCCGTCAACAGACCCGTCAGACCCGTCACCAGACCTGTTACCAGACCCGTCACCAGACCTGTTACCAGACCCGTCAACAGACCCGTCATCAGACCCGTCATCAGACCCGTCAGACCCGTCACCAGACCTGTTACCAGACCCGGTATCAGACCTGTCATTAGACCCGGTATCAGACCTGTCATCAGACCCGTCATCAGACCCGTCATCAGACCTGTCATTAGACCCGGTATCAGACCTGTTACCAGACCCGTTATGTGACCCGTCACCAGACCTGTTATCAGACCCGGTATCAGACCTGTCATTAGACCCGGTATCAGACCCGTCATCAGACCCGTCAACAGACCCGGTATCAGACCCGTTATGAGACCCGTCATCAGACCCGGTATCAGACCTGTTATCAGACCCGGTATCAGACCTGTCATTAGACCCGGTATCAGACCTGTTACCAGACCCGTTATGTGACCCGTCATCAGACCCGGTATCAGACCCGTATGCACCTGTCTTAACTCTGCCTGCTCTCTGTCCACCAGCTGTTTCCGGCGGCCACAGGCAGGTGGTGGAGCTGCTGGTCAGAAAAGGTGCAGCGGCCGACCGGACGCACACGGCGTCCTGCTGGACCTGCCTCCATCAGGCTGTTTACAAGGCAGGTGTGGAAGTGAACACAAACACACAACACGGTGAGGTGTGTCCTGACTTGTTTTCTGTATTTCCTTTGAAGGGTCACAAGGAAATTGTGCGCATTCTGGTCGCCGTGTGCAACCTGGAGGCTCTAGACGACCACAAGATCTCCCCGCTCTTCGTGGCGGCGCAGTATGGACAACGGGAATGTCTGGAAATCCTCGTTGACGCTGGTGAATGGATTCGTTTCTTCATGCCTTTGGCACCAGAGTTCTCGTCTCTCTCGGCCTCTTTTCACTTGCACCAGCGATCAAGTGAAAATAAAACACATGGATTGTGTTTTCTTTTGTTTGTTTGCATGTAGGAGCCAACGTGAGCGCCCAGGCGGTGGACCTGGCCACGCCGCTGCTGATCGCCTCTCAGGAGGGCCACCGGGCTTGCGTGGACTTCCTGTTGGACCACGGGGCCGATCCCGACGCCGCCTGCAGCTACGAGTGGCCTCAGCTTCCCATTCACGCCGCCGCTGAGTTCGGCCACATCGGGTACGGACTCAAAACTCGTCTTTCAAAGAGGAACTGTTGGCCTTTTTAAACGTGAAGCCCTGTTGAACAAAAGACTCATTGTGTTTTCTCAGATTGTTTAGTTTGAAAAACATTTTGAGATTTGAAGAGGTTCTTTTTTTATTATGAATTGTTAGTTATGGCCCAAAGTAACATCTTCAGATTGCAACCAACAGTCCAAACTTTGAGGAGCTGTAACATGAGAATATGTGATCAATAACTGTGGAGAAGAATTCCCTGAACTGATTAATCTACTGATCATCAGCACACTGGACCCTCCCCAGGATGGTTTTCCCTCAACGCGTTGTGTTTTTGTCGATGCAGAGTCCTCGAGAGGCTGATCCGCGTGACGGACCGGGTGTGTGACCGTGGGCGTGGCTCGGTGAGTCCGCTGTACCTGGCCGTCCACAGCCCCCGCAGCGTGGAGGTGCTCCTGAGGGAGGGCTTCAGCCCGGACGCCCAGGACTGCTCTCAGGTGCTGGGCTTCCGGTCACCGCTCTCCTTGGCGCTGTCCACGTCCACCGAGCCGTACGGGTGAGTTAGACACCAGACGTGACCGCCTCGCGGATTCCACAGAACATTTAAAAACTAAATATAACGGATTTGTACTTTCAGTGAGTCAGTGCGGTTGCTGGTAGCCGCAGGAGCCAGTCTGAGCGAGGAGGACTGGGTTCATGCTTTGGCCACCGACAAACCAGACCTGCTGCGACTGATACTGGAGCACAGAGGCGTCCCTCCACAGGAGACTTGGACCCGGGACTCTGTACCAAATCATCATGGGGGGACCTTTTTAAAGCTGCAGGACCTGAGGCAGCTGCTCTGTGTGGCACTGAACCAGGTGCCCTTCGCCGCCTGCTGGCTTCCTGAGCTTCTGAAGGCCGGACTGGAGCCTTCCTTGCTGCTGCAGCCCCACATGTAGGACTGGGCTCCCACTCGTCCACTGGTCCTCAAGTATCCGGTCCTATACTGGATCCATACCTTCTGTCCTTTATGCTGTCTAGGTTGGAGCAGGCGGACGGCGAGGTGTTGAACTACCTGCTGGAGTTCGTAAACTGGTCGACTCTGTCTCCCGCTTTGAAACATGTTCTGGATCGAAGACGGGCTGAGAAGACCTGGGACCCTCGTCCACATCTTGGTACAACATATGCACTGCAGGGTACTTTCACTAAACTATGGTAAACTTTATATGATGACGAATGTCCCTCTCTTTCCTGCTCTCTCCCTCTAGTCTCCGTCCCCCATCTGTCCCACATCTGCCGGCTGCAGGTCCGGTCAGTGCTGGGACCGGATCTGCTGATGAGGACCGATGTGGTGCAGCAGCTCCCTGTTCCCCCCCCACTCCACGACTTCCTCCAATTCAGAGACATCCCAGAAGCTACCGACACACACTCACCGCCATCATCGCCACTTTCAGATCGGATCCAGCGGCACCGCCGCACACACCAACACAGACATGTTCTATAGCCCCTCCCACACCAACAGACATGTTCTATAGCCCCTCCCACACCAACACAGGCATGTTCTATAGCCCCTCCCACACCAACACAGACATGTTCTATAGCCCCTCCCACACCAACACAGGCATGTTCTATAGCCCCTCCCACATCAACACAGACATGTTCTATAGCCCCTCCCACACCAACACTGACATGTTCTATAGCCCCTCCCACACCAACACAGGCATGTTCTATAGCCCCTCCCACACCAACACTGACATGTTCTATAGCCCCGCCCACACCAACACTGACATGTTCTATAGCCCCTCCCACACCAACACAGACATGTTCTATAGCCCCTCCCACACCAACACAGGCATGTTCTATAGCCTCTCCCACACCAACACTGACATGTTCTATAGCCCCTCCCACACCAACACAGACATGTTCTATAGCCCCTCCCACACCAACACAGACATGTTCTATAGCCCCTCCCTCACCAACACAGACATGTTCTATAGCACCTCCCTCACCAACACTGACATGTTCTATAGCCCCTCCCACCTTCCCCTTTAAGGTGCTTTAAGGTTTTTAAATCACCTTTATTCCACACGTTTGATATGTTCACTGTATCAGCTTGTTACAGCTTGTCATGGCAGCTACATTATGTTTCAGTGTATTATATTCATGTTTGTATGGCTGCACTGGGACTAATAAAGGAGTATTATTATTACATCACATTTAAATATTTTACATTGTGTCTTTGAGACTTTGGGATTACAAGAATTGCAGATGTAAAAGTTCTCGATGTGTATTTAAAGGTTGAGGACACAGGTGGGCCAGAGAGGGTTAAACAGACACTTCATCTGTTACTTTTCAAAAATGATTTCACTCATTTGCATATAATAATATTCCTATGCTGTTTGCAAACAGTGCATTTATGTTTAAATGAATCTGATTCATTTATTTTTCCCCTAAGAATTTGTTAATTCTACGTATTGATCCCTGTTTGTGATACGACAATAAACGCCCATTTGGTCGACCTGTGATTGGTGCCGCCCGTTGTCATTAACACCCAGGCCGGCTCTGATTGGTCAGCGTCACCACTGTTCCTTTTGGAAATAGCGACCAGAGCGACGTAAGAGAAAGGCAGCTCGTTGGGGTTGTTTACTTGACGTAACGCGTCCGTAATGTCAGGCCGTTGACCCGCCAGTTGAGCAGCGATATGTCTTAATGTTTTCCATACGTGAGTATGTTGCATTGCTCCTGCGGTTGCATTTGTACGTTTCCCCGTCGGCCGTGTCGCTGTCGCTCGGTAGCCCGATTCAGCTCCGCTGCCGTAAAGGAACGCCTCGTGTCGCGCGCACTTGTTTTCTTCTAGCTTTCTGTCAACAACCGGAACGAAGAGGCGAAGACAAACACACCAGCTATTCAGTGGCATGGTGAAAGTCACGCCGACGTTACCACACAGTCGCGTTAAGTCATTATCTAGCTATCGCGTCACGGTAACCAACTGAACGCGGATGTTTACGTCAGCTGGGGGTTCTTTACGGTACTCTTTGATAAAAGACCCCTAACAGACGCTGCGGTGGTGCAGCTGGGTCGGTGGTCCAGGGTGAGCTGCTCTGAGGCGGTGGGTGCTTATCTCACAGCAGCTGAGGTAGTTTTGAATATGAGTTATCGAGGTTATTGTTTTTATTAGGCGTGCATGCAAATAAGGAAACTCAATTATTTGCACACTGCAACGTGCACGGGGGAAAAGGCAGAAGTTAGTGCCCATCAGTGCTGGAAGCAAATGCAATGTGTTTATCTTGTGTACTAATGTTATATTAATGTTGAAAAAAAGAATCAATGCAGCAGTGAAAGTATTTTCATTTGTATCTTATAATTCTTCAGGAACATACTGATATACATTAATATATTTTAATCGCTTTCTGGATTTTAGTAGTGAAGCAGTTGTGTTGAAAATGGTTCAAAGCATTTGATACGGTCAAAAATGGTGACATTTGCAGATCAAACCCTTGGTATTGTGTGTGTGTGTGTGTGTGTGTGTGTGTGTGTGTGTGTGTTTAAAATGACAACAATGAGACGGTTATTCACAACACAAACGCTGTTGTTGTTTTGTTCTGTCAGGCTCTTCATTTCCTTTCCCTTTTTTAAATACACGTGTTTCTTTAACCTGCAGCTGAGGCCGGCATCAGGGAGACGACCTCTCGTCCGTACGTCATCCCCATGAGGCATGCTGGGAGCATGCAGCCCCTGTATCGAAGAGACGCTGGAGTCTGGCACCAAACCAGAAGTCTGCTCTACAAGAACCTGCTCATCAAATGGAGGACCAAGCAGCAGAGTCTCCAGGTGCTCGGTTATCAGCTGACTGATGGGAATGTGGAGGCTGGAGGGTTTGGGATCATATCCTGTAACATGTTTGGGTTCATATCCTGTAACATGTTTGGCTTCATATCCTGTAACATGTTGCATGTTTGGGATCATATCCTGTAACATGTTTGGGTTCATATCCTGTAACATGTTTGGGTTCATATCCTGTAACATGTTGCATGTTTGGGTTCATATCCTGTAACATGTAATAAAGTTTATATTTCCATATTTTCCCCGGTCACAGAGGGCAGAGATGCTCATTAACGGGTTTGTTTGTCCGGGTTGAGCCGTTATCTCTGATCCCACCGTTTCTCAAGGCCAGCTCAGCGTCCCGGTGCATGTTGTGTCTGGTCCATGTGTGAGCAGAGACCCAGACCTCCTGCATTCACACACAGTGAAGACCTTGGAGTTGGATGAAAGAGGTGGATCGTGCCTCCTCTGCCTCCTGGCCTCTCCTTGGTTACAACATGCATCTTTCATGTGCACTGATGCATTTTTTATGTCACTGTGTGTCTCAACTTTTCTTTCGAGGCTCCTGCAGCTTCCTGAAGCGGTCGGGAAAATCTCTGCTTAAAAAAAAAGTGAAGGTTTATTTTTGAGAGCAAAGTTTTTTTTATTTGCAGCCAAAAACTGTTGTTTCATAAGTAAAACAACAAATAATTAACTTACAAACAAGAGATGTGCTCTCAAAATATTTATTTTTATTTGCGTAATAAAGACACAAATCTACCTTCATAGAAAAGTAGCGAAAAAGGAAAAGTAATAATTTGAAGATTCCTTCTCTCTGTTTGGTTGAACATGAATGAACTATGAACTATGGGAACTGTTTCCTCATCAGCTGTTCCTCTCCTGTGTCTCCCTCAGGAGCTCATCCTCCCTCTGCTCCTGCTGGGCCTCCTCATCCTCATCAGCACCCTGAACCCTCACGTGTACTACGGGGGCATCAGTACCATGGAGCTGGAGCGAGACGACCACTTCCTGAAGGGGCTGGGCTACACGCCCATCAGCAACATCACCAACCACATCATGGAGGAGGTGGCCCAGGAGATGCGTAAGCCTCCATCTGTAGAGGAGATGTGAGGTTACTGATGTTGTTGGTTCTTAACCCTTCCTCCTCCTCCTCCTCCTCCCTGTGCTTCTAGACATGCAGGACCATCTGGAGATGTTTGCCAGTGAGGAGGACCTCGAGAACGCCAGCCTGTACGAGTCCTCCAGCTACGTCGGTGTTGTGTTCATGGACAGCTCGGCCACGTCGTACAAACTACGCTTCCCGTACAACCAGCTGCCTTTACCCAGCGACTACACCGAGTCTATCGGTGAGTCTCGTTGGACTTTCCCTGATGTTTGCCTCCTTTATGTAAACATAACATGTTTTTTCTAAACATAAACATTATTTTCCTAACTTTTTTTTCAGATTTTGTAAAAATAAATAAATAACTAACTCTTTTTTTTTTATGGAAGCCCATTACTGTTACTAATTTATTATTACCTTTTCTGCCAGAAAAAAAAGCTTTTTGAAAATGACACGCAATTTGTGCGTTTTCATGCGTACTCGTGTGAGTTTACTCGCTACTGGCTTTACTCGCGCCTGAAAGGGGGCGTGGCTTATCTCCATAAACAAATGCCAGTTTTCCCCATCCACCATTAAACTAACCACTAGTTCTGCTTTAACCTTCTTGTGGAAGTCCCTCTAATGTCGGACCATCAAACGCCCCCGTGTCCGGGTTCATAATATCATCCGTAGCCGCACAACAGCGTCTGAATGACGGCCGCTGCCAGCGCTACTTCAGGTGGATCAGCAACAGTTTGATTCAGCACCAGGAGGACGGCAGTGATGACGCGCAGAGCTTCTCAACGCTGATTGGCTCTATTTAAAGAAGAAAAAAAAAAGTCTTATTTCAATTTTTTTTTTTTAAAGTATTTTTATTTATTTTTTTTGCTGGGGGAAATGGGCTTCCATACTTTTTTTTCAGATTTTGTAAAAAAAAATAAAATAATTGAGATCAAGATTTAGCCAGTAAATAAATACTGCATTTTTAATATAAAAAAAATAATCATACTTTTGTTTTTTGAATCCATGAAATAGTAGGACGTTTTGGGCCAGTTGAAAAACAGGATTTTCCAGTGTAATTCTTCTGAGTACATTTCTTTACCTGTGTGAACTCTCCTCCAGCCAACTGCTTCACCAGCTCCGTGAACTGCAGAGCCGCTAACTACTGGTACTCCGGCTTCGTCCGCCTCCAGGCTCTGATCGACGCAGCCGTCATCCAGGTGAGAACCCACCTGTGGGTTATGCGATGATGCAATCTGAGAGAATAGTGAGAATCATAGAGGACCAACACTTAAAGGGCGTGTCCTCTATGGTTCAGTTCAATATCGTGAACAATGACTCAAGTCTTTGGTGAAATATGAATAGTTGAAGATCTGGAGGCGATCATAACTCCACCTGCTGTGAACAGATGCAGACCAAGCGCTCGGTGCGTGGCGAGATGGACCTGAAGGTGGTGATGATGGGGCAGCCGGGCTCCGTGGAGGTGCAGAAGTTCCCCCACGCCCTCATCTCCATCTACCTGGTGCTGGCCTTCACGCCCTTCGTCACCTTCCTCATCGTCAACGTGGCGGCCGAGAAGGAGCAGCGGCTGAAGGACACCATGACCATGATGGGGCTCTACGACACCTCCTTCTGGTGAGGAAGACGAGGGGCTGTGTGTGTGTGTCTGTGTGTGTGTGTCTGTGATGGTGAGTGTGGGGTTGTGTGTCGCCGGGCAGGTTGTCGTGGGGCCTCCTGTACGCCGCTCTGGTGACCACCATGTCCGTCCTGATGTCCGTCATCGCCACGTACACGGCGCTGTTCCCCAACAGCGACTTCTTCGTGGTCTTCTTCCTCATCTTCCTCTACGGAATATCATCGGTGAGTAGAGACGTGATCTGGGAACGAAAACCTGTGTTTCTTTGTTTAAAGGGTCACTGAAGGCGCATTTTCTCATTTAGTCTACGAGCCCTGCAGAGAGTCGAGGGTTCATTTTCACAGGTTTTTGGACTTTTCTGAGATTTCTGAACAGTAAAAAAAATCTTTCAACAAAATCCTCAATTTGAATCAAGTGATTCTTTGGATCTGTTTTTCCAAATCAACTTTAAAACTCGTCTCTCCTTGTGTGCGACAGGCAGGGCAGCAAACTGCAGTGATAATGAAAAAAATAATGTAATGAAGCAGAATATTTTGTGAGAGACAAATATCAATTGCAATAAAAGACTATTGGACTTAACGACGCTCTTATTATGTGAAATATTTACATCGAGCTAGAAGCAGATCAATGCAACATGCTCTAATAGACGTACTGGGTTTGACCCCCCCCCACAGATCTTCTTCTCCTTCATGCTGACTCCCCTGTTCAAGAAGCCCAAGCTGGCCTCCACGGTGGGCTCCATGCTGACGGTGGTGTTCGGCTGCCTGTCCCTGTTCACGGTGCTGATGCAGGACTTCCCCCAACCGCTGGTCTGGCTGCTGTGCCTGCTCTCCCCCAGCGCCTTCTCCATCGGCATCGCACAGGTGACCTCCTCCTTTCTGCATGGGTGTAGTACTGGGTTAGGGTTAGTACTGGGTTAGTACTGGGTTAGGGTTAGTACTGGGTTAGTACTGGGTTAGGGTTAGTACTGGGTTAGGGTTAGTACTGGGTTAGTACTGGGTTAGGGTTAGGTACTGGGTTGTGGTGCTGCACAGGCGTGTGAAAGCCGTGTCCTCGTGGTCCAGGTGGTCTACCTGGAGGCCCAGGGGGACGGGGCGGTCTTCTCCTCGCTGGCCAGCGGGCCTCACCCGCTCTACGTGCCGCTGCTCATGCTGGTGCTGGACTGCGTCCTCTACCTCCTGCTGGCGCTCTACCTGGACCAGGTGCTGCCCGGTGAGTAACCGGAGGCTCACGTGGGATCCGGTCGTGTTTCAGTGTTTTTAACGGGATCACCTGTCTGACCTGCAGGTGAGTTTGGAATGAGGAGGTCCCCGGTGTACTTCCTGAAGCCGTCCTATTGGTCCAAGCGCAGGAAGCGCTACGTGGAGGTGAGCTCGGTGTACGACGCCGACGTGAATGGAGCCGCTGCCGGAGCCGAGTCCGTGGAGCCGGTGTCCCCTGAGTTCAGAGGGAAGGAGGCCATCCGGTAAATCCATCATAATGATAATGATGTTTTCCCCACAAAATATCTAAAATATAAAAATAAAAAATATTTAAATCTCAAATACTGAGAGGATTGTTTGCTCCTCTGCAGCATCAACAACATCCACAAGGTGTACAAGGAGAACGACAACGCGGTGGAGGCCCTGAGAGGTGAATATCAACAGAACAACACTTTTATCCTGTTGAAGCCACATTTTAATGATACATTATATTTATATTTCAGTCATCGGACGTCTCAAGTTATCAGAGAAACAAGCGGATTATCTATATATATTATGTGCAGCTTTTTATATCTGTTGCCCCATCTAGAGAACTAGTTTTCATTTAATCTCAAACTACAGAATCCTGCTTCAGAGATTAAGTTTTCTCATGAAAAAGCAATCTTTTTCTGCAAGTTGTCATTTATTGAACTGGTTTCCAGCGTCGAGCGCCGCTGACGCTCAGACATGCGGCTCTGAGCCCTCATGTGTTCTCCTCTTCCTCCCCAGGCCTGACCTTCGACATCTACGAGGGCCAGATCACGGCTCTGCTGGGCCACAGCGGGGCCGGCAAGTCCACACTCATGAACATCCTGTGTGGCATCTGCCCGCCCACCGGCGGCTCCGCCTCCATCTACGGCTCGCCCGTGGCGGAGGTGGCGGACGGGTCGGACATGAAGCAGCTTGTGGGCATTTGCCCTCAGTTCAACATCATCTTCGACGTGCTCACCGTGGAGGAGCACCTCCGGATATTCGCCGCCATCAAAGGGATCCCGCCGCCCGACATCGACGCCGAGGTACGGAGTCCGTCTGGTGTTCAGTGTTTTAAATGTTTGACTCCACGAGCATCAGAGGTGCAGCTGCAGGATCACGTCTGCTCCTCCACCAGGTCAACAAGGTGCTGAAGGATCTGGACCTGGAGAAGATCAAGACCGCTCAGGCCAAGAACCTGAGCGGAGGCCAGAAGAGGAAGCTCTCCGTGGGAATCGCCATTCTGGGCGATCCGAAGGTACCGGAGAACCCCCTCCCCCCCCTAATCCTTTATTCTGGTCTTTGTGTCTTCTGGAGCCCATTCTGATGGTTCTTGTTCCAGATCCTGCTCCTGGATGAGCCCACCGCCGGCATGGACCCCTGCTCCCGGCACCAGGTGTGGTCGCTGCTGAAGAGCCGCCGGGCCGGCCGGGTCACGGTGCTCAGCACGCACTACATGGACGAGGCCGACATTCTGGCCGGTACGAGCTGCTGATGTGTGGCGGTCCGGTTAAATCCACGTGGTTCACCGGGCTGTAGAGTTATTACAGATATAGATTTAAAGATTCTACATGGTTTTATGTTCCTTAATAAGCAACTTCAAGGTTTTACTCCTCATTTGGAATAATTCATCTTTTTTTACTTTACGTTATTCTTGTCGGCATCTGAGGAATTTTTTAAAATTTTTTAATTCTACAAGCAATAGAGTATATTATTGTTCTTGTTCAACACTGGTCTTCTTCTGCAGACCGTAAAGCTGTGATCTCTCAGGGTCAGCTGAAGTGTGTCGGCTCTTCGATGTATCTCAAGGTCAAGTGTGGGGTCGGGTATCACCTCAGGCAAGTAGACCTGATGAGGGACCGTCTTATGTCTAAAACCTTCGTGGCTCATTTTATAAATGTATGAAAATATGTACAAAACTTTGTAGGATATTTTTTTATGTGTTTTGCTTCGACTTATTGAGGGTTCGTACATCCTAACAAGTGATTTTCGTCTCTTTATTTAACACATTTCCATCCCCCGCGCAGGATGTCCATCAACGAGGGATGTGACGCTGAGCGGATCTCGGCGCTGGTCAACCAGCACGTTCCCAAGGCAACGCTGTCTCGCCAACACGAGGCCGAGCTGACCTTCACGCTGCCTTTCGAGAGCATGGACACCTTCTCAGGTCAGACCGCCCGAGCCCCTTAAAGGGACAGTACGGAGTTAATGTCACGTGAGGTCGTACGAGATGAGAAGCTAAGCCATGTACTAGACACCTGCAGAGAGACATGAACATGTGACGGACACATGGAGGCGGGGCCACAGCAGCAGCTCCTGCTGTGACTTATAATAAACGTTTTAATGAAAAGTGTAGAATATTCTTCAGTATGTTTTGCAGCACCAGCTCAGATGAGCGACTCATACTGACTCCAAACATCCCTTTAAACATCCCTTTAAACATCCCTTTAAACATCCCTTTAGCGTTTCTGTACAGTTCTGGCTGCAGCTCATGTGACTCAGCGTTGCTCGTAGGATTTAATGAGTTTTCGGTCTTCAGGTTTGTTCTCGGAGCTCGACCTTCAACCCAGTCTGGGGATTGTCAACTACGGGGTTTCCATGACGACGCTGGAGGATGTTTTCCTCCGCTTGGAGGCGGAGTCCGAAGTTGACCAAGCCGGTGAGCCCCACCCCTAAACAACCTTCTAACCCAATAGAAACGGCACCCTAACCAGCTGTCTCGTCTCCAGACTACAGCGTCTTCAACCGCGAGCCGGCGGAGGACGAGGCCGACGGCGTCTCCGGGGACGACACGGACCAGCGGCTGCTGGCGTTCTCGGACAAGTCGGAGGCGGTGTCGGGTCACGCGCTGTGGCGGCAGCAGTTCAGCGCCGTGGCCTGGCTGCACATGCTCAACATGCGGCGCGAGAGGAAGGCCTTCGTCTACACGTGAGTGGGCGGAGGAAACGTTGGTCATAGGTCATGGAAAACCTGGAAAAGTCATGTAAATGTGTTATCCCCCCCCCTGCAGTCTGGCCTTGTTCCTGGTGTTCGTGTCCGCCGTGCTGGTCCTGTCTCTGGCCACAGGAAACATCCAGATCCACTCCCCGGACCGCCAGTTCCTTCCTGTTTACCTGCTCCAGAGGAACCAGGAGCAGCGGCGCTACGCCACCAGCCTCCTGGTGCAGAACTCCTCAGGTGAGCCGGCCTCTGGGGGAGTCCTCAGACCTTCCAGGATACCCAGCGCTGCACAAAATGACACCCAGAGGACCGTCCAGTGTCCCGCGGGTGCTCTTCTAGCGACCTCGCTGCATTTCCCTCCGTTTGGACTGGTTTGCCGTTTTCTTGCACATGGGTTAATCGTGCCCTTTCTTGTGCCAACAGGATCTGACATTTCCGACTTCATTCACAACCTGGAGTCTCAGGACATCAAGGTGGAAATGATGCAACACAGCGACTACATGGCCGCGGCGCCCCACAGCGCCGCCATCAACGTGACGGGCTCCAGCAAGGTCACTTCCTTATTGGTTTAACACCAGATGATGACGCACCAGATGGGCCGTAGTGTTCCGGATGAAGGGAACACTACAGACTGTATATTTAGACTCTGTCTTCCTGTCTGCAGGGCTTCAAATACAGCGTTGCGTTCAACAGCACCACCGTGCACGCCCTGCCGATGGCGGTCAACATACTGAGCAACGCTCTCTTGAGAGGCCTGAATGGAACCGGACGGATCCGGACCTGGACCAAACCGTTTGACTATGTGAGTATTCATGAGGCAGACGACAGCGACCGGGTTCATACGTCATGGAAAACCTGGAAGAGTCCTGGAAGACTCCTGGACCTCCCCTGGTCTCATGTGTCTGAACCCTTCCTTATCGTTTCCCCCGAGTCATTAAAGATGTTAAATGTTTCCCGCTCTGCTCTGACATTCCTCAGCAAATCCCAGATGCTACGTCCTACGCTCTGGTGTACATAGAGGCCATCATCCTGGGAATGCTGGCAGCGGGAATGCCCGCGTATTTCGCAATGGACCACACTCGAGACCGAGAGGTAATCGCCTCCCTCACAGTCGTCTAGCAGGACACACACAGACTGAGATGTCTTAAAGTGACAGTTCACCCCAAAAAGATGAAGATAAGATGATTAATGCCTTTTTGGGAGATTTGTTTGCACTTAAAAGAGAACGAGGAGTCGATAACAAACATATTGTGTTCATTATAAACCCCTCCTTCCTTTTTAAAGAATGTTTGCCTTTTATTGGACAGTTTGAGAAGTGAAAGGAGAGGTCATGTGACAAAGGTCGAGGGGTCGAGTCCAACCGGGTACGTCGTGGTCACATGGTGTGTGTGTCCTCCAGGTGTAATAGCGCCCGCCCTCCTCTAGAGCACATAGGAGTTGGTTAGATTGTGTTTTCTTAATATTGTTTGTATGTAGTTCCTGTTGCCGCCGGCTTTCCCACCGATTCACTACCTCCTCTTCTTCTCTTCCTCTTCCTCTTCTTCCTCCTCCTCCTCCTCCTCCTCCTCCTCCTCCTCCTCTTCTCCTCCTGCAGATCAAGTGTCGCTCAACACTTCGTATCTCGGGTCTGCTGCCGTCGGCGTACTGGTGTGGCCAGGCGGCCGTGGACATCCCGTTCTACTACCTCATCTTGTCCAGCATGACCATCATCCTGTTCTCCTTCCACACGGGGAACCTGCTCACCTCCAGCAACCTCACCTCGGTGGTGCGTGCTGCTGATGCATGCTGGGTATTAGAACGTCGCCTTTGAGCCTCCTTTCATGCCTCCTCTCTCCTTCCTCTCCTCCTCTCTCCTCCTCTCATAGGTCCTGTGCACCGTTGGCTTCGGTCCAGCTATGATTCTCTTCACTTACGTGTCTTCCTTTGGCTTCGCCCGAGTCCAAAGCAACAGGGATTTCTTCTCCGTCATCTCCATGATGGTGAGGGCTGAATGCCTGATGTGAACACACTTTACAAAAATGTTCCTGAAATCATAAAGAACTGAATGTATAATGGTCTTCATTGTCTTGGCTCCTCAGGTGTGTGTGGTGTCGGCCTCGCTGGTTCAGTTGTCCTTTGTGAACGACAACCCCGAACTGACCCGAAACCTGCACAACATCTTGTGTTTCTTCAACCCTCTGTACCCGCTCATGGGCTGCCTCAACTGCATCACCAAGGTAGGAGCCGAGGGGTGGAGGAGGTACTTTCTCCCACGCTGGGTCTCCCGTCTGGTTTCTCCAATCTCCATCCAACGCCTCTTCTCTTTAGACTCCTCCCACATGTGTTTTCTCCATCTACAGGCGACCTTCCTGCACTCTCTGTACGAGGAGAACTTCTTGTGGAAGAACCTTCTCATTTCGGTTATAGCTGTATGTATATACTCTTCTTTTGCACAAACATTCAAACGTTCAGAATAGCTCAGCCGTAACGTGTTCCTGTGTTTAGCCGTTAGCCGTAACGTGTTCCTGTGTTTAGCCGTTAGCCGTAACGTGTTCCTGTGTTTAGCCGTTAGCCGTAACGTGTTCCTGTGTTTAGCCGTTAGCCGTAACGTGTTCCTGTGTTTAGCCGTTAGCCGTAACGTGTTCCTGTGTTTAGCCCTAAGCCGTAACGTGTTCCTGTGTTTAGCCGTAACGTGTTCCTGTGTTTAGCCGTTAGCCGTAACGTGTTCCTGTGTTTAGCCGTTAGCCGTAACGTGTTCCTGTGTTTAGCCGTTAGCCGTAACGCGTTCCTGTGCTTAGCCGTTAGCCGTAACGCGTTCCTGTGTTTAGCCGTAACGTGTTCCTGTGTTTAGCCGTTAGCCGTAACGTGTTCCTGTGTTTAGCCGTTAGCCGTAACGTGTTCCTGTGTTTAGCCGTAACGTGTTCCTGTGTTTAGCCGTAACGTGTTCCTGTGTTTAGCCGTAACGTGTTCCTGTGTTTAGCCGTTAGCCGTAACGTGTTCCTGTGTTTAGCCGTAACGTGTTCCTGTGTTTAGCCGTAACGTGTTCCTGTGTTTAGCCGTAACGTGTTCCTGTGTTTAGCCGTTAGCCGTAACGTGTTCCTGTGTTTAGCCGTTAGCCGTAACGCGTTCCTGTGCTTAGCCGTTAGCCGTAACGCGTTCCTGTGCTTAGCCGTTAGCCGTAACGTGTTCCTGTGTTTAGCCGTTAGCCGTAACGTGTTCCTGTGTTTAGCCGTTAGCCGTAACGTGTTCCTGTGTTTAGCCGTTAGCCGTAACGTGTTCCTGTGTTTAGCCGTAACGTGTTCCTGTGTTTAGCCGTTAGCCGTAACGTGTTCCTGTGTTTAGCCGTTAGCCGTAACGTGTTCCTGTGCTTAGCCGTTAGCCGTAACGTGTTCCTGTGCTTAGCCGTTAGCCGTAACGTGTTCCTGTGTTTAGCCGTTAGCCGTAACGTGTTCCTGTGTTTAGCCGTAACGTGTTCCTGTGTTTAGCCGTAACGTGTTCCTGTGTTTAGCCGTAACGTGTTCCTGTGTTTAGCCGTAACGTGTTCCTGTGTTTAGCCGTATCTTCAGTGCATCCTGCTGCTGTTCCTGCTCCGCTGGCTTGAGATCCGGTACGGAGGAAGGACCGTCGGCAGGTAGGGATCAGCTTTCAGGTCCTAAGCACAGTTTGAGTCTGAATTGAGGCTCAGTGTTGGTCACGTTATAATGATGGAAGATGCTTTGCCATCTCCAGCATGTCGTCCAAGTCGAAGCCCAAAGTGGAGAAAAACCTGGAAGAAGGGCTGAGCGAGGATGAGGATGTCCGGATGGAGAAGGCCAGAGTGAAGGAGGCGCTCACCTGCCAGTCCTGTGAGGAGGTGCGTGAAGATCTCTTGACGATTTATTTTTATTTTTTGATTACTGGCCATCAAAAGTAAATCGTTTCCTCTTCGCTGATGTTCAGAAGCCTGCGGTGGTCGTGAGTAACCTGAGGAAACAGTACAAAGGCCGGAGAGAAGGGTTCTCTCTCAACAAGACCAGGAAGGTGGCCGCGAAGAACGTCTCCTTCTGCGTTCGCAAAGGTGCGTCGACTCCTCTGGTCCAGAGCGCTCCGGCTTTAACTGGTTTTACTGGTTTAGTTGGAAAATAAAACGTCTGTTTCTGACTTCAGGTGAAGTTCTCGGCCTGTTGGGCCCCAACGGAGCAGGAAAGAGCACCATCATGCACATGTTGGCAGGGGACACGGAGCCCACGGCCGGCCAGGTACTGAGGATGATGATGATGATGGTACTGATGGTACTGAGGGTGATGGTACTGAGGATGATGATGGTACTGATGATGATGGTACTGAGGATGCTGATGAAACTAGAAGCCTCCTCTCCTCTGCTGCTAGTTGTTAGTGGGGAGGGTGAATATGATGTCACACCCGCTCACCGACCTTTGCTCCGCCCAGATCCTGATGGGGGACTACGGCACGGACTTCCGCCCGGCGGACGACCCCCTGACCCACGTGGGCTACTGTCCTCAGGTGAACCCTCTGTGGCCCCGGATCACTCTGCAGGAGCACCTGGAGATCTACGCCGCCATCAAGGGCCTGAGAGGAGAGGACGTGCCGGGCATCGTCAAGCGGTAAGCCGGGTTCATACCGCCGGGTTCATTTGTCTCAGGAGAACTGAGGAGTTTTTGTGACTTGTGTTCAGTGTGGTGAACGCTCTGGAGCTGAAGGAGCACTTGAACAAACAAGCCAAGACCCTGTCAGCTGGACTGAAGAGGAAGGTAAGGACACGCCCCCTTTTCATGTCATCAGAACCCACTCAGACCGATCCGAGTGAAGAGAGACACCGAACTGTTGTCTGGTTTGTCCACAGCTGTGCTTCGCCTTGAGCATGATCGGGAATCCTCAGATCGTCTTACTGGACGAGCCGTCTTCAGGGATGGACCCCAAGTCTAAACAGCGCATGTGGTGAGCTTTATTTTATTTATTTATTTATTTTAATTTATTTTATTTAAAACTAATTCATTTGAATAGTACATTTCTATTTATATATATTTGCCCATCAAAATGTATTCAATGTGAAAAAATCGTGAGAAGAATGGGATTGTTCTCTGAGCTCTATATCTTCTTTGTAGGAGAGCGATCCGTGCTGCTTTCAAGAACCGGCAGCGGGGCGCGGTCCTCACCACGCACTACATGGAGGAGGCCGAGGCCGTGTGCGACCGCGTGGCCATCCTGGTGTCCGGCCAGCTGAGGTTCGTACTCGCCGCCGGGCGGCACCGACTCCAGCAGGACGGTTATGAAAACTCTGTTTTCCTTTTTCCGTCAGATGCATCGGCTCCATCCAACACTTAAAAGGGAAATACGGACGCGGCTACAGTCTGGAGGTGAAGCTGCGGGAGGAGCTGACGGGGCTCCAGCAGGTGGCGCTGCTGCACAAGGAGATCCTGAGAGTGTTCCCGCACGCCGCCCGGCAAGAGAGGTGAGACGGAAGGGAAGTGTAGGAAGTGTACCCTTCAAAATAAAAGCTCTGCAAAAACCACAAAAATATTTTTGGACGCTTTCTTTGCAGCTTCGCTACTCTGATGGTTTATAAGATCCCCATGGAGGACGTGAAGTCACTGGCCAAGTCTTTCTCTCAGTTAGAGAGAGGTGAGACACACACACACACACACACACACACACACACACTGAGTCATTTGTCGTCCTTATCTCTGTTTCTTTTCAGCCAAGCAAACCTTCAACTTTGAGGAGTACAACTTCTCCCAGTCCACCTTGGAGCAGGTGCGTCTTTAAACTTGAGCCGTTGGTTCGTTGTGGTTTTGTTCCCGGCGCTCCCTGACCTCTCCTCTTCCTCTTCCTCCAGGTGTTCATGGAGTTCGCCAAGGAGCAGGAGAACGAGGAGGAGGAGGTCGGCTCCCTCAGCACGACCTTCCAGTGGCAGCGTCTGCGGCAGGACGCCTCCGTCCCGGTCAACCACGGCGAGAGCGTCGTGCACCAGCTTTAGACTCCGCCCCCCGAGACGGGAGCCGGCTGCCAGCCGACCGGAAACCGACCAATCACGACCTGCCGGGCCTCAAGGAGCTCACGCCAGCACCCGCCCGCTCCACGCTAGGCCGACGCCCACCGCCCTTTAAATGAATGGGACCTGTGTGGGGGAGGGGCCTCGCAGTGTGTGTGTGTGTGTGTGTGTGTGTGTGTGTGTGTGTGTGTGTGTGTGTGTGTGTGTGTGTGTGTGTTCGTGTTCAGGGCTCGTGTTTTAACCCCTCGTCCACTGGTGCTCCGTGTTTTCTGAATCGCACTGACCAAGGGCTGGGACGCGACCCCTCCTCTTTCTACCGGTGTGTTTCTGTTTTTAATCTTCACAGGGAGTCAGTCAAAGAAAGGAAAAAAAACAACATATAAATAATAATATATCATATTTATGCTTTGTAATCCTCTCCGTCCGTTCTCCTCAGTGGGAGTAAAGTGTGTGTTGCTCGTCTGTGTTCGTGAAAAGCGTTTTCTACCAGAACTGGGATCCATCCACTCGAACCAAAGCGGCACATCTCTGAGCCACGCCTCCTCACGAGGGGCGGAGCCGTGCTTTTGACTTCCTGTTGGTGTCGGTAGCATGTGCACAAAGTCTTTTAGGTCCTAACAGAGTGGCTCCTCCTCTTCCTCACCAGCATGCTCATCGTCCAGACCCACGTCTTCATCCTTCAGCTCCGAGTGCTTCTGCATGCGCGCTCGCCACCAGGTGGATTATGTGGAGGGGGGCCGCTCTTTGCCCCGCCGCCTTCCTCTCTGCAGACTTTGACCTTTGACCCTTGACCCACATGTCTTTGGGATCGTAGTGTGGGGGTTCGCACTACCGGTCCATGTAGCACGCGGCCCTCGTTGGACGTTAGCCGGAGGCCGAGGACCTCGAAGCGCGTGGAGCCTCAAGGTTTTTCTTTCTTTCTGGGAAGTCTCAAAGTGGTCTTGAAGTGGTCTCTCAGCCCGGTTTTGACCTTTTGAAGCCAGACTTTGAATGTACGTTTGGGCCTGAGGAGGGTTAGGGTTTCTAACTTTGTTTCACTTTGGTGCCACTTTTAATCACGTGTGTGTGTGTGTGTGTGTGTGTGTGTGTGTGGCTACTTCCTCATAATCTCATTTGTGCATCGGCAAACCGATAAATTGTAATTTCTTTCACAACATTCAGGTGAGAGGACGATGAATTGAAGAGTTTGAGGATCGTGTGAGTTTTATTATTGTGTTTATGATCATAAACGGACAAAGTCATAGCCGAGGCTTCTGGGAGGAGCCACGTCCACGTGAGCCGCCTGCTGCAGGTTTTATTTGCTGCTTTTACCGGCTTCGTCTTCATCAACTGAAGAAGAGTAACAGCTGTTTTCCTTTGAGCCTGAAGCTGCTTTGACTTTGCAAACACTTCACACGTTACGAACACTTAGAATCAAATAACAAGTTCATGCACTGTCAGGCAAATCATTACCTTTTTTTAATGTGAAAACTTTATTTAAATGCTGTCCTCAATTTAAATATTTGTTTGCACACATGTAGCCTTGTTCCTGTTTTTACGGGACAAAATAAAACGCTGGGTCTGCATTAAGTTTAACGAGGGCACCGTACACTATGTATGTATGTATGTATGTATGTATGTAATTTTGTTTGCTTTCCAACGTGCAATGTTGGGTATTTAGGTCTGTGGGTTTAACGGTCGGTTTCCGTGACATGCAGCCACCAAGAATAACGGCTTTATTTTGTAAAGTGTTTCACGAGAAGAGAAACCAAACCTGTGGAGCATTTACACGACTGGTGGTGAAAGTTCAGCGGGTTCCTTTTTGTTTTTCCCTGGTGGTGGTAATATTTGCACTATTTCTGGGAAATTTTTATAACCTTTGTTTATATTATGCAATCTTTGTAAGATGGTCTGTGCACTGATTTTATTTTTTAAAGACTGTGGTTTAGCCATGTGCTGTAACTTTCCTGCTCTATCACCCCATGTCTGGATGGACACTAATGAACTCTGTGGTCTCTACATGGCCTTTTCATGAATAAATGTTAATCTAAAATATTGTTTTTGTCCTTTTTTTTTTTTTAATGGACTGATCAGAAAGCACGATACTGATCTGACTAGATTAAAATGTCCTGCTTTTCAAGTCAAAGTATAAACATATTGGCTTCAAAATGTGCTCTAAAAGTAGTCTATTGGCAGAAAAAAACATTTGAGAATAATTCATATTACAATACTGGATTATAATTATAGATGCGCTTATGAGTTAATCACTTACATGGACTGTAAAGGTAGTTTTCTTTTTTTATCATTTAACCTAAATAATCCATTAATTTATTCATATTTTGTAATCTGCAAATTAACTAAATCACGAAATATGTGTTTTAAATAAAGAATACAATATTTGAGTAGAAGCCTAAATACTTACTGTTAACCTCACAATTCCCGTATTCTAATTAATTTTTGAAGGCTTTATTTTGAATGTCTTCCCGGAAGTCGTAGAGCAAACTACAACTTCCGGTGAATATTAAATCTGCTTTGAGTGTTTCGCATCCTCTAGCGGCCGTAGCGTGTACCCGCAGCTGATGTTTGTAGCTTCCGGTGGTCATAAAGTAAAATCACATCTCTCTCTTTAATAAGTTTCCTTTTTATATAATTTACTGGATATTATGTGTCTGTGTTTGTAGCGGGATTAGCTCGAGCTAACGTTAAAGTCAAGAGCATAGAAATGTGATTGTATGCTCAACGTGTGTTTATGCTGCCCTCTGAAGCGGGCGAGGAAGATTGTAGCTGATCCCTCTCACCCTGGACACAAACTGTTGGTGTCCCTCCCCTCTGGCAGGAGGATGCGGTCCATCAGGACCAAGACCTCACGCCACAAAAACAGTTTCTTCCCGTCTGCCGTCGGGCTCATCAACAGAGCCCGGGTCCCCCTAACAGAGCCCGGGTCCCCCTAACAGAGCCTGGGTCCCCCTAACAGAGCCCGGGTCCCCCTAACAG
The DNA here is from genome assembly GCA_023566465.1 of Cottus gobio. NCBI lineage: Eukaryota > Metazoa > Chordata > Actinopteri > Perciformes > Cottidae > Cottus > Cottus gobio. Next base: position 1,192,750 of record CM042235.1, on the reverse strand, counting down.
AGCCCGGGTCCCCCACTGACTCTAATGACTCTGTCACCCCCAGACAATTCCCACCAGACACTCCCCTGCACATAGCCTTATACTTATACTTGACTTGAATACACTTGACACCTGGGCATTGCACTTGCCACTTTCACACAACACTTACACTCATGCACATTCCATGCACTTTATCTTACTTTTGGTATTTTGTTATGCTGCTGTCTCAATGTAGATATTCATTCATCCATTCATCCTCATTTATTGCACTGCGTTAACTGTTAAATGTGTATTGTTAAATGTTAAATGTATGCACCTTCCCGCCAGGACAAATTCCTTGTATGTGTAAGCATACATGGCAATAAATGGTTCTGATTCTGATTCTGATTCTGATTCTCTGCTGTTTGGTTGCATTAACGTTATTTTGACAACTGCAGTTCCCCTCTGTGGCCACTGGATGGCACCAAACGCTCGTGATTCTAAACAGTTTTTTTTTCCTTTTTGTCCCTTCCCGGATACCGTCTTTCCTGATGTGGGTGTGGACACCATAACAGATGACTACACAAATAATGGAGGCGAAGCTACAGTAGTCTGCCTCCTACAAGTTGTAAACAAAAAAACTAATAATACAAACAGTTCTACATCCTGTCGGTTCCACAGTTCCCTTCCTGGTTGCAAGTCGTAGCTGGAATGCTGCGTCAGAATGGGAAATCTTTTTGGAAAAAAGAAACAGAGCCGAGTGACAGAACAAGACAAAGCGGTGCTGGTGAGTGTCTGCGCGAGCTAACGGCGGCTAACGGCGGCTAACGGCGGCTAACAGCACTGTACGTTCTGTTCTGTTCTCACGCCAAACTGCTTTAACAAAACGAGGTATTTTAACAACATTGCGGGTCAGTGTTCGTCACACACAGTTTACACAACACAACTTTATCTCTGATAACTCTCTAAGTTACTCTTCAGTTCGGTGTACATTACATAATATATCCTCTGGAATATTTGGATTAATCTCTGATTCTCCTTTGAAATCGCTGAAGCAAACAGCTTCGTTTTAAGAGTCGAGACATAAACTACTTTTACCAAAGTGGTGCTCAGATACTTTAGAGACGAAGTTATTAAAGTCTGGTTTACTTTTAATATCATAATACCGTGTTGTTGTTTTTATGGTTGACTTCTGAGGAGTTCAAGCTTAAAGCAGCCGCTGTGTGATATTAATAAACAGCTTTGTGTCAGGGGTCATAGGTCATGGAAAACCTGGAAAAGTTTTAAATGGTTATTTCCAGGCCTGGAAAAGTCCTTGAAAAAAAAAAGTTTAGTAAATGTGTTATATTCATGTGTTCATATCGTTCATTTACGCTGAGTTTGAAATAATGAATATGCTTTTAAAAGAAAGACTCAAAATATAAGCAGGCATACGCTGAGTATATCTATAAATGTTTATTCTTTTAATCAAACTATTGTCTCTCATTCATTTGTGTCCTTTAAGGAATACTGTATGCTTTGGAATCCTCATTGTTAGTTTAAATACTACATTTTATCACTTTTTCATGGACACACCCAGATTTCACTAAATGTTTGGTCATGGGAATTTGGTTAAGAGTCCTGGAAAAGTTATGGAAAAGTCCTGGACCTCCTGTAACTCTGGTCAACATGTGTGAACCTGTTTGTGTCTCGTTGCAGCAACTGAAGCAGCAGAGAGATAAACTGCGTCAGTACCAGAAGAGGATCGGCCTGCAGCTGGACAAGGAGAGACTTCTAGCAAAGCAGCTGCTGAAAGATGGCAAAAAAGAGTGAGCATGTCAAAATATGAATGTTACAGTTTAGTGAAAGAGATTTCTTATTAATAGGAACACAATCGGTAAAGCTGAGCATCACTTCAGCCAGATGTTCAATAAATATTCACACAAAAACAATCTGTGTGCGTTTTAAACTTATTCAGATAAAAAAAGTTTAATCTAAATGTTGAATCAGTTATTTGAAAATATTTAGTTTATGGTCACAAAACCAAACGTAGATTTTATTATTAGTTTTTTAAAGGAAGATATTTTATTGTATGTAACCAGTTATTAAAGGAGTTTCTTAATTCCTCGTTCTTCCGACTGATTCCATCTTTCTTTGGTTCCAACAGCAAAGCGCTCCTCTTGCTGAAGAAGAAGCGCTACCAGGATCAGCTTCTGGACAAGACGGAGAACCAGATCGGGAACCTGGAGCGCATGGTGAGGACGCGGCGTGACGCCGGTGATGCCGGTGACGCTGGCGGCGCCGAGCGGAGAAAACTCACCGCTCTGTGTCTGCGTGTTTACAGGTCCAGGACTTGGAGTTCGCCCAGATCGAAGCCAAGGTCATCCAGGGGTTGAAAGTTGGAAATGAATGTCTGAAGAAAATGCACGAGGTAGGTCGATGGGAGGGACTTCAGATAAAGGGGCGTGGTCTGAGCTGCATATTAAAGTATTAAAGCGCTCTGATTGGCTCTGTGTGCAGGTGATGTCCGTGGAGGAGGTGGAGCGGATCCTGGACGAAACCCAGGACGCCGTCGAGTATCAGAAGGTCCGGTTCCTTCGTGTGTTCGATCTGTTTGTTGTTTACCGAGCGGCTTGTTTGTTGTTTACCGAGCGGCTCGTTGTCTTCGCAGCAAATCGACGACATGCTGGCTGGCTCGCTGTCTCAAGAGGACGAGGACGCCGTGCTCGCCGAGCTGGAGGCCATAACTCAGGTGGGTCTCACCGGCGTGACTCTGGTTTCACCCACCTGCCTTCACAGGAGACCTTTAACCCGACGCGTTACGCCCCTCTGCTTGCCTTCTCAGGGAGACGTCGAGCTTCCTGAGGTTCCTGAAGACGAGCTTCCAGAAGACGAGCTTCCTGACGTTCCCAAGGTCACGGAGAAGAAACCAGGTCTGTCACTTCTGTAAAAACACTTTTTTGCTTTCTCCATTTTTTAACTTAACTATTACGACCATTTCAAGGTAAACTGCAAAGTAGATCATTTTTGAATAATGTTATGTCATGTGATGTTTTCCGGTCTAAACACACAGAGAACGAGTCGGAGCACCGCCTGGTTTTGATCGCAGCCCTTTTTAAAGTCTGTCCGTCTGTTTCTGTCTCAGAGAGGGAACGTTCCAGGAAGAAGCCCGAGCGGGAGATGCTCGCCGCGTAAAGAACCGTTGACCGTCCGCCGCCGGACGCCCTGATGGACACTCCTCCTCCTCCTCTTCCACCTCCTCCTTCTCCTCCTCCTCCTCCTTCAGAACTCTCTCTCCCTCTGCGAGGCCTGGGGCGAGCGGCGGCAGCCTCTCCCCCGGATCCCGAGCTTCCTCGGATGCCGCTCGTCTCCACATGAAGGACTTGGTCCGCCGGACCAACCTGAGCCCCGAAGACCTGTGAGCTCAGATACTGAGGCGGCCCTTTAGTTTCACTAAGTCACTCCACAGCCATCGACCTTAAACACGCATTGTAGTTCATCCAGCGGCTCTGGACTGTTCTTCACTCGCGTGGTTTCACCTCAGCGTGTTCTGGTTTACTTGTTCAGGTCCTTTCAGTCCAGTGGAGTCCTCCACCAGCAGCCTCTCTCTGGTGCTGATCCTCAGACCTGGACACTTTTTATTGGGACTACTTTCCACCAAAGAACTACTCAGAGGAAAACAGCCGAGATCTGAAAATCCAACTGAAATTAACCCGTTTTCTTTCAGCCTTCATCGCACATATCTGCTCTGTAAGTCACATGACCTCGAGAACAAAGAGATTTATATTTCATGGCCTCTCTGACGTCATCTGTCAGAAAGCTGTTGGCTCTCAGTCTAGTTTGAGAACTTTCCCCCCAAAGAACTGCGTTTCTTGCTTTTTAATAATAAATAAAACCTGAAAAATAACATTTAATAAAAAAAAAAAAAACAATGACAATGTGATAGAGTTGGAATCTAAAGGGGGCGTGTCATGAAATCCTCCCACAGACCGTGAGCTCCATCAAGCCAGTTGAATGTTCACTCAGGACGCACTACTTCCTCACATCCTCGTAGAGCTGCTGTGCAAAGGATTGTGGGTAAGAAGGGCCGGAACACATCCTGGTGTTTTCGCCAAACTGCATTTGACCTCCCGTGTGTCCGTGTTTGTGAACGCACAATATCTCTGCGAAGATGCAACATATTTCTGTCTCCAGCCAATCGGAGCAGACAGGTGTTTTTTGGGGGAGGAGCTCTTAAAGAAACAGGCGCTAAAATGGAGCGTTTGAGTGAACGCAGGTATAATCTGACCGACGGTATGAGAACAATAATGTGTTGTTTTTTAAATATTAAAGCATGTAAACGTGTTCTAGTAGTAGATGTGTGGACCTTAAAATGAGCACGGCGTGGGGAAGTAAAGAGAAACCAGCCAGACGGCAGGAGGACCGAGTCAGGAAACTTAGGGAGCTGGCCCTTTAAATCATAACGGCCAGCCGGGGAGTTATTACAAATTGTTCGACCGGCCTTGAACCTTTTCGTAAGTGTAGGACCGGGTCCCCCCAGCCTGACCCCCTTCCAGCTCGGTTCCCCTTGAGGCTGAGCTGCGTGTCATCGGTCAACGAGCTGATCGCGGTGTTGACACAACAGCCGCTAATCGCTTCCAACGACTCTGCACCTGATCCAACCCACCGAGCGGGGACACCGTCCTCCTGTGGGTCAGGACGATGAAGTGAAGCAGGTGTTTAACTAATCTGTAAATCAGTTAATCTCACAGGCAGAAGATGAGTAACACCGGCGGGCGTCATCTCTCTCTCTCTCTCCATCCTTTCACAATAAAAGCCTGTCTTTTGTCAGTCCTCTTGGTTCCACTCTGCAGGTTCTGGTGTTCCTCAGTCAAACACAAGGTGGAGACAAATGCTCATCTGCAGGTGTTCAGGCTTGTGTTGTTTCAACATTACTTTTATTATCTATACGCCGTCAAATCATAACAGAAGTTATTTAAAAGACACTTTATGAAGAGCAGGTCTGGACCGTGAACCACTGCACGAATCATTCATTCAATTAAATTAAGTTTATTTGTGTAGCTGAAGGTTAAACATGTATTATTTGTTCTGCATCTTAGAAAGCTCAGATATTTCCTGCTAGATCCTGAACATCCCCCCGACCTTGAGGTATTTCTATGACACAGTGTTACCGCTCCATTGTTCAGGCCTGAATTGGTGTCTTTGTGAAGTCCCTGAACGCCTCACAGCCATGGGACTGTTTCTGAATGGACCGGCTCCGCTCTGCAGCCGGCGGTGCAGAGCAGCGTGGGAGTGGGCGGACCGACCGTGAGTCACGGATCTGAGGCGCCGACGGGTTGGCTGAGGACACGGTGAGTAGGACGGTGGGGAAGGCGGAGCCTAACGCTGCTGAATGGATGCTTTAAGTGGGCAGGTGTGTGTGTGTGTGTGTGTGTGAGAGAGAGAGCGCACTGCCCACCCAGATACTTGCCTACCTGACTACACCCCCACAGTGTGCCACACACACACACACACACACACACACACACACACACACACACACACGTTAAATCACGGTCCAACTCAAAGCTCCAGTCTTATAATATATCTCTAAAAGGCTCGAGTCCTAAACAAGTCACATGACCAGTTGATTGACGTCTCAGATTCACTTGATTTACCAAAATGTTCCTTTTGTCTTAAAGGGATCTGGCGCCACCTAGCGACGAGGTTTCAGATTGCAACCGAGTATTACGGCGGCCGACGAGGAGACACGAGCGGCCCCAGAGCCAACGTTTGGTTTGTCCCTTCAGGGCTACCGTAGAAACACAAAGAGGTAACTTAAGAGCTCGTTAGGCAACCAAAACACAAGGATTCTTAATAACTCATTAACCATTAGTACCGATGTTCACATCCCTGAGACCAACATCTTTTCTTGCACAGACCTGATCATTAAACATAAATTCAATGTCTGTTGTTTTATATATTGTTTGATTCTGGGTCCAGGTTTGAGACCCTCATGCTCTGCTCATCACTGGAACTGTTAACTTCATTCATTTGTTTGTTTGATCGTCAGTCCTCAAACATAATGAAAACCTACATTCAATTATAGGAAGTGATTGCATGCCCACAGAGGACTGAATCAATAGCTGCTGTTGGCTGAGTGGAGCTCCACAGAGTCTCACCAGCTGCTGTTTTAATCGGATGTGACACTCAAAACTAAACCGGTTCCACCTGGTTACCCTGAGACATCACCGCAGAACCGGGAAGCGGATCGATCGTGGGATTCCCCGTCCCACCGCACAAGGCTTTCAAATCCAGGAGAACGCGGCTCCATCCCAGTCCGTTATCTCAGCTTTATTATTATTTAGTTATAAAAACTATAAAACCAAAAGCCAACCTGCAGGTGAATATGAGAATCTCCTGATGATATCAGGAGACCATCACAGAGATGTGATGGTCGTGTAGATATGATTATTCAGGATCAATATGGAGAGACTGAGATGCCCAGGTCCCCTGAAGGCGGCGTGGGCAGCGCGTGACACGGCGGCGGAGGCGAGGCTTTTAAATGCTGTGCTGCGTTCAAGGACTGGCCGTCAAACTTGTTTTTGTTCAGTGTCAGTTGGGGTTAATTGATGCCCGAGAAGCAGAGGACAATACATAATTTATGGTATAATTAAATTATTAAGAAAACGCGATATGCCAGTTTGATCATTTCTCTCCCTGCAAAAAGAAGATATTCCGGTTATGAAAAGAAATAGACGGCAACTTGAATATAAATGAAAACTACTGCACATTGCTAATGCTTGTATGTTTATTAATTCGTCTTTACTAAATAAATATATAAAAAAATGGAGAGAAAAGAGTTTTAAAGCACTATACAAATACAATGTATTGTTGATCTTGAGGCCCGTATCACAGCACACCTGCATCCAGGTAGTATTTTAGCATTAAAACACACGAGCTGGTCAGCAGGGAGCTGATTGGTCGCCCAGGAGGCAGAGTCGGTCACGTGACATGTCCGGAGCAGATCGGAGCAAACACGATTTATTTGTCTTTTTTTTTACATTCAAAGAACAGACTTCTCACATTTCATCCTTAACTTGTAAAGCGTCCAACAAGAACCCGTCCTGTCTCTTCGCCAGAGCTCTCATTTCCCGCCGCCCGTGAAGGCAGCACCGCCCTCTCCCAGAGTCCGCCTCTGCGCTCTGCGCGTCGCGCTGCGTGGGAGCCGGTGTGCGCGCGGCGAGGACTCTCCTATAAAAGCAGCTCTCCCGCGGCCCGCCGGCTTGTCTCTCCGCCTCCGGCAGACACGAGCCGCTCCTCCCGCCCCGCTCCGGGAAACCCGAACCCCCAGAAGGAGATCCCAGTCTATGGTGGTGACCGACGCGCCAGCCAGGATGTCCCGGACCGACGAGGTGCACCGCATCACGGAGAACGTGTACAAGGTAAGCCGGGTGTTTGCTCGCCTCCTGCCCGTCACCGCGCGTCCTCCTGCCGCGGGGGGACTCCCGCTGACCCGGTGCGCGGCTGGAGAGGACTGCGAGAGGGCAGGCGGGACCACCGTGCAGGACTTCATGTGGTCACGAGACCTCATGATGGAGACCAAATCATTGCTGGTTGTTTATTTCCTCTGATGCTCGGACCCGAGGCTGAGGGGTCCAGGACCAACGAGACCGATGGTAACGTCACACATGAGAGCCGAATTCTCTTGATCTCTTCACATCGCAGCAATAAGGCCGTGACGTGGACCCGGACCACCCGGTCCCGGTCTCTGGTCTTCTTTTCTTTTGCAATACGTCGGTGCGTCATGTAAATGACACGTTGCCTTCAGGGGCCGTTCAGTTCAAGTTGCTCCACACGTTGCTGAGGAGAAGCAGCTCCACTACCTGTGAGAGGCGCTGAGGGACCCTCAAAGGGGTCCAC
>CM042235.1:1167411-1179911 GCA_023566465.1 Cottus gobio | reverse complement strand
CTTCTGCTCATTCTCCTGCTCTCTGACTTGAACCGGTCCTGGAAGTGTGAGCAGGTCTTCCTCCTGCAGGCTCCTCCCCCTTCTCTCTGCTGCCTCTTCAGTTATCAGAGTGAGCGGGTGTGAACGTGCTGAGGGGAGGCGGAGTCACTGCAGGGGCGATGCAACTCAAAGTCTTCGTGACATAAAACCGCTAACGAGGGATCGGGTCTCGGCTCGCTGTCCAACCCGGTTCTGTCATGAGGGGATGTCTGTGGATGTGAACCGGTTCTCTTTGAGGCTTTTCTCCCAGAAACAAAGGAAACTGTAGAATCTGCTCTGGTCTCCCAGAGTCCTCCTTTGTTTCCTCAGTTAAAGGTCTCATCATGTCGGTGACTGTTACATGATATGACCAATGCCAACAACAACAACAACAACACAACAACGTTGTTATGTTTCTGCCTTGTACCTCATCTGCTCCTTCATGACCTTGATGACCTTGTTATGAGCAGCTGACCAGGAAGTGACTGCTGCCAGGTCATCACATGCAGCGTATAGTGTTGGTGACATCACTGACCTCTAGTTGTGTGCAGAGGGTTTTAGTTTGTCACCTTTTGAGATACCTGCTGGATGCCACCTGAGATGAGTGGAAACAATACGTTTTATTTATAAAAAATCAATTAGCGGGCGCAGTGTGAGTCCAGAGAGCTGTGATGCGTTCAGGTGCTGCTGAGCCACAGCAGAACTAACCTACTGAAGCTCCTCCTCCTGCTGGTTGGCTCAGCTGTGTGTGTGTGTGTGTGTGTGTGTGTGTGTGTGTGTGTGTGTGTGTGTGTGTGTGTGTGTGTGTGTGTGTGTGTGTGTGTGTGTGTGTGTGTGTGTGTGTGTGTGTGTGTGTGTGTGTGTGTGTGTGTGTGTGTGTGTGTGTGTGTGTGTGTGTGTGTGTGTGTGTGTGTGTGTGTGTGTGTGTGTGTGTGTGTGTGTGTGTGTGTGTGTGTGTGTGTGTGTGTGTGTGTGTGTGTGTGTGTGTGTGTGTGTGTGTTCTTGTTCCTCTATTCCGGTGGGGACCTTGACCTGAGTGCACACAGACCCATGGGGACTCGTGTCACCGTGGGGACCTAAAACGAGGTCCCCACGGGCAAACCCCTCCCATTGGCTTCAGAACAGTGTCTAGATACGCCCCATGCTTTTTTCTAGGAAGTCCCCATGAAACCCTTTTCAAGACAAAAATCTGTGTGACTGTGTATGAAGGCGCCCCTAGAGTATACACAGGGTACTGCAGTCCCCACGAGGTCGGTTGTTCTTGAAGTGTGCATCGCTGTTTGTTCACTCTCTTTCGCCCCCTATTGGTCAAAAGTAGTATTTAAGTTTGGCAATTCATTTAAAACTTTATCTTGATTTGTAAATATAAATACACAAATACATATATAAATAAATACTAAATATATATGAATATTGATATTACTATAGTTGCTATTAATATTTAACTTTTGTATAATATTTAATTATTATTAATGATCTCATCATTGATATTAATAACCGCAATAATAATAATAGATCTAAAACTATATTTGATTTCTTATGCCATGTCAGTGGTGTAACATGAATTAATACGGATATTAATAAGGTCTTGTTTTGTTGCACTGTAACTCTGTATTATCGGGCTGCTCTGCTGGGTCTCTCAGGTCTCTACAGTTGATCCAGAATGCTGCAGCCTGCTCCTAAAATCTAAATAAATATCAGTCAGGATGGTTGTACATATTACGCAGCAGGATAAAGAGTAACTCTGAATTTCTTCATTAAATAAAAGATACTAGGACATTTTGGGTTTTACATATTTTTCTGGAAATGATAGCCCTGTAAAATTGTACTGCTGATTAAACATGGTGCAAAACCACTGTAACTGCACTATTATAAATTGCCTTCACAAAAAACTAATATAGAGGAGGTAGAAAAGGGTAGCTGCAGCTTGTGAGAACTGCTGGCACGGAAAAGAAATTACGGTACATGAAAGAGTGAAATGTAGAAGGGCCCACTTTGAGCACTAGCCTGATGAGTAACAACTTTGTTTGGCTAAGTTTCTGTAATTAGTGAAGCATTTTACTGCTGTTTAAGCAAGGTGCAAAAACACTGGAGCAGCACAGTTATGAATTGCCATCACGAGAAACTGATACAGAGGGGGCAGAAAAGGGTACCTGCAGCTTGTGAGAACTGCTGGCGCAGAAAAGAAATTACGGTACACGAAAGAGTGAAATGTAGAAGGGCCTACTTTGAGCACTAGCCTGATAAGTAACAACTTTGTATAGCTAATTTTCTGTAACTAGTAAAGCATTTAAGCAGAGTAAAATTAGCAAACTATATAGTATACTAGCAGATAATCGCTAGTTTACTAATTCTACTCTGCTTAAATGTTACGAAAGATGGTCGCAACGGCAAGCTTGTGGCCAGCAGCAGCGCTCGATGTAACGGTCCCTCGGCCTAACTTCGGTCTGCTCAGGAGAAAGATAAGCTAGCTAGCTCAGTAGCTAGTCTTCTGGCTGAGCTAAGTCTGCTCTCTTCCCAGTAAGCTGCAACAACACTTAACAGCCCCACACACATGTGTATGACAACATAAAATATGTACTAGCATTAGCTCTTCAGCTAACAATATCACACCAAAAAAGAGGTCATAGTGGAAAACTAATCATCACTAAATAGAAGTGTTAGCACTGGTAGTCCTGTTAGAAGTGCAGCTAGAACAGCCAAAAGAAAAAGCCGAAATACTAACAGCATCATAATGAGTATAGTCTGGGCTTCCTCAAGGTAATTTGGCACAACAAGAAACTATAGACAATAAGGCCCAGTCTAGAGCATCTGTCTGAGGCCTGATGGACTTGCAGTGATGCTAGGCATTAGTGACAACGAGCTCCTTACAATCATTACACAGTTGTATGTGTGTGTATATATATATATATACATATATATATATAGGGAAAAGACTTAATATCCTCTCTCCGACTACTGATGAAGATATATACGCACACAGTATAATGTGTATGTATTTACACAAATGCCACCAGAGAAGGACTCAGCGGCTCACGGTTAACTGGACCAATGGTTCTGGCATTCCAGAATGAAGAAAAACAGCACTATGATTTATTTATGTATCCATGTATTCCGTTCATCGTCTTTAAGATAATTTTTTTGTCAAACCTTTCTATGCCTTTTCCATCTCCAGGACATTACATGCATTTATATGCAAGAGCATCTGTATAATACAGTGCATCCATAAAGTATTCACAGCGCTTTACTCTTTCAACATTTTGTTATGTTACAGCCTTATTCTAAATGGATTAAATTAATTTTTTCCCTCAAAATTCTACACACAATACCCGATAATGACAAAGTGAAAAAAGCTTTTTTCAAATGTATTAAAAATAAAGAACGAAAATATAACACGTACATAAGTATTCACAGCCTTTGCTCAATACGTTGTTGAAGCACCTTTGGCAGCAATTACAGCCTCAAGTCTTCTTGAGTACGATGCTACAAGCTCGGCACACCTATTTCTGGGCAGGTTCTCCCATTATTTTTTTGCAGAACCTCTCAAGTTCCATCAGTTAGATGGAGAGCGTCGGTGCACAGCGATTTTCAGATCTCTCCAGAGATGTTCAGTCGGGTTCAAGTCAGGGCTCTGGGCCCCTCAAGGACATTCACATAGTTGTCTTGAAGCCACTCCTTTGTGGTCTGGGCTGTGTGCTTTGGGTCGCTGTCCTCTTGGAAGAGGAACCGTCGCCCCAGTCTGAGGTCCAGAGCTCTGGAGCAGGTTTCATCCAGGAGGTCTCTGTACATGCTGCATTCATCTTTCCCTCAATCCTGACTTGTCTTCTAGTTCCTCCCGCTAGAAAACATCCCCAGAGCATGATGCTGCCACCACCATGCTTCACTGTAGGGATGCTGTTGGCCAGGTGATGAGCAGGGCCTGGTTTCCTCCAAACAGGACGCTTGGCATTCAGGCCAAAGAGTTCAATCTTTGTTTCATCAGAGAATGTTGTTTCTCATGGTCTGAGAGTCCTTCAGGTGCCTTTTGGCAAACTCCTTTATAGAGCAACGCTGGAGCTCTGTCAGAGTGACCATCGGGTTCTTGGTCATCCCCCTGCCTAAGACCCTTCACCCCGATCGCTCAGTTTGGCTGGGCGGCCAACTCTAGGAAGAGTCCTGGTGGCTTCCATTTCCGGATGATGGAGGCCACTGTGCTCATTGGGACCTTCAATGCTGCAGACATGTTTCTGGACCCTTCTCCAGATCTGTGCCTCCATACAATTCTGTCTCGGAGGTCTACAGACAATTCCTTGGACTTCATGGCTTGGTTTGTGCTCTGACATGCACTGTCAACTGTGGGACCTGATATAGACAGATGTGTGCCTTTCTAAATCATGTCTGATCACCTGAACATAGCAGGGTGGACTCCGGTCAAGGTGTAGAAACATCTCAAGGATGATCAGTGGAAACAGGATGAACCTGAGGTCAATTTTGAGTGTCATGGCAAAGGCTGTGAATACTTACATGTGAATACATGTACATGTTATATTTTTGTTCTTTATTTTTTAATAGATTTTCAAAAATGTCTCAAGAACCTTTTTCACTTTGTCATTATGGGGTGTTGTGTGTAGAATTGTGAGGAAACATATTAATTTAATCCATTTTGGAATAAGGCTGTAACATAACAATGTGGAAAAAGTGAAGCGCTGTGAATACTTTCCGGATGCACTGTACATTCTAATATCAAGAAAAGTTTCTTGCACTTTGACCTAATTGAAATTTAAAGATACATCATGTAAAACCTGCGAAGCATTTAAGCAAGGGAAATTAGCAAGCTAGCTAGCAAACTAGCAGACAACCCACTAGTTAGCTAGCTTGCTAATTCTACTCTGCTTAAATGCTTTACTAGTTACAGACGATGATCAGCTGGTGGCCAACAGCAGTGCTCGGTGTAACGGTCGCTCTGTCTAACTACTGAGGCCTACTCAGGAGAAAGATAAGCTAGCTTGCTCAGTAGCTAGCCATCTGGCTGAGCTAAGTCGGCTCTCTTCCCAGTGAGCTGCAACAACACTTAACAGCCCCACAGACATGTGTTATCATTATGACAATGGAAAACCGCTGAATGTCCTATTCTATATCTATGGTTGCATCCCTTGTAGCTAGCAACGCTCATTGTTTGGTAGATTATTACATTACATTTCATCCAGCTGACGCTTTTATCCAAAGCGACTTACAATAAGTGCATTCCACGGTTACAAACAAGAATCAGAACAACAAGAATCAAGAAGGTACAATTTCATCAAAAAGTTCAACTACAAAGTGCTATCAGTAAGAGCCATTCCAGTGCTACTAAAGTGCTACTTTCTTTATTCCAGGTATAGTCGAAAAAGATGAGTTTTTAGTTTGCGACGGAAGATGTAGAGACTTTCTGCTGTTCTGATGTCAATGGGGAGCTCATTCCACCATCGAGGAGCCAGGACAGAGAACAGTCGAGACTTTGTTGAGTGTTTAGCTCGCAGTGACGGAGCTACAAGCCTATATTGTTGTAACAATTGACTGTATGGTGGATACAGGAACATATGAAAGAAGGAGCAGGCTTTGCTCTTTGCTTATCCACTTGGGCTTCATATCGAGATTTGGAGACTTGTAGTGCACCCACTGACCAATCATGTCGTTGGCACAATCATTTTGACTATGTCTATAAGGATGGTGCCAGTGCAGCTCATCTTCTGGCAGAGTGCAACAAATCCTGAGTCACCAGATTACTCAAAGAATTGGAATTACATCCAGTTAACTACGGTTTCTATGTTTTGTGTACCACAACAACTATATCTACTATCTGTAGATCCGTCTTCAGGAAATTACATGAAATTATAAGCAAGATCATATGTATAATACATTATATTTTCAAGTTCCCTACACTTATTTATAAAATACATTCATAAATACTTGTTCTGTTGAATACAAGGGCTTATAAATGGTTGTAGTTTGTTTTTATGAATATCAATGTTTGTATAATTTTTTAATAATGCTTCTATTGATTAACTTCATTAGAAATGCTTGTGTCAATTCAATCTCCTTTTTTAGATTTTATTTAAATTTGTACATATTTTATACTAAATTCTAGTAATACCGCCTCACATAAGCAGGTAATTGATATAAACCGTATATTTTAGCAATTACTATTACCTGTCTAAGTTATTAACATGGATCCTGAGCTTCCTCTTGCTCAGTGACCAAAGGGTTGGGGGATGGGCGTGGACACGTGGGGACGGTGAAAGTCATGTTCTGTGTAAAGTATCATACGTTTCTGTTCTGATACATCACACACACATCCTGACTTGTACTGTCCCCACTGTGACCACGGCCCATGAGGACGGTGAAAGTCATGTTCTGTGTAAATGATCAAACGTTTCTGTTCTGAGCCATCACACACATCATGACTTGTACTGTCCCCATTGTGACCACGGCCCGTGAGGATGGTAAAAGTCCGGTTCTGTGTGACATTTCAAGTTTCACTTCTGGCTTAGTCCCGCCCCTCCTCAGCACATGCGCTCGGGCCTGCATCAGATTGCAGGCAGCTCTACACGTGACCTGACGGCACAAATCTTGATGGAAATGGTGAGTTTTTAATGCTTATACTCCTTCCTAATGTCACATTACACTGTTACTGTTCGTACTGCTTGTATATGTACTGCATATATACACAGAGCTATGTTGTAATGTGATAGGACTAGCTAATGTTAGCTAACACTAAGCGAGCAGCTAACGGCACATGCGCCAAAGTCAAGTGAAACTGACCTGAGACCAGCCTTCAATTATCTAATTACGGTTAACTATAAATATATAATTTACACATCGTGGGAGTTTTACAGTTGCAATATAATGGGATTTAGATATTTATTAGAACTGATGTTTTATCATTATTATCTTTTCACACTGAATGTTAGTATTATGCTCAACAAAGTGATGTATTTATGTAGTTTTTGGAACAAGGGGGATTTTCTCATCTCCCAAGCTGCGAATATACATAATATAAAGAATATAGAGAGCATGATGAACACAGAGAGAGAGATAGAACTATGATAGAACTAGTGTAGCCTCATGCACATAGTCAGTCCTTCCGTTGTTCGAAAGTATAATTGACTTACCAAATATATATTAACATTGGAAAAATGTTATAATCTTCCCTAAATTCACATAAATGTCATGTCAGATCTACCTTTAAACGGCAAATACCTCCGAGGCCTCAATTTTGATTATTCAATTACAAAAATTGTTCAAGTTTCACACCAGACCTTTGCTATTACCACAGATTATCTTGAAATAACAAAGTTGCACTCAGGTTAAAACATTATATTGTTACAGCTGTATTACAATGAGATCAAATTAGTCACAGTCAACTTTTAAAATGTAGTATTTTTTTCACATGTATGCGGATATAGTAATTCAAATGGCCATGGGTTTTGAGTTAGAATATTTAGCCTCATAACAGAAATAGATCTCGTTACTATAATTTGACCGAGAATAAAGTCTTATAAGACCAGACTTTAGTCTCGGTCAAATTGGGATAATAGCAGCTCAGGTGATATCTAAATGATTCATGTCATAATTTTAATTACAAATTCTACCACGACAGCTTGAAATACTGAGTATTGTGACATGTTTAATTTGGACTGAATGTGTCCTTTTTTGCTTACAGGAGGATGGAGCATGTTTTTCATCCGCTGGTGGCAGCTCTGAATGCACAGGTGAGGAGGGGAGGGGGTTGTATATTGAGGTTTGTAGGAAGTTGTTTGTAAAAGTGTAGAATATTATACTAAATACATAAAGGAGTCTATACGTTTGCTATCCCTAACTGATCATACTCTCTGGGTTTAGGTCATACAACTATTTAAATAGGAATGCAAATGAAACACATTTTTTCCATCAAGGTTTGAACAGCCTCATGTTGCCGTTATTAGTTCATCGTACACCATATTAATATTTTAATCCTCTGTAATATATTTGCAGGCGCTGATGACTTTGACCCTGACCAGAAGGAAGAGGTAGGATGTCTTTGGGTTCTTGTTTGACAGTTAACCTGCTCGACTGTGTAACTATAATAGACATCAAAACAATGATACAGTATTTAATTTCTTACAGACTACAGCTAGTTAATCACACATATTCAACGTGTTACTACAATGTTTTCCACTGAATTCTATTCTAAATATTCACTAGACTCTTGTCTAATAGCAGACCACTACTTAAATGAAAACGGATGTAGTCGTTGTCTTGGATGGACGAATAATTAAACAGATAAAATGCTGAAATATACTTGGGTGGTGGCCTATATACCTGGTACGTATCTGTTTCAAGTGTGTAGGTCAAGTGATTGAGTCAGGTTCTCCAGCTGCATAAAGTAAGAGAATGTTGTGTCTGGCTGGTAATATATGGTCCACCCCTCTGAAATCTTATTTGAATAATATCAGCTTTTACCATCACACAGAAGATTTAGTTTGATGTTTGACTGCAGAACTCAGTTCCTCAGTCTGTTAAACTGCCATCAGTTTAAGTTCAAAGTAAAATGTTCCTGTGTACCAAAAGTATTGAATATTAAAGGGAGCAAGATTTTTAGATTATGTCAATGTGCAGCCATAATGATAGCTAAGAGATCTTAGAATGAGGCGGTGCCTTTTAATTAATTCAATTGTTTGCATTGGAGCCACTTATTCCTAATGTTGGATGTAATATAAGTTGTAGGGTTTATTCTTTGATTATTTATGTAAAACAGCATACATACACAAGAATAAGCAATGTTTTCCACATAATTTGATTATTTGTGGCCTAGTGGCTGTTAATAAACCTGAGCAGCCTGCCTGAGTAAAGTCTGTTAAATAAAATCTGATTGAGGCCTCCATGCAACAGCTTATTTTTAATTTTGTAGGTAGGTAGCCTGTCTAAACATTTTCTGATGTTTCTTTTTAAGGAAGAAAACCAGTGGTCCAGTGACAGTACCATTATTCTTGACCCCACTCCAGATGATGTTGATGAGGACATCAGTGTTCCAGAGCTCAGGAGAACCGACAGTGTAATTGTAAGTTTATTTGCAAAACTTTACATTCTAACATGAGAAGGGCCAGATTTACTGCAATCAGGGTATTTTCCTGCATCGAAGACACAGTGAATACAAAGTAACAGCCACATTTTTTATAGAAAAGTCAAACTGGTGTTGCAAAATGCCTTCACAGCAGTTTGCTGCCCCTGTGTCTACTTGCGTCCATTTGCGTCTTTGCATTGACTTTGGCAATAAGAATAACACATATTCAGTGTAAGAAAGTAATGCTGTGAATCTCACATCAATAGATGACCGTCGTGACTCTCTTTAACAGATGTCATGGTACTTCTATTATATATCAGGCCAATACCTGGCTAAAACGTAATATAAGATCTATGAAGGCCAATCCCTGTCATAATTGGAGAGCGCAAATGAGCTCCACGCGCGCGTGCAAATCCCAAACTGCGCGCGTAATTTACTTTGACGAGCGCTTTTACGTCACTCCGCGAGCAAATGTCTCTCTCTCGCGAATGTTTAACCTGCTCGCTCGCTCGCGAAGCTTCAATCTGACAGTAAGTGGGCGCAGCCAGTCACCATCGTATCTCAACATCTAATTGGTTACAATCCTTGTCTTTGGATTGGCTGGATATCACATCCAGGAAGAGACGGATGAACCCAGTCTTATACACAGAGGACACATATATAACGCACAGTGTAATGAGTGGGCCAGTCTGACAGTAACTCCCGGGTCACTTTTTCCCCCAGTCCGCCCCTGATCAACTGTGTATATGTACCCACTGTGTATATGTATCCACTGTAGCGGTTGTGTACTCCCTCCCTCTTGCGTTGTGTTATTAATTCAGTCACACTTGATCTTGTATTGGCTCCAACCGGCTGTTTAAACAGGCAGAAAGCTCCAGTAGACTTGTGGCACAGAGATTACGTACTGGCAACGTAACAGACACACACACACATTAGCTTCCTCATAGCCCACCTCGTGGTAACAAGCCCCGGAACACGGAGATAACGTACTGGCAACGTAACAGACACACACATTAGCTTCCTCATAGCCCACATCGTGGTAACGAGCCCTGGAACACGGAGATAACGTGCTGTATACTGGGTCACACCCACATTAACACCCACATGTCTGTAGACCCACATACAAAGACATGGCTCAGTCTCTACTGGGTGCTGTAGACTGGGTTCATCTGTCTCTTCCTGGATGTGTATGTATGTGATATCCAGCCAATCCAAAGACGAGGATTGTAACCAATACGATGGTGACTGGCTCCGCCCATCTAAATCTACTCAAGAGCGAGCAGGTTACAGACACGAGCGCAGATTGAAGCTTCGCGAGCGAGCAGGTTAATAATGCGCGAGAGGAACTTTTACTCGCGGAGTGATGTAAAAGCACTCGTCAACGTAAATTACGCGCGTGGCTGTTTGATTTGTGCGCGCGCGTAGAGCTCATTTGCGCTCTCCAATTATGACAGGGATTTGCCTTCATAAAGATATCTCTCTCTCTCAAGATTTTGAAGTATGCACACTGTGAATGTTGTTCTGTAGTCAAGTTTAAAAAATGGCCTTTTCTAGTTTTAGTCTAGTTGTTATTGTTTTGTCTGGACATTTATGAACATTAAGTGCTTGTATTAAATATATTAAAAGGCTTTTATTCTCACTTTGCTTGCGCCTTAATAGGTTCGTCGGATGAAAAGATGCCGCTGGTTGGGGAGGTCTCTGGCAAATCACACACAACAAAAGGTAATCTGTTCAAAGTGTATTCAGTTTCTCCCCTGGGGTTCAGTGCGTGGGGTATTTTTAAAGTTATTTAGCGAGTCCACTGACATGAGATGGGTTTCTGACAGTTGTTCTGTTGTAGATGTTGAGTTAAGTTTAATCAAATTAATCAAGAATTTTGACTCTCCTCTCACCTGTCTTTTCATACTCCCCTGTCATCCTGTTTAATAATCAAAATTAAGTAATTTCATATATATAGGAGACAAAACATGTGTAGCAACTCATAATGTAATAACTGCTCATACTGTAGTGTCATCCACAGAATAGAGAAACTTTAATAAGAACTGTGTGCTCTTGTTCTAGCAGGTTTTGAATCTAACAAGATACTATATTTGAGAAAAACCTTTAGGTACTTGCACTTAAATTGAGTATTTTCATTTAACTCAATACCTCTAGTTATTTCAGAGGGAATTCACTTTTTTTATATTTTTCAATTTTAGTTACTAGTTGAACTACTTTGTAGATTCAGATTCTCTCCAAAATATAGATACAACTAATAAACTATGATATATCATTAAGTAGTGTGTATTAATAAGTGTATTAAGTAGTTAAAATTAGCTCCACCATTACCAGCTGCAACATTAAAGTTATCAACACATCAATGCATCAATAATATTATCCAATGATTTCGGCCTACCGTAAATATATTATTTTTCTGCATAGAGAGTATTCTTTACCGTTCGATACATAGAGGCATATATTTATGCTATCTCTGTGTTTGTATCACAGGCAAGCACATGGTTTTAGCATATTAAAGTAACTGCCATCATTATGAATGAAAAATAATTCCACATGCTAAGAATCATCCAGTATATTCAATTGAGAATCATCTCTGTAAAGGACTCATTTCTTCAGATATCTCTTAGTCTTATATTTTGTCACATTCAGGAGGCTTCGTCAGCTTAAAACTGATTGATGAAAATGTCTTCTCCACTAAACGGACAATGTCCAGTTTTACATGATGTTAGTGTTGGTAAACATCATACTTATGCAACTACCGTCTATATTTCTATTGCTAGTTCTATTTCAGGTGTTACTGAAACACCTGAAATAGTGGTTAGCAAGTCTGTCTTTCAATCAGAGGGTCGGCGGTTCGATCCCAGGCTCTGGTAATCGTGTCCATGTCCATGTGTCCTTGAGCAAGACACTTAACCCTAATTGCTCACCGTTGTTGTGTCTACGGTCTACTGTATAGCATGTAAGTCGCTTTGGATAATAGCGTCAGCTAAATGAAATGTAATGTAAATACATACATTACTGCAACTACAGCTTGATCTCCTAGTAATTCTGGTATTATGAGTACTGCTACAGTCAATACCTGTTGTCATCACAGCCTCATTACTTGCTGGTTTTTGAATAACATGTAATTTCTGTCTCGTTTGATTCAGGGTCCAAAAAAACTAAAATGGACAAACGAAGAAATCCAGGCTGTCGAGAAAACACTTATGGACCACATCAACTCTGGGAAAGTGCCTGGAAAAACTCAGTGTCTGGACTGCATTGAGGCGTCAGGATTTGCACTTAAGGGTAGGAGTTGGGTGGGTGTCAAATATTATGTTAAACATCGCAATGATGCGTTAAAGCGAAAGTCTATTAGGTAAGTTTTTTACATTCATCACTTGACTTAAAAGCAGCTGCAATACCCCATACCAGAGTGGTTGCT
>CM042235.1:1165000-1167211 GCA_023566465.1 Cottus gobio | reverse complement strand
CCTCCCACCCTGGCCCCCTCCCTCGAACACACCCTGACAAGTCCGAGCCGGGTGGTCCGACACGAACCAGACCACGTTGTATATCTTCCATAGGCTGCACACACACACACACACGCATACGCACACGCACACACACTCACACACACACACACACACACAGTGTTCAAGAAAGGACAGGATGTTACGCAACATGGTGACAGACACTGCAGCTCTGTGCTTCCTAAGACTTTCAAAGTGGAGAGAGAGAGAGAGAGAGAGAGAGAGAGAGAGAGAGAGAGAGAGAGAGAGAGAGAGAGAGAGAGAGAGAGAGAGAGAGAGAGAAGAGAGAGAGAGAGGAGAGAGAGAGAGAGAGAGAGAGAGAGAGAGAGAGAGAGAGGAGAGAAGAGAGAGAGAGAGAGAGCGAGCTCTCACCTAACCCAACACACCTCATTACTGAAACCTCTCCTCCTCCGTCAGAGACTTAACCCCTTCAGGGTCTTCACAGCGTCCCAGCCGCTCAGAACCGGTTCCCTCGACCTGATTTACATGTTGACAGCTTTCATAACCCTGGAACATGAATTAGTAGTTGAGGAATGAATCGTGTTGGATTGAAAAGTTTCAAGTGTGGTGCGGAAATATGAATCACAGTAAGGTGGAGTTATGGAGGAGTATGGATATGAAACATGGGCCAATTGTTTTTATCTTGATTCATCTGTTCATTGTTTTATACTTTATATTTTATATATCTTTTATTTAAACTTGTGTTTCCACAGCCCAATCATTATAATGTCCAAAACCCAAAAGATATTAAATTTATATTCAATAATCTCGTGTACTGAGTATATCTCTGCAGCCTCCATGAACGCGTCATGTGACTTCTTCCTCTAGTTCCTGTTTCCTGTTTCCTGTGGACGCTGAGCAGAAACGGGGTCGGCTGAGGAGCAGCGGCCCACCTTGAAGCCGGTCTTGTTCTTCTTGCAGCAGAGGCAGGCCAGCATGAGGAAGACGACGGTGAAGAGGCCCGAGAGGGAGATGGCCACCACGGCCAGGGACGAGGACCAGGACAGCTCACTCAGCGGAGCGCCACCTGCAGGACAGAAGAAGAGGCGGTCATGTGATCACATGTGGAAGCTCAGATGGCTCTTGAACGCATCACGACTACAGCAATGAGGGTTGCAGACTGTTGAAGTCGATGTTGCATCAATTTAAATGTCTCATATACTTCATATCTACATTAAGTTTAAGTATTGATGTACTTGTACGCAGTAAATACACAGTGTTTGCATTCTTTTGTTTGTTTTTGTTTTTTTCACGTCCGTTATGACAAGGAGAAGCTCTACTTCTTGTTATTTCTTTTATTAAAGATTATAGTAAAAGTCAAAGTATTGTAAATGTTCATATATCACATCTCAAACCTCCGCCATGTTTCTACAGAAGCCCAGAACGGACAAACTAAACAGATAGTTCTGCTACGTTTCAGATCTTTAAATTAAATTAAAACAGTTAAAAGAGGAAACAGGGAGAAATAAATAAATGTTTTTCAACCATAACCCTCTGAGATCTGAGTGATGAAAATCAATAAAACAGACTGAAGACACCCTGAAGGGCCCTTTGGCACCACGTGCTGAAGAAATATGAAATATGAAGATCATGAAATCCTGCATGGATCACTTTTAGATGTATTATCTGCAAAACAAGAAATGTTTTTGATGAAAAAGAAAGATAAAATGAGACAATATTAATGAACTCCACTTCCAGTATTTACTCTGCTGCACCTTCATCCTGCTGCTCATCCTCATAATTAGTTGGAGTGCTTCAGCATGAATCTTTATTATTCTATTTCTTCCGTACGTATTTTGAAAGGTTTCTCCTCCTTCATATGTTCAGCTACAGAAACTCTTCAAATATTAAAAAATTCAGCTCCTTCAGGAGAGGGGTGCTATGACCTTTCATATTTTTCATACTTTTCAACTTTTCTTAATATTAATCTTTTTATGCTTTTTTTTAACATGGGATTCCTATGGAGAAAATCCTCAACTTTAACAGCTTATAGGTTCAGCATACTTTCAGCTAAAGATACCATTTCAACTTTAAAATGTAGACATACTTTTCAACTATGACTGCATATTTTTAAATATTTTCTATCTTTTAAGAATTTTAAACTATGAATTTTTGAATTTAATTAAATATCTCTCCCTACGGGGCAGAGCTGTGCTTCTCCAATCGCCATGG
>CM042235.1:1032500-1160000 GCA_023566465.1 Cottus gobio | reverse complement strand
GAGACGTGGATGTTGATTTAGATGAAGATGAATTGAAGATCCATGTGTTAACATGTTAGTTTACATGTTAACAGCACTAAAGCTTGTTAAATTACAATAGTGGAGCTTTACTCTGGTCCTTTGAGTAAATCCTGGCATCAGCATGCTGATACGCATCACACGTCAGGAAATACAAACATCACGTCAATTAGTCCTCCATGATCACTTCCTGTTCTCATTTTGAGTCCTTAATCTCTGACTTCCTCTTTTGTCCTCACTCGTTTTCTTTCCCTCCGCTCGCTCTCCTTTTTATTTATTTATTTAGCTCCTCCTCCCGCCAGAGGAGAGCGAGGCCGCTGGAGCAGAATGGATCTGATCCTCCTGCAGCCGATCCCCACCGGCACGGACTCAGATGCAGTGGTGATTACATAACACACACACACACACACACACACACACACACAGTGCAGTGCACTGTGCAGAGCAGTGCACACAACGTGATCTCATCTTTATACTCATCATATTTTGTCATTTTGTGTCATCGTTGTAGTCGCAGCCTGATGAAGGTTTGGGCGTTCACCTTGTGACACGTATATATATCTATAGATCTATATCTATATAGATATAGATCTATAGATATATATATCTATAGATATAGATATAGATATAGATCTATATCTCTGTATCGATAGAGATATAGATCTATATCTATATAGATATAGATCTATATATCAATATAGATCTATATCTCTATATTGATATAGATATCTATATATAGAGAGATATATATCTATATATATCTATATATATATCTATATCTATAGATCCATATCTATATAGATATATAAGAATCGTCTGTAGTCATCCTGCCATGCAGTGGTGAAAACATGAGCATGGCCCGATGACACACTTAAGAAAACAAATAAAAACAATAAAACACAACTGGTCCCCAAACGTCTGCAGAGCTATGCTAATACATATGCATGTGGTTATTATAGTTATTAAAGTTATTAGAGTTATCAGAGTTATCAGAGTTATTAGAGTTATTAGAGTTATTAGAGTTATCAGAGTTATCAGAGTTATTAGAGTTATTAGAGTTATCAGAGTTATCAGAGTTATTAGAGTTATCAGAGTTATTAGAGTTATTAGAGTTATGAGTATCGTATCATGTGGACGTGTTTCCACAACACGTGTTGACTGCAGTGTTGTCACAGGAGGATCTCCTGTAAGTCACGGCGAGGGGCAAAGGCTTTCCCTTTTGAAGGAAGCCGCTGGATGCCGTCGGCTCCTTTGAACAAACATCGCTGCAGACGGGTGAAGGTCTTAGGAGGGTCCTCCTCACCAGAGCAGCGTGGTGGGTTTACATCCGGGTCATTTACATAAGAGCAGCTTTTCAAACCAATCGAGTGTCTTCACTCTTCAGGTATTAAAGAGACGTGAGTCTGCGTGATTATGCACAATCACAGGAAGCGGATGTTAATAATGTGTGATGACCACGTGCAGGATGCTTTACATGACGTCACGCTACTGAATGAACACTGAACACACCACTAGAAGGTTTTCATGTTCACTGTTCTTCAAAGTGGTTTCTTACCCATGATGCTCCTCCTCCACAAGCCCTATGATGTATTTACATGTCTGGCCAAAAAGAAAATTGAAAGTGTGAAATTAATTTGAGAATGTGTCTGTGTATCTGGAGGGTTGAGGTTGTCCACCTCCGGCCATGGGGGGCGGGACTAAAGCCCCGGATGACTGACGTCATAAATATTGGATGAGCTCATCTGTGACCGAAGAGGAGGAAGAGGAGGAAGAGGAAGAAACTGGAGCGAATGCCGTCGGCCCACAGACGCTGCCTTTCCTGGCTTCTCCATCTGAACCCCCCCCCCCCCCCCACACACACACACACACACACACACATACACACATACGCGCGCACACTCGCAGACTTACACTGTCACGCGCACAAGACGAGCGACGCGTCAGAGTCATGAGCTTCTCGCCCTCCATCACATCATGAATAACCAAACTCCTCCTGCAGCGGCACGTGGGGGCGTCGGCCGCTCACGTGCGAATTATAATGAAGAGAGAGCGAGAGAGAGAGAGAGAGAGAGAGAGAGAGAGAGAGAGAGGGAGAGAGAGAGAGAGACCTTGATGGTCAGATATCTGAAATGCTGAATTGGCCTCTAATAACCACACAGTGAGATGTGTTGCCATGGAGACGCTCTGAGGAGTCTGTGTTGTAACTTCTGACGCATGTGGCGTCTCAGCTGAGTGGGCGGGGCTTCTCACAGGTCAAGCCACGCACATGCAACATGCTAGTGGATCTCTGCAGGTACAACAATGACGTGCACTAATGCATACATATATATATATATATATACATATATATATATATATATATATATACATATATATATATATATATATATATATATATATATATATATATATATATATATATATGTATATATATATATATGTATATACCTACTTGATTCCACACGGCTCTCAACATGGCGACGGCTGAGCTAACAGCACTAACATCGCTAACAGTGTGAAGTGGGAACCAGATGGTAGGCGCTACGCTTCCACAGCGTCATCAGCTGATCACTTTGACTGATTTCTCTGCATCGGTTCATTAATACATCTGAAATGTATCGTGGTGCTCAAAACCACGTTCAGTCGTCTACAAATGTACATTCCCACACTACTAAACAACTCTCAATTACGCTTCTTGTGGATTACGGAGACAGTGTTTACCAGTTTTAAACTGAAATAAAAAAAATAAAAATAAAAACACTGCAAAACTTGTTGATTAAAACAAATCCTCAGTTTGGCTTTAAATTACTATAAAATGTAAACAAAACAAAACTTAACTAAAATGCTCAGTTAGGTTTTACCTCGAAACATTCACAATGCAACCAGAAACAACACCTCTCTCTCTCTCTCTCTCTCTCTCTCTCTCCCTCTCTCTCTCTCTCTCTCTCTCTCTCTCTCTCTCTCTCTCTCTCTCTCTCTCTCTCTGTAGTCTGAACCAATCAGCCCATTTCTCAGCCAGCTGAGTGGCCAGCGATGAATCCCCTTAAATCAAAGGCTTAACAGCCTGCTGTGATACAGCGAGGACTGGGAGGGCGTCCAGAGCATGGAGACGGATGGATACAACTATATATATATATATATATATATATATATATATATATATATATATATATATATATATATATATATATATATATATATATGTATATAAACAGAGAGAAACAGGGAAGACACAGAGAGCTACACCAAAGAGGACACAGAAGAGACAAAAGTGAAAGAAAAATGTGAACGTTTATGATTTCAGAACTGAAAGACGAGCAGCATCAACATTATTGATCGCTGGACTTCACTCCGCTCTCCTCGTGATCTTCCTCTCGTGTAAACAGACCAACTGGACGTCGCTCCTCAGACAATCGATTTGCCGTTAATGCCTCAGCTGAGAGGCTAAAAAGGAACCAGGAAATGAAATTATTCCATAATTACACAGGCGGGCAAAGTAATAAAATAAATAATAGCTCGCATGATTTCATCCGGAGAGCAAATTGTTTTATATTCAGGCAACTTATTGAAGTGATGAGTGAGGCTTTCTGATGTTTTCAAGAGTTTAGGCTCTGATGGAAGCAGAGAGAAGGATGGAAGTTATGAACATGAGGCATAACTAATGTGTATCGTGGTATAGATACAGCCCATATGCATTTTAAACATACCTGGGGTTCATTATAGAACAATAATTACATTACATTACATTTATCTGAGGCTTTTATCAAAGAGACTTACATGATATACAGTAGACCGTAGACACAGCAACGGTGAGCAATGAGGGTTAAGTGTCTTGCTCAAGGACACAACGACATGGACTGGCTGAGCTGGGCTTTGAACCTCTGACCCTCTGATTGAAAGACTGAC
Organism: Cottus gobio; assembly: GCA_023566465.1. NCBI lineage: Eukaryota > Metazoa > Chordata > Actinopteri > Perciformes > Cottidae > Cottus > Cottus gobio. The sequence continues at coordinate 1,156,076 of CM042235.1, read as the reverse complement.
TTGCTAACCACTGCTCCACAGTTAATCATAAGACACTTTATAATTACTTATATATCAAGTCAAGTATCATAATATTTCATATGTTCTGGTCTCTCACTGACATTCTTTGCAAGGACCATAGATTATTATATTTCATAGTTGTTATACATTATCATCTTTTTATACTGAGTTAAGTTCATAATGTGATTATTGGTCTTTTAGAAGAGTAAATAAAATGTTACATTTGATTCAATTTGTTTTTAATATCTTTGCTTGTTGTGCATTCATTTAATGATATTTTTCAGCTTCACTATTTTCTATTGACATTGCATGTTTTCTAAGGAATTAACTGCATTGAACACGTTAAGCCTCACGTTTTTATTATTTTCCAGGATGTTTCTTGGATGTAAACACATACGTGTTGATACATAAACATCAACACATCCTGCTGTCGTAAACATTAAAGAAAAATTATCTTTCCAAAATGAAACGGCCTCAGTTTGTGTTCACTGTGGAGCTGTCCGTGGTGCTGAAACACCAACATGGGCTTTAATGTGGGAAACACTCCTCCAGCTCAGAGGAAACATGGCCGCCAGGCCGCTGTGTGTTCTGTAAACAACACGACCAGCAGACGGAGAGCAGATCTAAACGAGAGGCTGGCGTCCCATCGGTCAGGCCTGGACCGGGGCAGCATTGGAGGGGCCGACTAGTAAACCCTGCTCAAGGGCACCAAGGCAGAGACCAGCCTGAAGCCCCGCCTACATCTACTGTATGTGAGGATTAGGAGATAAAACAACACTAATGAAAGTCAAGCGTCAGAGCTCTATCCTCATCATCATCATCCTCATCATCATCATCATCATCATTGCTTTGTAGAACTTTTATAACTAAAGGTTCACCCCCAGAAAACAGATGCCACGTCCACATTAAACAGAATGAGTCTTGAGTTGAAGTTCAGGATCTACAACCTGAGACACTGAGCCTGAAACTGACAATAAATAAACGTTCTGCATGACAGAAATGGAAATAAATCTGAAACACTATGAATGTCATCAGTAAAAGTTAAAAATAACCCTCAACAAACTTCCATATGAAACATGAGACTAAAATACAACAACAATTCATAAAATAACTATAATAATTATTGTTGATTCATCTGAAGGATTATTTTATTTGTATGGACTCTGGAGTACTGGAGTAATTTAAAATGTAGTCTCCTCATTAAACAATAAATATAATTAGTGGTATCATCTGATATGAGACAGTCTGTCTACAAGCACAAAGCTGCTCGGTAACAAGAGAAGTATTGATCCCTGATCAGGTCTAAATGGTGATAGCGATAAAGCTCAGCAGTTTTAGAGACACTGAGCGGCAGAAGCAAAGTGGTGAACGGCTCATTGATAAAAGTCTTTGTGTTGAGTACTTTGTGTACTTTGTGTGTTTGTGTCGTGACTTGAGGATGTTTACGTCGCTTTTCAACTCACTTCCATCTCACAAGGCGAACAGAAGGAAACCAATGAGGCCGAGTTTGTGTCCTTCAACCAAACAATGTACAATCAGAAGCTCTTATTCTCCACACACACACACACACACACACACACACACACACACACACACACACACACACACACACACACACACACACACACACACACACAGTAATCAGAGGCCCGTCTGCATCAGCCTCACTTATGGGAACGATTATGTTCTGAACACGATGTTCCACAGAAACCGAACAAAAAACAAATCCTGCAGCCGGATGTTCACAGCGAGGACCACGAGACCCTCTTCATCGCTCGGATCAGACGGGGAGTTGATCCTAACGGGGGTCTCAAGGTGTGGATCAGAGTGGGGGGGGGGCAGCTTTGTGCCCTTCCCGTCTTCAGCTTGCCAAACATACACATCTACTGTATCTACTTTGGAAACGATGCAACTTCTCAAGTGGTTTCCTCCGTTCCTCAATCCAAACCCGTCTCTGACTGGGACCTCTAGTTAGCTATATAACTATAGTTACATAGCTACAAACCTCCATCTACTCGTGACGTACCTCCCTCAGCCAACAGCCCTCTCCTCTGGGTTTACCTGCTCAATCAGCTGCTCTCGTCCTCCAAGCACCTGGACCCGTAGTTTAGCGACAGCCCGGAGAAAGGGAAGTCCGGTGGGTTTCAAACCGCCGTGTTCTGCCTTTGTGTCCGTACAATGAGAGAGTGAGCAGCCAGGAGCCCTGAGAGATGTGAAATTGATAACCTGGGCCCGGGAAAGCAGCCAGCACCCCCCCCTCCCCCGATACCAAGCCCTTCCTTAACCGGGCAGTGATGTCATCCCTAGCCCCGCCCCCTACGCAGCAGTCATCACAAGAGGAAGATCAAAGCAGGACGAGCACCTTCCTTCCTTCCATCTCTCCTTTCTTTATTGTTTGTTGTTGTTTTATTGCTTTGACATTCCCATTTCTTCTCTGCCTCCATCCTTTCATTTTATTTTCCTCGCATCCCTTCATCAAAGTCATCTGATGCTCCCTCCGACAAACACAAACTAAAAATGATGAAATATGAGACGACCCAGCAGCTGCAGCTCTGTTCAGTCAAAATATGATTTCATAAAGAACAGAAAGAAAATTCCCCATACAGTTAGCTTCAGTAGCTTCAGTAGCTAGCCCAAGGCCTGGTGTATGTGTTTGGGTTGAGTCAAACCAAGAGACAAGCGTTTGAAATGATTCATGCGATATTGGAAACGTAATATGTCCAAAATATGAAGTGTAATATTTGGAAAGCGTGTCCCAATACAGGATGTGTGGCCAGAGTCCATGTTTCTACAGTGGAGGTGGATTTCAGCACCTGGGTCAGCTCCATGACAGAAACTCATGGATGTTTTTTTTAGTGCATTTAATCTGTAAAATGTATTTAGTGTGACATCAGCTCATGTGACTCTGTAGAGTTCCTCGTCTCTCGAGCCGGTTTCAAACAAAAATGATCAGAGAGTTTCACCTCAGAGTGTAACATCGTCTCGCTCACACTATCTGTGTTTATTTAACTTCTTCTGATGACGCTCAGACTTTAGTTTTTACTCTGTGATGTATTGTGTGACTGCTGCCACCTTATAGTCCAGATCACCATAAGAGACGTTGTATCTCGAGCTGGTGAAACAAACAAATACAATCCATAAACTCAGCTGGCAGGTTTAGTTATGGGAACACCAGCAAAGACAAAGTAACCGATTCATTTAAAAATAGAACATTTTGATGATGTTTGTAATGTGGTTTGGAGGTTTTAACAACAAGCGAGACGAACTGTGTTTCTGGTTCGGTCATCACAAGCTGCTGCAGAGACCCAAAGCTGGCGAGGAGCCGGGTTTGTTTGGACCGGGGCCGGAAGGCCTCATGAAGCCGTAGACCCTCTGACGCGTATTCAGGGGATTAAAACAAACACCAGGATTTAAAAACGGGTTTCAGTTGTATGTCCTCGCGGCAATGCAACCATAGAAAGGCTTCGGCTCTGTGAAGGAAATCATTTGTGTTTGTGTTCGCTGTTGGAAACGACGGGAAATCCGGAGACTGCTGCACCTTTTGGTTGCCATAGGAACCACTTGAATGATAGGCCAGTAGCTGCTTATGCTGCATAATGATAAAATATAGCCGTTCCCTTTGCAGTGATTTGTTTCACAATGTGAGAAACAAGGAGGAGGTCTGCCTCGCATTCATCGTCTCCCACAATCCTCTTCTTTGCAGCACTAATTGGACACCGAGCTGCACCCGCCTGCTCCAATTAGAGGAAGCCTGTTTCTGTCCCCTTCACCTCTATGTGCGCTGCACCTTCACGCGCATCCGACCTGAGAAACACACCTCAAAGCTGCATGATGAAGAACTTAAAAAAAATGAAAATAGGCCGTTATGTACATGATGTTTCCACAGCTCGCTTTTTTTTATGCAAAGATCTCAACACGGACACGCGCACGGACGCGAGCACGCGCACGGACACACAGCGCGGACACTTGCGAATGAGGACAACTGCGCCGTTTATGCCCACGTTTATCCCGCTAGTGTTCATGCGGAAACAGTGGTATCGAATAACCGCACATAACGGCGCTATTCCGGGACGCTAGCAGCGGAATGTCGGCTCACCTGAGCTGAAGTGGGAGCTGAGGGCAAAGCCGGGGCGGAAGACCACCGAGGACATCGTCACCAGGAGCACCAGCGTCTTCATATCGGCGGTGTTCAAAATAAATGTAAAAGTAAATCAGCAGGGCTCGCGGCAGTGAGCTAGGCGGCAGTGCTTCTTGAACACAGCTTCATTTCCCCTCGTGATCGCTGCGCGCGCCCCTCCATCTCACACCGGCGTGACTGAGACAGACGCGGACAGAAACGCGCTCCTCCTCCGGGGTGAAGTCACCGCAGCCCGAGGCCGGAGGATGTCTATCTTCCTCCTGAACTCTTCAATGTAGACCGTCGCCGCAGAGAAGCAGGAGGAGGAAGAGGAGGAAGAGGAGGAAGAGGAGGAAGGTGGGTGGGTGGGTGGACGACAAAGTCCTGTTCAGCAGTCAAGTTGATCCACAATCTGATTCCTGGCTGCAGCTTCTTCACGCGACACCTGCATGCGGTGGCATCATCTGGAAGCTCTGACCGCGCGAGAGCGGTCACGTGACACCTCCTCAAATTAATCTCCTCAAACAAATCAAACGGACCCCGTTTAGAGTCAGGGCCGCCGGGAGCTGTCCGAGGTGCTGACAGGCGAGAGCGCCATCTTGCTCGCCAATGCACCCAAATAGAATTTATGGAGCGGGTTTTTTTCTGCTCAGTCTCCGGGGGAGGGGGATGGGGGAGGGGGTGATAGGCTACTGTGCTGCCTGAACATGTTGAGCTGGCTGAGGCATATAGAGCAGGATGCAATCATCTGTGCCTGCAGCTTAAAATACTCTTTACATTTTTGTTGAAGGCTGAAACTGAAGCATCTTCACCTACAAAGCAGACCAGACAGTTTGGACTTCTGGAGGCGGAGCCTGCAGCAGCCTCTTCCTCAGCCTCAGTTAGATAAGATGAGCGATATATACATGTAAATATCCCATGGACAGACTGTGAGGTAGGAGCAGGGGAAAGGCGACTATCCCCACTGTAATCCTACTGTTCATACATGTTGGATGAGGCCCCTCCCCCACCCGGCAACATTCATCCTCTCCCGATCTTCCTCCTCCTCCTCCTCTCTCCCATCAGATTGGATTCCTGCAGCCGACTTCCCCTCTTGCATCGTGCACACTTGGATGTGACAGAAGTCTCAAGAAAGAAGAGAAAGATCGAACGTCTTTGTGTGTTTCCCGTCAGTCTCTTTGTGCTCGTGGATGAATAGTTATGTAATATATCATTTATTATTGATCATGTAGTCTCAAAGACGCCCTGTAGTCTGTTTGGATGAGCTTCTCTTCACATGGAGAAGTGGCTTGAAGAAACAATGGAGAGGCAGTTAAGCAATTATGAGGAAACATAATATTTAGTCTTTACATCTTAAGAACGCTCCATTTATACTTTTGTAACTCAATCATACGCTTCATGTTATTGTTGTTCAGCAGATGGTTGAGGCCTCACAGGTCCTTCAATCTGCATTTTATTATCTACTGGTGGTTTTAAAAAGACGTCTGAATTCTGACCCGGTTCTGAACAATAAAGGAAATCCTGGCTCCTCAGGAGTCCTGGTCCAGGTCACACCCATCCAGCTCTTCTGAGATCACAACAGACAACATGGACCCTCGTTGACAACCTTTCCTTTCAATCCTTAATCTCCTCATCATGTTTTATGATTATGACTCAACATGTTGATCGTGGGTTCAGAGCCTCTTCGCTCTGACGACACGATGAAGCTAATGAGTTCATATCCTGCCAATCAGAACGATATGAACTGTTATTAATGAGTTCATATCCTGCCAATCAGAACGATATGAACTGTTATTAATGAGTTCATATCCTGCCAATCAGAACGATATGAACTGTTATTAATGAGTTCATATCCTGCCAATCAGAACGATATGAACTGTTATTAATGAGTTCATATCCTGCCAATCAGAACGATATGAACTGTTATTAATGAGTTCATATCCTGCCAATCAGAACGATATGAATTGTTATTAATGAGTTCATATCCTGCCAATCAGAACGATATGAATTGTTATTAATGAGTTCATATCCTGCCAATCAGAACGATATGAACTGTTATTAATGAGTTCATATCCTGCCAATCAGAACGATATGAACTGTTATTAATGAGTTCATATCCTGCCAATCAGAACGATATGAACTGTTATTAATGAGTTCATATCCTGCCAATCAGAACGATATGAACTGTTATTAATGAGTTCATATCCTGCCAATCAGAACGATATGAACTGTTATTAATGAGTTCATCTTCACGTGATTGCTGACTGACCATGTGAATGATTTAGAGGCCGAGAGACGGAGGACGAAACCTTTTGTGACCAGAACAGAATTGAGTTGTTTTTTTTGTCTCGTCTTCCTGTAGAGACGTGATGAGGACGAGGAGGAGGACGAGGAGGAGGATGAGGAGGAGGTGATGCTCTTCCTCTGGTCTCTGATCCATTTCAGACTCATAACGGAGTCTCAGTTTGATGAATGAGGACTCAGAGAGGACAGTTCACACAAAGGTTCCTATTTCTGGACATTGGATTTCTCTGACAGAAATATTCCTCTTAAATCGTTTCACTCCTCCTCCTCTTCCTCCTCCTCTTCCTCTGCCTTCACTGTCTCGTAATGTTCCGCTCTCTGATGCATCCATATCTGCCGTTTCCCTGGAAACAGAAAGCAGAGGAGAAGATGGATTTCTGGTGTGTGTGTGTGTGTGTGTGTGTGGTTGTGCTTTCTAGTCACTTCACATCTTCCATCACTGTGTCTGCCAGCTGATTACACAAATCATTCAGAAACTGCTTCATCCGACATTCAGCTTTATGTTCTGAAATGTATGAAAAGAAACACATATTTGATAAGATAAGGCCTCATTTGCATATTTAAACATTAATTTTCAGGAAACTAGTAATGCAATAAATTATTGTCTCACTGTAAGTAATCGACTGGGGAAGTTTGATGGCACATATATTATTATTTTTACATCCCATTCAACAGCCCTCCGTCCTCACCCCACATGTCCCCCGCTGGCCACGAGGGAGGGAAAAGGGGCGGAGCCGGCTTTAAGCTCTCTAACCACTGAGCTTGTAAAGAGTCCGCCTCCGGACTCCGGCTACTCTCCAGCAAGCTGTAATGTGCAGAAATGAGCTTTTACTCCGTTTACTGAGAGCGTTAACGATCGCCTGGCATCGTGAAATCTGTCACGACAGTTAAAAAACAGTTTGGTGGTCAAACTGAAGACAAAGCAGCGTTTCAAACCCCCAGAGGAGCCGAAGAAGGGATTTACAGCAAATACAGGGAAATTAAAAGAGAAATGATAGCTGAACTTAATTTGCATGATGTCTCTGTTTCAGTATGTTGTTGAGCTGAATGAAGCTTCAGCCTCGTTGACTCTGACTCTTGAAGCTGGACGGTTCACTCAAACTAAACCTAAGCCCAGCCCTGCTTACTTAACTCTCACTCATAATTACTTTATTTATACTTTCTAGACTGTTTATAGGTCATGTATTGTGTGTGACGACTGAATAAGGTGGAATTAAATATATATTTGATGCACAAAAAACATTCTGTAGATATTTTTAATATTGATTTATGTGTTTTCGTGTTTAAAAGAATAAATGTATATGACAAATATGGAATTATGTCGGCCTTTAATGTCTGTTTCTACCAGATAAATATATACTTGTGTACATTCAGCAGCCTCAGCTCCTCTCTCCGATGAGGGGGCGGAGCCATGATCCAGGCTGTGGACACCGATGGAGCCTCTGGTGCCCTGACTGGTGGTCCCACTGAGGGTCAGCAGCTGGTGACGCTTCATGTCTGAGGGGGACTCACTTCACAAAGCTGAGTCACACATTACTTATCAGGTAAACTAAAAACATGAGCTCTTTCCATTTACTTCAACAGCTAATGAGCTCAGCATGATACAGAGGTAATGTCGACATATTCAAGGTGTTTTGTAGTTATTAAAATGTGCATTCTTGTTATCAGAGGGAGAAAACAAGACACAACTCTCTTTGTGAAATACAGCTTCATTAAGTCCCAACCTCACCTGGATCTGTTTCTCCCTCTTCAACCTCAGAGTTCTCAGACATGGTGAAGATGGAGAACCAAAGAAGTGAGGTCAAGAGGTCAATCCGTGCTCCAGGGTGTGACTACAGAGAGTGAAAGAAAGGAGGAGAAGAAGACGTGAGACACTCACTGAAAGATGCTCTTCCTGCTCCAGTGGATCCAGAATTGAGGGAGCGTGAGGACTGTTGTTATCAGCACTATTTGCACAACGAAAAAAATAACCAAAAAATAAAGGATAGAGAAAAGTACGTTAGTTCAAGTTGTTCTAAACATGTTTACTTTATTAGTTTCCTGGGTATTTTGACGTGATTTGCTGCTATTTAAAAGGGACAGTATGAAGGAGTTGGCACCACCTAGTGGTGAGCTTTCAGATGACATAATATACCCTGCGTTCACTCCCATTTCTAGGTGACAGTAGACACAATTAAACACTGTCTCTACTTTCCACAAAGTTTTAGTAAAACAAATTAGACTTGTATAATTTTATGTTTATGTAGATTTTAAAACATTAAATGGAAATATGCATTTTGATCACAGATGTATTTGTACAGAGCTTTTAGTTTCCTCCATCACAGACACACAGTATGTTGTCAGTTTTTAATGAACAACTTACACATTTGTTTAGATAAATATAAAAGAAAGAGAACAAAAAAAACATCCAACATTAATCTTTCACAACTGGAAGAAACCAATTCTATCCTGTGTGTACTCTCATGTGTCTCTTTAGATGTACGTTTACTGTAAATCTTTTCCCACAAACATCACAACTGAATGGTTTCTCTCTTGTGTGTCTCTTCAAACTCCCCTGTGCTATAAACCTTTTCCCACAAACATTACAACTGAATGGTTTCTCTCTTGTGTGGTTCTTCAGAGTTCCCAGTTCTGTAAACCTTTTCCCACAAACATTACAACTGAATGGTTTTTCTCTCGTGAGCACTCTTGGCTGTGAATCTTTGGATGTGTTGCCAGTGTTGCATCCCACATGACCTACAAGGGCTTCCTTATATTTCAGGGCATGTGCAGCAGACTCAGGTGCCCTGGTCTTCTTCCAAACATTGTCCCTGTCTTCACTTTCAGGTCCAGAATCCGACAAAGGTTCTTGCCAAACACCATAACTGACTTCAGTCTCAGAAGATTCTGAAGCCTTTTCATGATCAGCATTTGGATGTGAATGACGATGTGGATTTAGGTTGCTGGCTGGTCCTGATCCTCCACAGTCCTCTCCATCAGGTTCTGTAGCTGATCTGCTGGCTGGAGGCTCCGCCTCTCTGTTGTCCTCCGTCTGGCTTTGATGAAGCTGTGAGGTCTGAGGTTTCTCATCTTCACTCGTCACAGTAACAGCAGTGAATAGGAACTTGGTGATATCGGCCTCCTCCAGCACATTAAGCTGCTCTTCCTCTAGACGGGTCCAGAGATCCTCCTTTTCCTCTTTTATGTGGAGGAGCTCCGGGTCCTCCTGGTCCTGGTCCAGGTTCTCAGGGGGAACATCTGCTTTAATCTCCACCAGCTGCTGGACATCTGCAGGGAGCACATTATGGACAACGGTGAGTTCAGACTGACATCAGCTTTCATTAGTGGAGACATCGAAGGAGTTTGACTGAATGTATATTTGTTGCTCTTAAAATTCAGACACATGAACCCAGAAATACAAAACAATAACAATGACATTAGTAAACAGCAGGACAGTAGTGCGGAGTGCAAAGGGCGCTGGAATAAACATGAAATGTTTAATGTAAAATAGATTTTATACAAGGTAGGCCGATGACACCCACACTTCATACAACGATAATGTTACTACTATGATACTAATAGATAAACACAGCGATTGTCTTTTCCTAACTCCTCATGAAGGAGCCTTCGGTAAACCGTCACTTGATAAAATAAAAAAACATAAGTCGCAGAGAAAAGTAGAGTTTAATTCTGCGTGGACGTATTAATTTGCTTTCACTGCCAACGACGCTGGCTGACCTGTATGCTTGAGATGTGGCGAGAAATTAGCAAACAAAACATTTAATGAAAAATGCTTAATTGAAGGACACCTCAAGAACAATCACACAGCGTCTGATGAAAAGTCTCAAGCTGCAGAAGAGATTATTCAACTGCTGCAGCAAACTGAGCAAAGTAAATATACTTTCAGGAAGTGGATCAAGTCTCCAAACTCAACTACTGCTTCTTCCTTTCCTTTGCATGTAGAGAATTCGACCAGCTCTCATCATGGCGGACAGTTAGGTACCTCAGTTAGAACCTTCCTCACCAAAAAGTATATCCGACCACACCCCGCGATACAAGTAAAAAGAAAAGTCTCTTATTTTGAATGTCCTCGCTTGAACCGGAAGTTGTTCTTCGCCGCCATATTGGCCCCGTCCCTAAAGCTTTCCACGTGCGAATCCCGTAAAAAACGTGTTTGACCAGAGGATCGTCGGTGTTTAAAGGCTCCTCCCTGCTGGATGTAACCGGAGAAGGAGAGCTGGAGACCAAACATATTCACCAAAAGTCTCGCTGACTACAATTAATGACCTGAAAACGGACTCAGATGCGACTTAAACCCGTAAAACGTGCACGAAGAGCGGGAACAACAAGCAAAGCTCAAACCTGATCTGTGGAGCTCGTGTTCTCTGAGACGAGAAACCGTCTCCGCATAATCTGCTGTTAATCTGTCCAACACCCCAAAAGCCTCTTCAACGGCCGCGTCGACTCGCTGCTCCACCAACAGTCTCAGCATTTCTATAGTAAATAGAATAGTTCTGAATTTGTAATAATAAACTGAATTGTTATCACACTTTAAAAATCTGAACAGCTGGTTTTGATTTAGTTCACGTCTTGTTTGGTTCATGAAAAATCGTCAAATAAACACTGCTGATCCGTTACCGAGGTTTTGCTCTCTACTCCTGGAAAGCTGGGAGTGAACGGAGGGTATATTATGTCATCTGAAACTTCACCACTAGGTGGTGCCAAATCCTTCACACTGTCCCTTTAAATAGCAGCAACTCACGTCATTATTTCCATGAAACTAACAAGTAAACATGTTTAGAACAACTTGAACTAACCTACTTTTCTCTAAATCTGTATTTGTTGGTTATTTTTTTCATTTTGCAAATAGTGCTGATAACAGCAGTCCACACTCCCTCAATTCTTGATCCACTGGAGCAGGAAGAGCATCTTTCAGTGTCGGAGTTCCTGTTGGATGTTTTGACCAAAAGAGTTTCAGTTCATAGATTCCTGATGACTTCTTTCCTGGAAAGAGTTTATTATTAATTTAGCACCGAAGAATGAAGAGATTTAAGACATTTATTTGAGAGTAGTAGTGTTTTTGATCTTCAGATAAGTTTCCTTAAACATAGATATTGATTATTATTTAGCAATGGAAATGTTCTCAATATATATTGAATTGTAAATTAAAGGGATTTAATTAATTGAAAGTCCTTCTCATGAATATAAGAGTTTACAGTTACACATCAGTTAATTTCTGGGAAATTATATTAAATTATGGGACCAGACCAACCAAGACAAGAAAGAATCACAAACCAGCCGAGATAAAATCACAGTTTAATCTAAAATGTCCCTCTGTTTGCACTTTGTTAAAACACAAATTAACACTTCAATTGCCTGGATCACTTTGTCTGAATATGAATCGATTCCACATTACAGAAAAAGTAAATGTTAAATACTAAATGTTCCCTGATTTGCAGTTTGTCTTTGGTTTCTTTTCTCATCTCCATCTCAGACCTGCAGAGTGTCGTCGTTGCATTTAACACAATAAATGATGCTCTGATGTTGAGGACATGGAGCCTGAGTCCAGTTTGAGGTTGAGAGACAACAATACATCTGGAGGTGCTTTGGCCCATCAGGGCCAGCAACAACAACCAAACTATATCTATAATACTATATCTATTTATATGTTTTAATTAGTGTTTCAGTTTCCTCCATCACAGACACACACAGAATGTTGTCATTGTTTTTAATAACAATTCATCAGTTGTTCAGAAAACACTTTTCTATCTCATTTACAAACAAATGAAATAGGAAACATTTTACATATTTTTTAAATAAACACAAGGGAAAGAGAACAACTTACATCATTAATCTTTCACTACTGGGAGAAACAAGTTATCTCCTGTGTGGACTCTTGTGTGTTTCTTTAGAGTTCCCTGTTCTGCAAATCTTTTTCCACAAACATTACAACCAAAAGGTTTCTCTCCTGTGTGGACTCTCATGTGTGTCTTCAGATGTCCCTGTCTTGTGAAGCTTTTCCCACAAATATCACAACTGAATGGTTTCTCTCCTATGTGGACTCTTGTGTGTGTCTTCAGTGTTCTCTTTTGTGTAAATCTTTCCCCACAAACATCACAACTGAATGGTTTCTCTCCTGTGTGAAATCTCATGTGTGTCTTCAGAGTTCTCTTTTGTGTAAATCTTTTCCCACAAACATCACACCTTATTGGTTTCTCTCCTGTGTGGACTCTTGTGTGTTTCTTCAGAGTTCCCTGTTCTGTAAATCTTTTCCCACAAACATCACAACCAAATAGTTTCTCGCCTGTGTGGACTCTCATGTGTGTCTTCAGATGTCCCTGTCTTGTGAATCTTTTCCCACAAACATCACAACTGAATGGTTTCTCTCCTGTGTGGACTCTTGTGTGGGTCTTCAGAGTTCCCTGTCTTGTGAATCTTTTCCCACAAACTTCACAACTGAATGGTGTCTCTCCTGTGTGGACTCTCATGTGTGTCTTCAGACTTCCCTGTTCATTGAATCTTTTCCCACAAACATCACAACTGAATGGTTTCTCTCCTGTGTGGACTCTCATGTGTGTCTTCAGATTTCCCTGTTCATTGAATCTTTTCCCACAAACATCACAACTGAATGGTTTCTCTCCTGTGTGGACTCTCATGTGTGTCTTCAGATTTCCCTGTCTTGTGAATCTTTTCCCACAAACATGACAACTGAATGGTTTCTCTCTTGTGAGAACTCTTGGCTGTGATTCTTTCTTTTGTTTCACTCTAAAACATTTCTTTCTAACCAAACAGCTGGAGGACCTTTTTCCAAAATGACACATCATGTGTTTCTGCAGAAACCACATGTAGTAAAACCGTTTACTACACTTGAAGAAGCTGAAGGATGTGTTGCCAGTGTTGCCAGTGTTACATCCTACATGACCTACAAGGGCTTCCTTATATTTCAGGGCATGTGCAGCAGACTCAGGTGCCCTGGTCTTCTTCCAAACATTGTCCCTGTCTTCACTTTCAGGTCCAGAATCTGACAAAGGTTCTTGCCAAACACCATAACTGACTTCAGTCTCAGAAGATTCTGAAGCCTTTTGATCAGCATCTGGATGTGAATGACGATGTGGATTTAGGTTCCTGGCTGGTCTTGATCCTCCACAGTCCTCTCCATCAGGTTCTGTAGCTGATCTGCTGGCTGGAGGCTCCGCCTCTCTGTTGTCCTCCGTCTGGCTTTGATGAAGCTGTGAGGTCTGAGGTTTCTCATCTTCACTCGTCACAGTAACAGCAGTGAATAGGAACTTGGTGATATCGGCCTCCTCCAGCACATTAAGCTGCTCTTCCTCTAGACGGGTCCAGAGATCCTCCTTTTCCTCTTTTATGTGGAGGGGCTCCGGGTCCTCTTTTATGTGGAGGGGCTCCGGGTCCTCTTTTATGTGGAGGGGCTCCGGGTCCTCTTTTATGTTGAGGGGCTCTGGGTCCTCCTGGTCCTGGTCCAAGTTTTCAGGGGGGACTTCTGCTTTAATCTCCACCAGCTGCTGGACATCTGCAGGGAGCACATTATGGACAACGGTGACTTCAGACTGATATCAGCTTTCATTAGTGGAGAGATTCAAGGAGTTTGACTGAATGTACCAATACAGAAATACAAAACAATAATACAATGACATTTGTAAACAGCAGTAAGCCCTCTGCAGAGGGCGCTGGAATAAATATTGAATGTAAAATATTCCAGTCTACTCTGTAACTTAAACCTTTAGTCCAGTCTACTCCGTAACTTAACCCTAAATCTGATGAATGCTAGTGCACAGGGTAGAATATTGTTTCGATGATAGAGATGCATGTCCGTAGTCTTTAATATAAAACATTAACATTATTAGTTAATCTGAGCCGATCAGTCCCCACAGCTGACGGCAGCGTGGAGCTGGGTGTAAACACGTCTCAATTCCACCGTATGGAGGGCAAACTGGTCTCAAATCGACCTGACGTCAAATAACGATGTATAACTTAAATATCAGACTGACAACAAGAGCGCTTTGTCAACTATTTATTGACGTTAGTAGTTTATTGAACAGGCATCAACAGAGTCACCTACTTTGTCACCTACGATCATGAAGACAAACGCAGATCATGTAAATAACCGTTAGCATAACTTGGAGAACTTTTAATAATCGATTGAACCTTCTGGTGAACTACGAACGTTACATTGCTGTTACTGAAAACTGCTGTAAAGTGATCAAACTGCTGTAAAGTGGTAAAACTGCTGTAAAGTGATCAAACTGCTGTAAAGTGGTAAAACTGCTGTAAAGTGATCAAACTGCTGTAAAGCGGTCAAACTGCTGTAAAGCGATCAAACTGCTGTAAATTGATCAAACTGCTGTAAAGCGGTCAAACTGCTGTAAAGCGGTCAAACTGCTGTAAAGCGGTCAAACTGCTGTAAAGTAATCAAACTGCTGTATTGATATTTTCTCTGGTGTTGTACTGCATCTCGGCCCTCATTATTTTATTTGACTTCAGCTACAGAAGCTGATGTTTCTGATTATCATCTTTTGAATCAACTATTTAGTCTCATTACAATAAAACATATCAAGTCAACACTACTCGGTCACACTGAGTTGTTTCATAAATGTTGTCTGCATACAAACCATAACAACATAAAGGGATATGAGACAGTGTGAGAACGTATTTAATTCAGCATGTTTGAAACTGAACAGACAGTTTAGTAGCTTTGACCTCTCTCTGGTTTCACTTTCATATTCCTTCTTTCATTTCCAGTCCAGCCTCATTAATAAAGTAATACTTTGAACCGGGTTGTTTATGTCGTTATGATGCAACACTGTACAAACATGGACGAAGCATCTAATGAATCTCCTGAACATTGTAGTGTCACCGCTGCAGACTGGCGTCACTAACATGCGCCTGCCGTCGCGTCATAAATACGTCACTCGGTGAAAGTGGAGTCGGGTCCTCTAAACACAGCGGTTGTCTTTCCTAACTCCTCATAAACTCTCCTTGACCCCCGGCTTTTCCACAGAGGTCAAGGAGAAATGGTTAGGAAAGGACGTTAGGAGGTCATGTTTTGACTATTTTAGCGCAGTCTACGGGTCCCGAGAGGCGACTCCTACGACACATCTGCCTCACGCACGCGAACATAAACCAGTTAAGCACGAAGACCGGGAACAACAACGCAAAGCTCAGACCTGATCTGTGGAGCTGAACTCGAGGGTTCAGCCTCCAGGAGTTTGGCTCGTGGCTCATTTCCTCTGAAACGAGAAACGTCCTGATCAGCTGTTAGTCGGTCCAACGGCTCGTGACGTGTCGAGGCTTCGTAGCTCGTGTCGAGTAATCCAGGGGTGCAGCCCGAGTCTCTGTTCCCGTGTTGGTCGCTGCTATCGCTGCACTAGCGAGCTAAATGCTAGGTGGCTAACACTCGCTAGCTTCTCATGACTTTACCGGACCAGTCCTTCAAACCGCCTCACAGCGGGGCCGCGGGTCTATCTGTGGCTCCACGGAGCTCTCCATCCGGCTGCCAGCGGCCTTCGCCTGGCTGATAGTTTACAGAGCTTCTTCTTCTTCTTCTTCTTCTTCGAAGTTTATCGGCTGTGAGCAACCTACTGTTTGGTGCATTACCGCCACCAACTGGTATGGAGTGTGAATCAGGATGTCTGGTACTATATATATAGATATTGATTATTATTAATCACAAACCAGCTGAGATATATATATCTGAGTCCGTTTTCAGGTCATTAATTGTAGTCAGCGAGACTTTTGGTGAATATGTTTGGTCTCCAGCTCTCCTTCTCTGGTTACATCCAGCAGGGAGGAGCCTTTAAACACCGACGATCCTCTGGTCAAACACGACGGATTGTACCGTCAGCATTTCGGCTGCAGCCATGGAGACCAACAGCGCATGCGCGGTAGATATGTGTCCGACTTGATCGGCAACACAAATAAAAATACTCGTATCGGTTTGTAAAAAATGGTATCGTTGCATCCCTATACAAAACGATGGCATCTGTAAAATAATTTCAGTGACACAGAAGACTTGAATACGTTCATTTTATGTCGATTTTAAAAGGTTACACAGAAAAATGCATTTTAAATAGAGATGTATTTGTACTGAGTTTTAAGTTTCCTCCATCAGACAGTATGTTGTTTTAAAAAAAGATTCATCAGAAAACACATATTCCATATTATTTACAAGCAAATGACATGTAAACATTTCACATAATTTTTTAAAACACAAGAGAAAAACGTCATCAATCCATCACTAGCCGAAGTAACACATTCTATCTTGTGTGGACTTTCGTGTGTCTTTTCAGATGTGCGCGTAAAGGGTATCTTTTCCCACAAACCTCACAACTGAATGGTTTCTCTCCTTTGTGGCCTCTCGTGTGTCTCCTCAGATTTTGCCGTTCATTGAATCTTTTCCCACAAACATCACAACTAAATGGTTTCTCTCCTGTGTGGATTCTGATGTGATTTTTCAAACTCCTCTGTTCATTAAATCTTTTCCCACAAACATCACAACCAAATGGTTTTTCTCCTGTGTGGCCTCTTGTGTGTCTCTTCAGATTTCCCTGGTCATTAAATCTTTTCCCACAAACACCACAACTAAATGGTTTCTCTCCTGTGTGGCCTCTTGCGTGTCTCTTTAAACTCCACTGTGCTATAAACCTTTTCCCACAAACATTACAACTGAATGGTTTTTCTCTCGTGAGCACTCTTGGCTGTGAATCTTTGGATGTGTTGCCAGTGTTACATCCCACATGACCTACAAGGGCTTCCTTATATTTCAGGGCATGTGCAGCAGACTCAGGTGCCCTGGTCTTCTTCCAAACATTGTCCCTGTCTCCACTTTCAGGTCCAGAATCCGACAAAGGTTCTTGCCAAACACCATAACTGACTTCAGTCTCAGAAGATTCTGAAGCCTTTTCATCATCAGCATCTGGATGTGAATGACGATGTGGATTTAGGTTGCTGGCTGGTCCTGATCCTCCACAGTCCTCTCCATCAGGTTCTGTAGCTGATCTGCTGGCTGGAGGCTCCGCCTCTCTGTTGTCCTCCGTCTGGCTTTGATGAAGCTGTGAGGTCTGAGGTTTCTCATCTTCACTCGTCACAGTAACAGCAGTGAATAGGAACTTGGTGATATCGGCCTCCTCCAGCACATTAAGCTGCTCTTCCTCTAGACGGGTCCAGAGATCCTCCTTTTCCTCTTTAATGTGGAGGGGCTCCGGGTCCTCCTGGTCCTGGTCCAGGCATTCAGGGGGGACTTCAGCTTTAATCTCCACCAGCTGCTGGACATCTGCAGGGAGCACATTATGGACAACGGTGACTTCAGACTGATATCAGCTTTCATTAGTGGAGACATTGAAGGAGTTTGACGAAATGTATATTTATAGTTTTTGTATATATAATATGACTTTATATAAAACTTTATAAGCTGTGATATCAAATCACTTTTGCGGCTCCAGGCGGATTTGTTTTGGTGGAAAAGGGGCTAAATTGCTCTTTGGCTAGGAAAGGTTGCTGACCTCAGGTCTAGTGTTTCCTAAGCTAAAGGAGCTAATGAAGGAAGCGTTGACGCTCCTTTCCTTTGCATGTAGAGAATTCGAGCAGCTCTCATCATGGCGGACAGTTAGGTACTTCCGGGTCGAATATACTTTTTGGTGGGGGAAAAAAGTATATCCGACCACAGCCCGCGATACAAGTAAAAAGAAAAGTCTCTTATTTTGAATTTCCTCGCTTGAACCGGAAGTTGTTCTTCGCCGCCATATTGGCCCCGTCCCTAAAGCTTTCCACGTGCGAATCCCGTAAAAAACGTGTTTGACCAGAGGATCGTCGGTGTTTAAAGGCTCCTCCCTGCTGGATGTAACCGGAGAAGGAGAGCTGGAGACCAAACATATTCACCAAAAGTCTCGCTGACTACAATTAATGACCTGAAAACGGACTCAGATGCGACTTAAACCCGTAAAACGAGCACGAAGAGCGGGAACAACAAGCAAAGCTCAAACCTGATCTGTGGAGCTCGTGTTCTCTGAGACGAGAAACCGTCTCCGCATAATCTGCTGTTAATCTGTCCAACACCCCAAAAGCCTCTTCAACGGCCGCGTCGACTCGCTGCTCCAACAGTCTCAGCATGACGTGACGTAAGAGGGCGGGATCAAGTCGGACACACATCTACTGCGCATGCGCTTTTGGTCTCCATGGCCGCAGCAGAAATGCTGAGACTGTTGGAGCAGCGAGTCGACGCGGCCGTTGAAGAGGCTTTTGGGGTGTTGGACAGATTAACAGCAGATTATGCGGAGACGGTTTCTCGTCTCAGAGAACACGAGCTCCACAGATCAGGTTTGAGCTTTGCTTGTTGTTCCCGGTCAACTGGAGACTTCCGGCCAAATGCGTCTGCTGTTGTCATAGTTACCGCAGCTGTTGAGATTTGAAGACAAACGCAGATCATGTAAATAACCGTTAGCATCACATGGACATATTTTATAATCTGTTAAATCTGCTGGTAAACTATTCTTATGATCAGATTAAAATCTGATTTCATACCAGAGTGAAGACGATCACAGATTAAACTCAAACTATATATTTCATTTGTTTTCTGATTCACCAGCTGGTCATTGCGTGTTGATCCATTCTGATCGGGACCGGCTCGTCTCAAACGAGCCTATTTCCTCGTTCCCTCTCTCCTCGTATGGTTTCCTTGCATCTCTCGATGCATCCCTGGTGGGAGGGACTAAGACACAAGGAAAAGATGCAAGTGATGGAAACAGGGATGCATTGTGGGTACATCCCAAGTCTCTTGTTTTTCAATAGGCTTGAGACCTTCTCAGGTGCCAGCTTGCTGTTTGTTGAGCTTCTCAACTCAACAAGCGTTGAAGCAACGAGCACTATCCAAAATTAGAATTTGATTTCTCACCTCAAACATTCTCAGAAGTGAATTTAATGATGAAATTACATGCAAATGTGTCTTTAAAAGAGTGTAATACATTCCATAGTTTAAATAATTACTAATCGTTAGTGTCTAAATATCATTATTATCAATCTAAATATTAGTATTGTTGTATGAGACATCAACCCACCTCGTATAAAATCCATATTTTACATTCAACATTTCATATTTATTCCTACGCCCTTGGCACTAATGTACTGCTGTCTATAAATGTTATTGTTTTGTATTACTGTGTTTGTACATTAAGAGCAACAAATATACATTCAGTCAAACTCCTTCGATGTCTCCACTAATGAAAGCTGATATCAGTCTGAACTCACCGTTGTCCATAATGTGCTCCCTGCAGATGTCCAGCAGCTGGTGGAGATTAAAGCAGAAGTCTCTGTTGAGAACCTGGACCAGGACCAGGAGGACCCGGAGCCCCTCCACATAAAAGAGGACCCGGAGCCCCTCCACATAAAAGAGGAAAAGGAGGATCTCTGGACCCGTCTAGAGGAAGAGCAGCTTAATGTGCTGGAGGAGGCCGATATCACCAAGTTCCTATTCACTGCTGTTACTGTGACGAGTGAAGATGAGAAACCTCAGACCTCACAGCTTCATCAAAGCCAGACGGAGGACAACAGAGAGGCGGAGCCTCCAGCCAGCAGATCAGCTACAGAACCTGATGGAGAGGACTGTGGAGGATCAGGACCAGCCAGCAACCTAAATCCACATCGTCATTCACATCCAAATGCTGATCAAAAGGCTTCAGAATCTTCTGAGACTGATGTCCGTTATGGTGTTTTGCAAGAACCTTTGTCAGATTCTGGACCTGAAAGTGAAGACAGGGACAATGTTTGGAAGAAGACCAGGGCACCTGAGTCTGCTGCACATGCCCTGAAATATAAGGAAGCCCTTGTAGGTCATGTAGGATGTAACACTGGCAACACATCCTTCAGCTTCTTCAAGTGTAGTAAACGGTTTTACTACATGTGGTTTCTGCAGAAACACATGATGTGTCATTTTGGA
The DNA here is from genome assembly GCA_023566465.1 of Cottus gobio. Taxonomy (NCBI): domain Eukaryota; kingdom Metazoa; phylum Chordata; class Actinopteri; order Perciformes; family Cottidae; genus Cottus; species Cottus gobio. The sequence continues at coordinate 1,135,728 of CM042235.1, read as the reverse complement.
AAAAGGTCCTCCAGCTGTTTGGTTAGAAAGAAATGTTTTAGAGTGAAACAAAAGAAAGAATCACAGCCAAGAGTTCTCACAAGAGAGAAACCATTCAGTTGTCATGTTTGTGGGAAAAGATTCACAAGAGAGGATCATCTTGAGAGACACAGGAGAGTCCACACAGGAGAGAAACCATTTGGTTGTGATGACTGTGGGACAAGATTTAGACAACAGAGAGATCTGAAGATACACATGAGAGTCCACACAGGAGAGAAACCATTCAGTTGTGATGTTTGTGAGAAAAGATTCACAAGAGAGGATCATCTGAAGAGACATATGAGAGTTCACACAGGAGATAATTAGTTTCTTCCAGTTGTAAAAGATTAACGATGTACGTTTTGGTTGTTCACTTTCTCTTGTGTTTCTTTAATAAATATGCAAAATGTTTAAATGTCCTTTTTTTTAAAATGAGATGGAAGTGTTTTTTGAACAGCTGACGACTCTTTTATAAAACAATGACAACATACGTGAATGGTTGTCCGTCTAAAGGCTGGCGACCTGTCCAGGGTGAACCCTGCCTCCGCCCAATGTCAGCTGAGGGACTCCAGCACCCCGCGACTCTAAATAGGATAAGCGGTTCGGATAATAGAATTGACAACATACCCTAGTGACACATATGATGGAATGAATGATTCCCTAGAAATAATCTTCTATGTAAGTGTAAACTCACAGGAAGGTTCTTGGAAAAGATATGAAGGATAGTTAGCAGGAATAAGGAGTTAATTATTGCTATGATGAGTGGTGCGATGACTGGGAGACAGTCCTTTACGAGAGTAGATGGGATGCCGGATACAGGTGGAACCTCTCATTCCTGTTGTGAAGGAAGAGAGCTCCAATGGGGAACTTAGAAAGGGGCTGAGGGGTGAATATGGGGGAGACAGGTGGGGGAGGTGTTCAGGTTGCTCTAAATGATGTCAATTTTTGTTTTGAAAAATGAAAGGAAAGAGTTGCATTTGTCCAATGTGAAGGATTTGGAGGTGTTGTCCCTGGGTTTGAGGAGCTTGTTTATTGTAGAGAAGAGAGCCTTTGTGTTGGAGGAGACCGTATCACTGTCCTGGTATTCTGTGTGGAAAAGAGTAAGTTGGACAATGTTCTGCTTTTCATACTTTATTTTCATACTTGGCGTGCTGACTGGTACATTTCTGGAGGTCAAAGAACAAAATATACTTCAGCTATTTCGTTACGGTTGAGGAGGAACTCGGGATGAATATGGTGATCATTTAAACAGCTTCTTTAGATATTCCTGCTAACCTTACAGTCCATCTTGACCTCGTGACCTTCACCATGTCTGAGAACTCTGAGGTTGAAGAGGGAGAAACAGATCCAGGTGAGGTTGGGACTTAATGAAGCTGTATTTCACAAAGAGAGTTGTGTCTTGTTTTCTCCCTCTGATAACAAGAATGCACAATTTAATAACTACAAAACACCTTGAATATGTCGACATTACCTCTGTATCATGCTGAAAACATTGGCCTCTGAAGTAAACAAAAAAAGCTCTTTTTTTTTATTTACCTTATAAGTAATGTGTGATTCAGCTTTGTGAAGTGAGTGAGTTTTTGTGTGCATAATTTCTATGAACACAGAGTAAAACCACCTGGTTGAGGATTGCTTGTAATCTGCTGAAGGTAAACATGTGTGTGTTCTGTATTTCTAGTCCTGTAACAATCTAATGTAGTTTGTAAAAGTGGTGATGCTAGTCCTGCTTATTGTGTATCAGTGTGTGTTTGGTGACATTAAACAACACACTCTGATGTTGGTGCTGCCATCAGGTCATCTTGCCGATGTTTTGATGAAGCCCTGAATATAATTTAAAATGCTGTGAAGTGTAACAGAACACGTAATATGTGTGAACATGCACACCGGTCACGCAATGCGAAAGACTTTTGGTGCATGGGGACGTAAAAAAGGTAAACAAGAGGACGTCAGCCTGGTGAATTACATGTACTCTGAAACATTAAGGATTAAAGATGGAACATGACAACACATGAAATCAGAGGATGTTTATGTATTTCATTTACAATTAATTATATAGTGAGAACAACATTTCCATTGCTAAATAATAATCAATATCTATGTTTAAGGAAACTTATCTGAAGATCAAAAACACTACTACTCTCAAATAAATGTCTTAAATCTCTTCATTCATTCAAAGCTCACCAGCGCCTCTTCTTCTTGAGGACACTGAAGAAAAACCATCTGTCTTCAGCCATCCTGGTGAACTTTTACCGCTGTGTGATCGAGAGCATCCTAACCAACTGTGTCACAGTCTGGTATGGGAGCTGCTCTGTTGCGGAGCGCAAGGGACTGCAGCGGGTGGTGAAAACTGCCCAACGCATCACAGGAACTCCACTTCCGGCCATTGAGGAAATCCAGAGGAAACGCTGTCTGCGTCGAGCTCGCAGCATTCTCAAGGACGCCTCCCACCCTGCACACAGACTGTTTTCCCTCCTGCCCTCAGGCAGACGGTTCAGATGCTTCCGGACAAGGACCAGCAGACTGAGGAACAGTTTCTTCCCCAGAGCTGTTTCCTTATTGAACTCTGCCCCATGCTGACACCCCCCCTACTCCCCAACCACCTCCACCCACAAACCCATCTCCTCGTCATCTCCCCCCACTGACCAAAGACTTTACACCTGCACTCAAACACTTTTGAACTGTCTGCACTAAAAACTGAGCATTGCACTAGTCTAGTAACGTTAGGCAGCTACTGTTTATTATTATTATGCACTATTTAACGTTCACTCAATCTGTATTACTTAACTTATCATATGCCCATTTGCCTTTTGTAAATTATGTTTATAGTTCCTGCTTATAGTCTACCTACATTTAATGCACAAATCAACCTGTATAACATGTACATATTACCGCAATCAATCTGTATATCCCGTACCTATATCACTAACTTATTATCTGTAAAATACTTATTATTATCTCTATATTGGTATTTACTGCTATTGCACTTCTGGTTGGATGCTAAACTGCATTTCGTTGCTCTGTACTTGTACATGTGTAATGACAATAAAGTTGAATCTAATCTAAAAAATTCTTCGGTGCTAAATTAATAATAAACTCTTTCCAGGAAAGAAGTCATCAGGAATCTATGAACTGAAACTCTTTTGGTCAAAACATCCAACAGGAACTCCGACACTGAAAGATGCTCTTCCTGCTCCAGTGGATCAAGAATTGAGGGAGTGTGGACTGCTGTTATCAGCACTATTTGCAAAATGAAAAAAATAACCAAAAAATACAGATTTAGAGAAAAGTAGGTTAGTTCAAGTTGTTCTAAACATGTTTACTTGTTAGTTTCATGGAAATAATGACGTGAGTTGCTGCTATTTAAAGGGACAGTGTGAAGGATTTGGCACCACCTAGTGGTGAAGTTTCAGATGACATAATATACCCTCCGTTCACTCCCAGCTTTCCAGGAGTAGAGAGCAAAACCTCGGTAACGGATCAGCAGTGTTTATTTGACGATTTTTCATGAACCAAACAAGACGTGAACTAAATTAAAAGTCTGATTTAAATATGAGGAATTTGGCAAAGAATTTCATTAAATAAAAACTAATAAATAATAAGAAAGATGGACGGTAAGGTTAGCAGGAATAACAGAGCAAAACTAAATCAAAACCAGCTGTTCAGATTTGTAAAGTGTGATAACAATTCAGTTTATTATTACAAATTCAGAACTATTCATCATTTTAATATTTTGGTGATCCTCTCTGGGAGGAGGTGGAGGTCATAATCCAGGCTGTACGTACTGATGGAGAAGCACCAACTACAGAGCTCTGGTGCACCGACCTGTTCTCACCACCAGGGGTCAGCAGTCAGAAACTCTCCATGTCTGAGGGACAGCAACTCTTTCTCTTATCGTAGACCACGTGTTCATGCCTCCGAAAGAGGGCGGGATCAAGCCAGACACACATCTACCGCGCATGCGCTGTGCGGAGATCGCTCCTGCGGACCGGCTCGTCTCGGAGAGCCTCCTGTGTTGGTCTCCATGGCCGCAGCAGAAATGCTGAGACTGTTGGTGGAGCAGCGAGTCGACGCGGCCGTTGAAGAGGCTTTTGGGGTGTTGGACAGATTAACAGCAGATTATGCGGAGACGGTTTCTCGTCTCAGAGAACACGAGCTCCACAGATCAGGTTTGAGCTTTGCTTGTTGTTCCCGCTCTTCGTGCTCGTTTTACGGGTTTAAGTCGCATCTGAGTCCGTTTTCAGGTCATTAATTGTAGTCAGCGAGACTTTTGGTGAATATGTTTGGTCTCCAGCTCTCCTTCTCTGGTTACATCCAGCAGGGAGGAGCCTTTAAACACCGACGATCCTCTGGTCAAACACGTTTTTTACGGGATTCGCACGTGGAGAGCTTTAGGGACGGGGCCAATATGGCGGCGAAGAACAACTTCCGGTTCAAGCGAGGACATTCAAAATAAGAGACTTTTCTTTTTACTTGTATCGCGGGCTGTGGTCGGATATACTTTTTGGTGAGGAAGGTTCTAACTGAGGTACCTAACTGTCCGCCATGATGAGAGCTGGTCGAATTCTCTACATGCAAAGGAAAGGAAGAAGCAGTAGTTGAGTTTGGAGACTTGATCCACTTCCTGAAAGTATATTTACTTTGCTCAGTTTGCTGCAGCAGTTGAATAATCTCTTCTGCAGCTTGAGACTTTTCATCAGACGCTGTGTGCTTGTTCTTGAGATGTCCTTCAATTAAGCATTTTTCATTAAATGTTTTGTTTGCTAATTTCTCGCCACATCTCAAGCATACAGGTCAGCCAGCGTCGTTGGCAGTGAAAGCAAATTAATACGTCCACGCAGAATTAAACTCTACTTTTCTCTGCGACTTATCCAGTGACAGTTTACACAGGGCGGGGCTCTGGGAATCTTAGGAAAAAAACAATCGCTGTGTTTATCTACTAGTATCATAGTTGTATGAAGTGTGGGGCATCCGCCTACTATGTATAAAATCTCTTTTAAATCAAACATTTCATATTTATTCTAGCACGCTTTGCCCTCCGCACTACTGTCCTGCTGTTTACTAATGTCATTGTTATTGTTTTGTATTTCTGTGTTTGTAAATATACATTCAGTCAAACTCCTTCGATGTCTCCACTAATGAAAGCTGATGTCAGTCTGAACTCACCGTTGTCCATAATGTGCTCCCTGCAGATGTCCAGCAGCTGGTGGAGATTAAAGCAGATGTTCCCCCTGAGAACCTGGACCAGGACCAGGAGGACCCGGAGCCCCTCCACATAAAAGAGGATCTCTGGACCCGTCTAGAGGGAGAGCAGCTTAATGTGCTGGAGGAGGCCGATATCACCAAGTTCCCATTCACTGCTGTTACAGCTACAAAAACTGATGGAGAGGACTGTGGAGGATCAGGACCAGCCAGGAACCTAAATCCACATCATCATTCACATCTAGATGATGAAAAGGCTTCAGAATCTTCTGAGACTGTCAGTTATGGTGTTTGGCAAGAACCTTTGTCAGATTCTGGACCTGAAAGTGTAGACAGGGACAATGTTTGGAAGAAGACCAGGGCACCTGAGTCTGCTGCACATGCCCTGAAATGTAAGGAAGCCCTTGAAGGTCATGTGGGATGTAACACTGGCAACACATCCTTCAGCTTCTTCAAGTGTAGTAAACGGTTTTACTACAAGGGGTTTCTACAGAAACACATGATGTGTCATTTTGGAAAAATGGCCTCCAGCTTTTTGGTCAGAAAGAAATGTTTTAGAGTGAAGCAAAAGAAAGAATCACAGCCAAGAGTTCTTACAAGAGAGAAACCTTTCAGTTGTGATGTTTGTGAGAAACGATATACAGTACAGGGAAGTCTGACGAGACACATGAGAGGCCACATAAGAGAGAAACCATTCAGTTGTGATGTTTGTGAGAAACGATATACAGTACAGGGAAGTCTGACGAGACACATGAGAGGCCACATAAGAGAGAAACCATTCAGTTGTGATGTTTGTGAGAAACGATATACAGTACAGAGAAGTCTGACGAGACACATGAGAGTCCACATTAGAGAGAAACCATTCAGTTGTGATGTTTGTGGGAAAATATTTACACAACAGGGAAGTCTGAAGAACCACATGAGAGTCCACACAGAAGATCGACCATTCAGTTGTGATGTTTGTGAGAAAAGATTCACAAGACCGGATCATCTGAAGATACATATGAGAGTCCACACAGGAGAGAAACCATTCAGTTGTGATCTTTGTGGGGGGAAATTTACACAAGTGGGAAGTCTGAAGATACACATGAGAGGCCACACAGGAGAGAAACCATTTGGTTGTAATGTTTGTGGGAAAAGATTTCCCGTAAAGAGAACTCTGAAGAGACACATGATAGTACACACAGAATAGAATTTGTTTCTTACCGTTGTGAAAGATACATTTTTAAGTTTTTTTAAGTAAATTGTTTCAAATGTAATTTCTTGTAATTGAGATTGGAGGTAAAATGGTTTCCGGACATGTTATAAATCTTTATTAAAAATAATGACAACATACTGTGTGTTTGCGATGGAGGAAATTAAAAAGTCTGTTTTTAAAATGCATAATTAATCCATATATAAACCTGGATATGTTAGCAACTGTCGTGACTACAGGCAGTTTAATATTCATGTGTATATGTATGTATATATTAATCAACTTTTCAATCAATCCTTGCATTGTTTATTGGAACACAGTATATTAACACAGTTAATATATATATATATATATATATATATACAGTACTGTGCAAAGGTTTTAGGCAGGTGTGAAAAAATGCTGTAAACTAAAAATGCTTTAAAAAATAGAAGTGCTAACAGTTTATTTTCATCAATTAACAAGATTGTTCATTTGTTCGCTGACTTTGCATTTAGTTAATTGATGTAAATAAACTGTTAGCACTTCTATTTTTGAAAGCATTCTTAGTTTACAGCATTTTTTCACACCTGCCTAAAACGTTTGCATAGTACATATATATATATATATATATATATATATAATGTGTATATGTATATGAATATTAAACTGCCTGTAGTCAGGATTGTTGCTAACATATCCAGGTTTATTTATTTATATTGATTAATTAATGTTCTTCTAACGTTACGGCAGCTATGTGTTTGCATAGAAGACTGTAAATAAGAATATCACTGGCTTTTATTCTGACATTCGTTTTAGGCACTTCCGTTCTCTCGTTTTGGGATTCAAACGACAAATACAAAAAAACGGAAGTGCTTTTCCGTTTTCCCGTTTTTGGTTTGAAACAGAAAACGAAGAAACGATGGTATCTCCGTATTTTCGTTTGTTCGAATAAACCAAAAAACAGACGAATAAAACGTACACGGACCCAGACCAACACAGGAGGCTTTCCGAGACGAGCCGGTCCGCAGGAGCGCTCTCCGTACAACGCATGCGCGGTAGATGTGGCCGACTTGATCCCGCCCTCTGACGTCACGAACACGTGATCAACGAGAAGATCTAACTGGATGTAACCGTTTCTTTGACTTCCTGTTTATTTATTGAAGGCAACTGAAATATATATATATATTACATCATATTACATTTATCTGAGGCTTTTATCCAAAGCGACTTACATGATATACAGTGTACAGTAGACCGTAGACACAGCAACGGTGAGCAATGAGGGTTAAGTGTCTTGCTCAAGGACACAACGACATGGACTAGTGGAGCCTGCAAATAAAGTATTTAAACATATTCCTACTGATTATTACTTATATGAATCAGTAGGAACTAACGGGCTTGGGTCAGAGTGCCACAGACCGGAAGTAAGACCGAGTTTACCAATGCATTGTACAATACGGCACGTGGGTGTTTAGCCTGGTGAAGTACATGTGTAAACTATTACATTGAGTACTTGAACGACTCTCTAGGATGCAGTGTTATGATGTTTCTGGGGCCTTTATTGTGAAGGACGGACGTCCACATTGATGGAAAGAGAGGACATGTTCTAGTAAAAGTGTGTGTCAAGAATAAACGTGGCTGCCGTTAGTTAAATAGCTCACTTCGGGAACTTCTATCTAGATGTTCTCCCGATGGTTCTCTGGTGGGAAGAGATCCCTCCGCTGTAGCCGAGGGTCTATTTCGCTTCTGTACTTCCGTATTAAGAAAACAATACGATGCTCTGCAGGCTGCACAAAAACGGCAGCCATGTTTAATTTAGACACCCACTTCCGTAGAATTGCATTTCCTCTCTTTTCGTCATTCCCTTCAATATAAAAGCCCCAGAAACATACATCAGAACACTGCTTCCTAGAGCTCACACGTGTACTCAGAAACATTAAGGATTAAAGATGGAACATGAAAACACATATTTATGTATTCATTAAACATTTAATTTTTTTATTGAAGCTGTTTTGACAAAAATAAGTAAACAGATTATTTTAAATGCCGTGAGGAAAGAGCCCGGAAGACGTTCAAATCAGGGTGTAAAAGTACAAGATAAATACCCGCCATTGTTTACAACATTTGTTTTACGTTGTCGGGTAACGCGATATGTTCCACTTCTGACACGAAGCAAAAACTACTTTCTTGGAAATTGGTGACTTTAATCAAAGAGAGTTGCAGAATTATTCGTACAGAAGTCACAACATAAAAATCTCTGAGTTTCTTCCCAGAATTCCAAGCGACACCAGCAGGAACCAATGAGTCTGGACTTTGGAGCTCTAAAAGCTAGACAGGTTCCTGCTGGAGGAGAGCGAGGTGAGACGGCAATCAGGAGCCGAGAGGCTCTAACGTCGCTGGATTGTCTTCAAAGCAGCGCAGGTTCTGGATCAGTCAGCTTCCGCTTCCTGAAGCTTCCCGTCCGAGCTGCCGCTGTAAACACACACGGAGCTGGAGGTCACGGCGCCCACGCTCCTGAAACGCATCAGAGAACGAACAGTATCACATTTTATTTAGTTTTTGGTGGACACTTTGTAAAAGTAATATCCGGGAAGACGAAGGTGAAGGAAGACGAAGGTGAAGGAAGCAGGTCCGACTCCACATGTGGTCCATGGAGGTTTGGTAGAAGGATCATTCAGGAAGTTAGAGATTGTCAATCGTCATCATCATCAAATCAGGGTCATCTGCGTGTCAGATTGTGGCTCCGCCTCCTCCTCCGCCGTCACTTCGCCGGCCGCGGCGTCTCCTGCAGCGACAGGCGGGAGCGCGCCAGGGGGAGGGGCTTCATCACGGCGGGGACGCCGCTCAGCCTCCACGGCAGCAGGCCCAGGAAGTCGTCCTGCCGGTCCAGCGTGAAGCTGAGGGCCCGTAGAGGCGGGGCCGGGGGCGGGGCCTGGGCCAGGTGGGTGTAGCTCCTGGTCGGAGTAATAGAAGGTGGAGGAGGATGTCGGGGAGGGAGAGGAGTGGTCACTGTGTTCCTGGAGAGAGAGAGAGAGAGAGAGAGAGAGAGAGAGAGAGAGAGAGAGAGAGAGAGAGAGAGAGAGAGAGAGAGAGAGAGAGAGAGAGAGAGAGAGAGAGAGAGAGAGAGAGAGAGAGAGAGAGAGAGAGAGAGAGAGAGAGAGAGACGAAAGAGAGGCGAAAGAGAAAGTCGCTCGTGAACGATGGATGGAGGGAGCACAGCGATGACTCGATGGATGATGATGGAGGAGGAGAAAAGAAGAGGGGGAGGGGAACGTCTTTGTGCTGCAGGTTACCTTGTTCCCCAGGAAACGTGTTTGACTTAAAGTTTGATCTTTCAGGAGGCGTGAGGTGAGAAAGTAGATAATACAGGTGACCTCTGAAGGGTTTCTCTCTGAGCCGATATCCCAAACATGGGAATGCTGTTCGGATCAGACTTAAACATGAACCCAGGCTGTTTTACTCTCCTTTGCCTCCCGGAGGCTTCACGGCCTGCAGGAGGCAGAGGGTGAGCTGGGTAACGGCCCTCTTGTGCAACGCCACGTCTGCTGGTAACCAAGGCAACGTTCAGACTGTACCACAACGTGCAGGTCGGAGGGTCGAGATGCTCAGACGCGTGTACTCGAGAGGAGAGGGAAAGATCAGGTGACGACAGGACACACACACGGGCTCATGCGGTCAGAAAGCAACACGTACGGACGGGAGGCGCTGCGGGTCGCCGAGGAGCAGGGCGGGAATCGAACAGCGGCCGCTAAGGAAGCGGAAGAGGCAGCGGAGGCTCGGTGATTGGACGATGAGCAGCGCGGGAGGACGGCAGCGGGGCTCATTTAGGGAAGATTAGCACTGTCACACCTCACTCTCTGGAACACACACACACACACACACACACACACACACACACACACACACACACACACACACACACACACACACACACACACACACACACACACACACGGTTATCGGGGGAAGATAGAAAAAGACCAGGATGAACTTGGTTCGTGGAGTCAGGAACGCTGTGAACGTCAACGAGACAGAAACAAACTGCAGAGTTTGCAGGTTAAATAAATGCTCTGCAAAGCGGAGGCTGGCAGCTGGGTTAATGGGGGGCGGGGTCATGGGGGGAGGGGCATGGGGGGGAGGGGCATGGGGTCACATACGTGCTGCATTCCCCGCCGCAGAACGGCGTATACCTCGGTATACAAGGGCTGGACAGCCGTCTGGCCTGACGGACCTGAAAACAAGTTTACAGCTCAGTTACAGACGGGAAGCGCTCCTTTAAGCCACGCCCCCACACACAGGGGGGAGGGGCCTCTCTGCCCCAGAGACCAGCCCTCCAATCAAATCAGCCCTTTTTGTTTCTCTTCCCCAGACGTTGACAGCATTACGTCTCTTAAAGGGAACCAAATCATAATCATTGATGCTTTACACATATTCATTCATTAATTATGAATATTGTTACAGTAGTGAAGATTACTTCTTCTGGTGGGTGATTGTGTTGTTTTGGAAGGAAAGTCTTCAAACAGACAGATGAGAATGAGGAAGAGGAAGAAGAGAGAAAGCCAGGGCGTGTGCGTGTGTGTGTGTGTGTGTGTGTGTGTGTGTGTGTGTGTGTGTGTGTGTGATAATTAACTGACATGGTAGCAGAGTGTGAGGTGTTTTGTGCCAAAGAAAACAAACACTTTTCATAGCGTGAAAACACATTTCAACCATCATCACCATCACCATCATCATGTTGTGAAACTCCTAAAAAGGGTAAAAGACGATAAAACGTGACCTGAATCTGTGACATGTGAGGTAATTAAAATAAGCGACATATCATAATATTCATAAACACGGAGAACACATGATGCATCTCAGTGATCTAAAGATAATAAAAACAATCTGAATGAATGAAAACAATCTAATTAAAGTTGTCTTTGTCCTCTGCAGTACTTCTTTCTGCCACACGGCGGAGCCACTTCACCAGCTGCTCCGTGTGGATCGATGGGACCAAACAGGACCGTTGACATGTCAATATTAATATGATCTTTAACGCTCATTTATAATCTATATCTATAAATATAGATATAGATATAACAGGATACATACAGCGACAGCGGAGCGTCCGGGTCCGCGCTGAGCGACGATGGCCCCTGAGATGGCTTTAATCCAGCTGTGCATGTCCTCTGGACTGTCAGCCTGAGAGACAGACAGACAGACAGAGAGAGAGAGAGAGAGAGAGAGAGAGAGAGAGAGAGAGAGAGAGAGAGAGAGAGAGAGAGAGAGAGAGAGAGAGAGAGAGAGAGAGAGAGAGAGAGAGAGAGAGAGAGAGAGAGAGAGAGAGAGAGAGAGAGAGAGAGAGAGAGAGAGAGAGAGAGAGAGAGAGAGAGAGAGAGAGAGAGACAGACGGAGGATGTTAATGTTTCATCTCTCTTGGTTTTCAATGGCACATCTAAACTAGCAAGCGAATGAAGAAGATGAATATAATATAAAGAGTGCACATAAAGTGCACGGCCATCCTGCTGCGTGTTACCTGTATGTAGAAGGTTCTGGAGCTGGTGACCATTTCAAACAGGTTGTCCCTCAACATCAGCTCGCTGGAGAACACAAAGAGCAGCATCAGTATGCAGCTGCAGGACTCACCACCTGCTGACCGCAGCACACACACCTCTGTTTGCACTCCTGGACTTTGAGGATCTCCTTCAGGGGGATGACTCTCAGTGGCTCCCGCTCCTGCAAGGCAGCGGAGAGGGAACGATAACACACAAGCATAATTTACTAAATGAACATCATGCTGTATTGAAGAAGACTTGAAACTAGAGATTGAGACATAAACTCATGTTTACAATGTTTACTGAGGGAATACATCAAGAGAGAAGTAGAGTCATTTATATAGACTTCTATACAACCAGAGGAGTCACCCCCTGGTGGTCAGGAGAGAGAATGCAGCTTTAACACATGAAGAATAGACTTCTATACAACCAGAGGAGTCGCCCCTGGTGGTCAGGAGAGATAATGCAGCTTTAACACATGAAGCATAGACTTCTATACAACCAGAGGAGTCGCCCCCTGGTGGTCAGGAGAGAGAATGCAGCTTTAACACAGTTCTGCATTAGCTTCACTCTGCAGAACTGTTTTCACTGTTAGCTAATAAAGTAATTTGCAAACTGCTAGCTAGTTAGCATCCTTGAACAAAGTGTGACGAACAGCTTCAGTTCCAAAGCAAAGTGCCGCCTGACCGCCATCGTCTTTAATTAGTACACTGCCGATGGATAAGTACCTCGGCACATGTATAGACTGTGAAGACATCGTCCAACCCAGACCAGCAGAGGGAAGAGAGGCTGGCGGGGAAGTTGTTATTAGCATTCCTAGCCCGTTAGCTCACATACCGAGCTCAACAACCCACAGCAGCATTCCTGCTCTCGCCCAACTCATCACAGATCACTACTTACAGGTCCGGGCTATCGAAAGAGCTCATGTGGAAAATCAACTGCATTTCAGACTGTAATGGAACAAATACTGCAGGTTTGAATATTATTATTTGAATATATTATTAAATGTTATTTGAGCTAACGTCTCTAGAGTCGTGTTATTTCAGGCTAAAGTTCCACCTTCAGACTCGGTTCGTTTTGGATGAATTCAGTGATATTAATAAGAGCTTAGCTCGGTTACTTGCAACATACGTGTTGTGAAACCCTCAAAGAGACTTGTGCTTCCGTGTTGAGCCACATTGAGGAGTTCTTGAAGGAAAACACCTGAAACCTCGGGTGTGTCCGTGTATGTGCACACGCTGCGGTTAGGACTCGTTAATCTTTCCACACGTGGATCATATTTGGAGGTATTCAGGACACATGCCGCTGCATGTAGAGACACAACTAACTGGGGGCAGCGCACGCGCACGCACACGCGCACGCGCACGCGCACGCGCACACACACACACACACACACTTTCTCACCAGGTCAGATTTGTAGTAGCTGACAGCGTTTTCCTCCAGCATGAAGTACCTCCTCTTCCAGTTCTTCATCTGAGGAAGAGGAGCAGAGATATAAACATCGGTGTATTCATTTACCTGCTTGAGTTTCATCTCGACCTGAAAAAAAACACCCAACGGCTGTAAATAACATCCTGATGAATTGGGTAACAAGACTGGTCTTGTTAACACGTGTGTGTGTGTGTGTGTGTGTGTGTGTGTGTGTGTGTGTGTGTGTGTGTGTGTGTGTTTTCTCACCAAAGCCCCCTGTTTGACACAGTATCCGGCCTTGATGACGGTCTGGTCCTGCACCCCTCTGGACAGGAAGTAGGGCAGCTGATTCTGACCACGCTTCAAACCTCCACGCTCCACCTCAATCTGCCCCTCCCCCTGCTCCTAAAACACACACAATATTTACATTACATTTCATTTATCTGAGGCTTTTATCCAAAGAGACTTACATGATATACAGTAGACCGTAGACACAGCAACGGTGAGCAATGAGGGTTAAGTGTCTTGCTCAAGGACACAACGACACAGACTGCCGGAGCCGGGGATCGAACCACCGACCCTCTGATTGAAAGACCGACCTGCTAACCACTGACCCAGTGTAAAATAGATTTTTTGGAAATCTTATTGACCCAACCAGGCTCTCAATGTGCTCTCAGCATCACAAGCCCCAACACTGTAACCCGCCGCCACTCGTCTGTCTTTGGGGCACGTGTCCGTGGCCGCATACCAACACTGACAGGTCGGGACCTGTGAGCTGCTGAAGCAACAGTGAGAGTGTTACCTGTGTTGTAGTGGTGATGGGGACTCCTCCTATGATCTCAGTCCTGTAGGAGACCTGTTTCATGGCTCCGAGTACTTCCTGGGGAGTCTCGGTGTGGCCCTCGCCTGGCTTTGGCACCTGAAGACACAACAAGAGATGGTTGCTCAACAGCTCAGAGGAAGAGGAGAGAGTGGATCCATCACCTGCTGGTTGTGGACCCTGAATGCAACATCTCGCCACAAGTAGAGCACCAAATGGGGATTAATCCGCCGCTGGAAATAGTCCCCAATAAATACACTATTTACCTGCTTGTTTGATAAAATAAAAAAACTACAGCGACCAGCTGTTTTAGGAGATCAATAAATTTGAAAAAAAAAGTGATCAGTAAAACAAAATGTTTAAATGTGACTCATAGAGTGAAATAATGAATAACTTTCAGGACCAAGGACAGCCGCTTCACACTCGTTACGCCTGAACGCAACCTCACCGCTCTGGCCTGATGGGTAATCTGCTGCGGCCCGAGAGTACAGGGTCACCTATTGATCCATCAGAGTGTGTGTGTGTGTGTGTGTGTGTGTGTGTGTGTGTGTGTGTGTGTGTGTGTGTGTGTGTGTGTGTGTCTCACAGTAATCTTGGTGGCGTTGTTGAGAACACTGATCCATTCCACCAAATCCTGCTGGTCGTTGGCCTGCAGATAAAACTTCCTCATTCCTGCGTTTACAACTGGAGAGACAGGAAGACAGGAAGAGAGGAAGAGAGGAAGAGAGGAAACGTGTTGTTGGCTTCTTCTTACTTTGAAACGTTCGAGTAGGAAACACAAGAGGAAGAAGAAAAAAACCACCAGCTTCATGCAAATCATAATCTAAAAATATCAGCTGGCTTCTCAGAGGCCAAGACGTGTGTGTGTGTGTGTGTGTGTGTGTGTGTGTACACATCCACAGTCATTGTACAGTTTCCTCCCATTGAGTGACAAAAGGCTGCTGTTGGCCACCAGAGGAACCACAACGAGCAGCAAAGGACAAAAGAGAGGAAATCAATTTAACGAGAGAGGAAAAGAAGGAGGGAAACAAGGAAGGAGGGGGAATGGATGGATGGAAGGAAGGAGAAAGGGTCGAGGAGAGGAGAGGAGGAGAGGAGAGGAGGAGCAGCAGGTTGAGGACGTGGAGCTGCTCTACCAGCCTCCTGGTTTCATCCTCCAGATGTTTAACGTGGCTGCAGAGTCCCAGTGAGGTCTAATTGAGGTGTGTGTGTGTGTGTGTGTGTGTGTGTAGGGAGGGGGGGGTCTTCATGTTGAAAGAGGAAAGGGACGCAAACTGCACCACAAAGCTGGAAGCTCACCATTGTCTCAAATATCAGTGCATTTCGTGGCCTTTCTTCCTTTGAAACAATGGGGCCTCAAAACCATTAAATATAAAGGGAGGTGAGGTGTGTGTGTGTGTGTGTGTGTGTGTGTGTGTGTGTGTGTGTGTGTGTGAGGGGGGGAGGAGAGAAAAGGAGGGAGGAAGTAAAATAAAGATGAACTTACCAAAGCAGAACTCTGCCTTTGGCCTGAGTTTGGTGGCATCGCTGACCTGGAGGACAGAGCAGAGAGATGCGTTCAAGGACCAGCCGCTAAGCCCCGCCCTTCAAACGCAGACCGGCCAATCGCAGCGTAGCATCAGACCAGGGTCCGACAGCTACCCGCCTCGGACTGTGTGTGTGTGTGTGTGTGTGCGTGTGTGTGTGTGAGAGGACTGACCTTAGAGATGTAGGTGAGTTTGACAGATCCCACCTTCTCTGCACCTTTAGGCAGATTCTGAACAAAAACATATCATACTAGTATTATTCTGATTATTATTATTATGGGAAAACAAGGTTTAAGTTTGTTACCGTATTGGTTATTGTCGATTATGATTTGTAGTAAATGTTCAATCTACTGAACTTCAGCAGCTTGTTTCTGTTCCTTTATGTTTATTTTCGCTGGAATGAGCTTTAATGTTGACGACACATTGAAGTTATGCTCGTAACAATATGTCCATAAAGCTGCGTCATAGTTTAGTGGGTTATCATAAAGGAGAACTTCCTGAAATCTGCAAAGGGGAAATGTTCCTCACATGATTAAAAATAATATCAATACCAATATTTGTTTATATTTGCTATCAGCTGGCTGCTGGAGGAATTCCCCGGCTCTTCGCTTTCTGTTCTGGTTCCTGTTTGTCTGCTTTGAGCACAGAAGGCCGACACCTGCGGGGAGAGAGACCCAACGGCTGCCCCGAAAACCCACAACTTCCTGTTTACATGTGGTGGATCCCAGAGGCTCAGAACCCCTGAGCTCCTGTAGACCCTTCAGCTGGACTCAGACTCTACCGGCTGCTGGACTTGTTCTAGAAGCAGACTGAACGTGAAGGATCGAGTCCCTGACGCGGGAGTACTTAGGGGGCGGGGCCTCCTCCCTGCCGACCAATGGGAGCCGAGCCGCTCACCTGCGGGTTGTCCATGAACCACAGCAGGCCGCCCTGCTGCGTGTCCAGGATGAAGTAGCGGCGCAGGAAGCGCCCGCTGCCCTCCAGCTCCTCGATGTCCAGGAAGCCGCAGATGCGATTCTGTCGGTCCACGTACGGCATCGCAACCCCGAGCAGCTCGGCCCGCCCTGGGGCATCACAGGGGCGCTGGGGGGAGGCGGGACAGGTGGACCCGTCAGAACCACCGCGAGTTAGAGAGCAACGTGAAGGCAAAAAGGACCTGAATGGAGATGAAATATCATTAGTATCATTAATATGGAGCGGCTGTAGCTCATGGGCCATCGTTCTGTAACCACATGGTCAGGGTTCGATCCCCAGTCTCCGTTCTGTACACATCAGAGCTGCAATGAGTCGACGAATACATTGAACCATAATCATGATAATCATTTACGTAGTTTTCATGCAAAAATGTCTTCTTCAGCATGAAGACGTCCTTCTTTCATCTGTTTCATATCATATTTAAATTAATATCTGTGTGTAAACGTTACAGACGTCCCGTCCACCGGGAGTCGCAGTCCATCGTTACATGTTCAGAACCCTCAGCTTCAGCGTGTCGCTGCACGAGGTCTGCAGCCTCCACCGCCCGATGCAGGACCTGAAGGACCTGAAGGACCGCCTCCTGACCCGTGGACCGGCCCGGATCCTCACGTCAATGAGCATCCTGCAGCGTGCACGCTGCTCCGTGCACGCTGCTCCGTGCACGCTGCTCCGTGCACGCTGCTCCGTGCACGGCTTCAACATACTTCTTCTAAAAGCACGAGAGGAATGTTCAAATGTTCAGTGTTCTAACAGCTAGTTGAAGCATGCAGGACACACACCCACACCCACACACACACACACACACACACATAGTATTAACCCTTCTAAAAGTGAAATGTGTTTATTTGGGTTTTCCGGCTTCAGGAACTAGAATGTGAGATATGAGTCATAATTACTTTCGAGCGAACATTTCCCAAATTACCCAACACACCATCCAGAAGACTTTGATTGGACACGCACGAGCACACGCACGCACACACACCCTTTGTTAGTTTACAACACAACCAGTAATGTATTACAGAAGTAAACGTCCTGCAGCTATGAACCCACCAGCTGGACGACAGCGCAGAAATATGACGGCGGTGCTTCTACTAACTCATATTTTAATAATCTACCGGGTTTGTGATAAATCAATAAACAAATAAATGTAATTCCTCTTCTTTCATTCAAATACGCGGTTAATCCTTCCGGCTCCATTCGGGAGACACACCTTTATCATATAAAACACTCCTCGGGCGTTTAAGCGCGCAGACATAGAGATATGATTATGGATCATATTTACGTGTTTCTTTTAATAATCAATGAACTTCCTCCACATCCACCAACGTGAGAAACATTTTTTTTACTGTAATTAAACAGTTGTTTCCTGCACTGACGTCACACAGCCTTACAATAAAACAGACAACAATAATAATATTAATATTAATAACAATAAGTCCATTCTAACGGCCGTCGGAGCGCAGTTCCTCCCTGTGGAGATCAAGCTGCTGAGGCCTCTGGTTTCCTCTCCAGCCTCCATTATCCGGGTGTTCGACGCATATTCATAAAGATTCATATTTTCTGGCCGGACGTGTTTCCGCGTGACGCCATCGGGCCGCGCGGCGGCGCGCGGGCTGCAGAACCGGCGGCTCGCGGGTTTTACTCACGCGGTTCGGCTCAGTCCGGGTCCAGTGTGGCGGCGGTCCGGCACGAGCGTGAAGTCACACGGAGGAACCCCCGCAAAAAACATCTGCTTCCGGTTTAACCTTACAAAATAAAGCCGGCTGTTGTTTTTTGTCCACCGACAATGCATCGATTTCAAAGTAAAACACCGTACTGCCAAAAAGCTGTATATATGACGTCATGTCTACGTCTGAAGAAAAATATGAAATGTGGAAAGTAACAAGTACATTTATTTAAGTAGGTGCACATATGAGGTACTCGGGTTTATCTATCTATCTATCTATCTATCTATCTATCTATCTATCGCCAGTGGCACATTTCTGCTTTTATTTTGAAGGCAGGCCATGTTCACTGACAGTCCTCTTACTCAGATTTTCAACCAATCTGCTGCCAGAGTTCAACATTATTCATCTCTTTTTATGGGATGATGGTAAATGCAGTGAAAACAATAACAGAGAGGCTTCACCCCACGATGATGTCATCAGTCAGAGGTCAATCGAAGGACAGCGAATGGGGATTCTGTAAGATATTCTCATTCATAGCAGACACACACCTCACTGATGTACACTAAAACATCTGGAACACATTTCAGACACAAGTTCATTTGCAGTTAATCTCAGTGGAAATATTTCTGCCTGTATTTAGTAAACAGGTGGACATAGACAGACAATAAAGAAATCAACAAAAGAAGGACAACAGGAAGGATGACACCTAGTGGTGAGGAACAGCCATCACAGCTCAGGAATCCTGAATCTGTTCCCAGCGGTTCGGGGACGAGGACCCGAAACATCTGCTTCTCTCAGAAAAGACTCCACAAGCGCCGGCTGACTACAGACCACTGCCTCCTGGAACAGACGCACAAAAAGACCCAACAACCTCCCGATGCTTTAGACGTCCAGCCTCTCTAGGGTCGTTAGACATTTACTGTGGTTGTTTAGTGTCTCTTTGTGGTTGTTTAGTGTCTCTTTGTGGTTGTTTTTTGTATTCTTTGAATGGTTTTATGTTCTTTTGTGGTAATTTTGACCTCTTTGCTGTTGTTCTGTGTCTCTTTAGTAGTTTTATGCCGTGACAATAACTCAAGAGAGTCTTTCTTTTTCTCCGTGCACACAAGAGGATACATATTATCTTTCGGGTTGGATTAGGGGCTCCGTAGAAGACAAAGGGGGTCCTAAGCACCAGAGGCCCCTCCCCTCTCCTCTGAACCATCTCCAGAAAGTGATTCACCGGGGTGGTAAGTCATTTGGCTTCTTCCTCTCCGTCGCTGCCAGAGAGGATCCTCCAGCTGCTCTCTGTTGCTGTCAAAGGCCTAATTGTTTTTGAAGAAGGCCCCGCCTGCCCGATGCCCGCCCGATGCCAGCCCCCGTGTCGGCTCTATTCTTCAGAACCATGTGATGCCTGAGCACTCCGGGCGCTGCCGCAAAGCTCTGCCAGGTTCTCAACAACCAACGGCCGCTCAGAACGTTGAACCCTCGTGGTACAGTCACACCAGGCTCTTGGCCGGCGGGCGCTGGCACAGGCCCACCACAGGCCACAGGCCCACAACAGGCCCACAACAGGCCCACAACCCACCACAGGCCCACAACCCGCTACAGGCCACCACAGGCCCACAGCCCCGCCACAGGCCGCCACAACCCGCCACAGGCCGCCACAGGCCCACAACCCGCCACAGGCCGCCACAGGCCGCCACAGGCCCACAGCCCCGCCACAGGCCCACAGCCCCGCCACAGGCCCACAGCCCCGCCACAGGCCGCCACAACCCGCCACAGGCCCACAACCCGCCACAGGCCTGCTACAGGCCCGCCAGAGGTCCCCAGCGTGCCACGCAGGGATCCCAGCCAGGCTTAGCGCTCCGCAGTAACTGTGTTTTTTGTTTTTCGGAGGTTTTGAAGAAGCGAGGCTCGATCCCCAGACGCAGACAGCCTCAGCAGCAGCATGTCAACCAGTTCAGGCCGGTGGGTTAGAGAGAGGAGGGGCACACCTAGTGCCAAAAGAGTGGAAAGCTTTTTATTTCATTTTTTATTGTGTTATCTGGCAGAATTCAGAGATATTGTAATATTAGTCAGTTTGAGGATCAATAAAAGGACAACTTGAGTCATGTTTTATGATCAAGTTGAAGCTCTTCACAGACGCATCACTCTTTAGAGTTAACACAGAGACACTTGAGTTATTAACACAGGATCTGCAGACGGAGCTCTGAGGGTCAACAACTTGTTTACATATTTCAGAACATTATTTTACTCAAACCTGAAAGTGTGTGGTTCCACATGCGGACTCACAAAGCACCAAATGAGTTCCTGTAGAGCGAGGGGGCGGAGCTAAGGGTGACTCACCTGTTGTGTGACTCACCTGAGACAGGAAATACAACTCAGTCACACAAAGACATGAGAACCGGCTTCTGGCCACCATTCCACCTCCACGACCAGAGCGCTTCACGGGGGAGTGGGAGCACTGGGATATCGGGAACACCGGGAACACCAGCAGGACCTTCCATAGCGGAGCGGCTCAAAGGGAACGGGACTCTGCGGGAGCTCTTCCAGAAGAAGGCGAGGCTCCGGCTGCGTCTCAGTGAAAAGATGGCTTCCGGCTCGGAGGAGGACTTCTGCTGTCCGGCCTGCCGCGACGTCTTCCGAGACCCGGTCCTGCTGCCGTGCAGCCACAGCTTCTGCAGGGCCTGCCTGCAGAGCTGGTGGGCCGGGAAACCGCTCCAAGACTGTCCCGTGTGCCGGACGGTGTCTCGATGCCAGGACCCGCCCCGCAACCTGGCGTTAAGGAACCTGTGCGAGATCTTCTCGCTGAACAGAGGTCAGGGGGGTCAGGGGGGCCCGGCGGGGTCCGCCACTCTCTGCCCGCTGCACTCGGAGAGGCTCAGACTCTTCTGCCTGGACCACCTGCAGCCGGTCTGCCTCGTCTGTCGGGACGCGAAGATCCACACGGACCACAAGTTCAGACCCATCGCCGAGGCGGCGCAGGATCACAGAGAGGAGCTCCAGAAGGCCCTGGGACCCGTACGGGACCGGCTGAAGGTCTTCAACGCGGTTCAAGTGAAGTTCAACCAAACAGCAAAACACATCACGGTCCAGGCCCGACGCACAGAGAGGCAGATCCAGGATCAGTTTAAGAAGCTGCACCAGTTTCTAGAGGAGGAAGAGGATGCCAGGATGGCTGCTCTGAGGGAGGAAGAGGAGCAGAAGAGTCAGGTGATGAAGGAGGAGATGGAGGCTCTGAGCAGAGAGATAGCAGCTCTTTCAGACACAGTCAGAGCCACAGAGGACGAGCTGAGAGCTGAAGACGTCTCATTCCTCAACAGCTACAAGGCTGCAGTGGAACGAGTCCAGCAGCGCCCCCTGCTGGAGGATCCACAGTTGCTCTCAGGAGCTCTGATAGACGAGGCCAAACACCTGGGCAACCTGGCTTTCAGCATCTGGAGCAAGATGAAGGACCTGGTCTCTTACAGTCCTGTGGTTCTGGACCCAAACACCGCTCATCCAGAGCTCCTCCTCTCTGGAGACCTGACCAGCGTGAGACATGAAAAGATACAGCAGCTTCCCGAAAACCCAGAGCGGTTTGCGTACTGGGATTCGGTCCTGGGCTCGGGGTTCAACTCCGGGACTCACAGCTGGGCTGTGGAGGTGGGAGACAACAAGGACTGGGAGCTCGGGGTGCTCGCGGAGTCTGTTTGCAGGACGGGGTTTGTGGGGTCTCCGGTGTGGAGCGTGGACTTCAGCAACGCCGGCTACAGAGCGTTCTGCCCGATCAAGAAATACACGGATCTCAGAGTGGGAGAGAAGCTCCAGAGGATCAGAGTCCATCTGGACTGGGACCAGGGGAAGCTGTCCTTCTCTGACCCGGACACGGACACACACCTTCACACACACACCTTCACACACACTTTCACGGAGAAGCTGTGCCCGTACCTTTGCACCAGGAATGCACTCCCTCTGAAGATAATGCCCGTAAAGGTCTCTGTAGTGGTGCAAAGTTAGAGAGGTCAAGATGAATTATTTAAATACTAAAGTTTATGCATTAGGACGCATATGAGGAATAAGATAATAAATTGCATCTTTCTGGACTGTTTGTACAATGTTTAGAATATTTTAAATGAAGTGGAGTGTTTTATTACTGAGCTTCCATTGTGTGCCTTATGTATTAAACATGTTATTGACGTGCATTGTTTTTATACTGTGGCTGATGTTGCACAAAGTAAAGCAAAGCCTGAAGGACTTAGCACTGACACTATAGGGGCAGTTCACCATCTTATTTTTGATTATGTAAAAAAGTAGGTTATAGATTTTTAATAATACAAGTGCCTACTTTCCACAAAAACGCACTAAATAATGATATATATCATAAATGACTGTTGAGTTTCAGCTATATTGTATATTTTGCTCAATCTATGAGCTGCAAATTTATGTTTGCCGCATTTACGGGTTATCATATAATATTAACCTTTTTAACGAGTTTAATGGGAGCACCTGAACGCAGCATTCGTAGTGCTAAGATTGGTAAAGGTCGATATAGGATGTATGACAAGTTCCGGTTATGATTTACAAAACAAAACTAGACTAAAACATAGCAATCAACGTGACATGGAACAAAATGTAGATGAAAGGGGTCTGTGTCAATTTTTCAAATGTCATTAAAAATACATATACAATAAATAATATACATATATACATGCGTGTCAACTATGCTCAGCTAAAATGTTCTTTCCGTCCGTTCAACGCGTGCTTTTATTCTTACGGATAGACGACCCCCACTTCCGGCCACGTGCTCCTCTCCCCGGTTAGCTTGACGCAGCGGGAGAGTCCAATGGAAACCTTCGTCGCGACCCGGAGGAGACAATCGAGTGCGCTTAATCTGTAAAAACCGGAGCCTGGACGCGTACCGGGGCCTCTAACCGGTACCTGCTCTCGACCGCTCGCGCGCGCGGTTCCAGCCGTTGGGTTTTCAAACCCGCCAACCGGCCGTTAACGGCTCGTGCACCGGGCCTTGTTTATATTGTGCAGCTCGAAGCGGATAAACAGGCCCCGACGGTGCCGCTCGAGCTAGCGGGCGGCTCGGTTCTGGAGTGTGTTGCGCGCGCATCGGACCTTTAAGCTCACCAAGTAAGTACGAGGACCGGGCCCGGGGTTCGGCGCGCGTGCCCGAGGGGGTTTCATCTCGCGGCTCGACGCGCAGTTTGTGGTTATTGTTAGCTGTTAGCTCAAAGCTAGCCGTTAGCTCGCCCGCTAAGCTAACGTTAGCCTTGTTTGCTAGTTTATTCTCACACCTTGATGACGTCACGCCTCGCTTACGTCCATCTGGTTGCATCTTTTTTAAATTTGCACGTTTTTTATTAACTGCGTGCCAAAAACACGGAGAGAGAATATTTATTAAACTGACTGATCTCTGTTAAATGACAACATATTTAATATCATGTTTAATATATCATATTTATTAAATATATAACATGTACTAGATTTACTATTATGTATATTTTTATATATATATTCTTGATGTGAGGCATTGGACCCGTGATGTCAGTGAAGAATAGTCCTATAGACTCTGTTGTAAAGTTAAATAACAATATAGATAATATATATATATATATATATATATTCTTTCTGTCTGCGCTCCCTCATGTTATAAAGTTTAATAACAATATATATAATATTATAATAAATATATTCTTGCTGTCTGCTCTTCGTGTTGTAAGGTTTAATAACAATATAATATTCATATTCTTGCTGTCTGCTGCACCTCCTGCTTCTTGTCCTAGAGAATATGACCCAGATGCAACAATGACGTCCAGATTTGGTAAAACCTACAGCCGCAAGGGAGGAGAGGGCACGTCCAAGTTTGACGAGGTGCTGTCCACCAAGAGGGGCACCCTGAGCACCAAATGGGGCGACACCACCTACAAGGCCAAGGTGGGCTCCAAGCGCGTCGGCGCGCCCAAGAATGATTCCGTCCTGGAGGTCTACAAGAGACCCCGACCCTGCGGGGACGGCTTGGAGGATCCGTTCGGGTTCGACAGCGACGAGGAGTCCAAGCCGGTTTCGTCTCGCAGCGGCAACAAGTCGTCGCCCGCCAAGCCGAGCTCGGCAGAGCCCCCACGGGCAGAAAGACCCGGGCTCTCCCTGGACCCGGGGAGCAGGTCCAGCCTCCAGGTGGGATCCCACGCCTCGCCCTCGGCTCGGGGGGCGTCGTGGCTCGCCAGCGACGGGAACCAGCCCGGGCTGGTGGAGGACACGGCTCGGTTCTTTAACAGCAGCAGCGCCAGCAGAGGTAACGCACAGAATAGGAACCCCTCAGGCTGGCTAGACCAGGACCAGGACCGCACCTGGACTTATTCAGGATCAGCTATTGCTTAATGTATGAAATAATACAGATAGATGACCGTTAGAGGTCGCTGGACTTACTGTCTTAGTGGTACTTTAATCAGTAAAAACACTCAATTCATATTAACAGAACAGCAAATGGCAAATTCATTTAGACGCATTTATAGATTTAGTACAACTTATTAAAGCTCATAACAACCCCAGATTTCCTTTTGTAAATAACAACTTTTTATTCATTTAGAATGAAACTCAAATATAACGGTGCGGCCACTAAATGTGTTAAAATTTAGATTTTCTCAACGCTCCTCAGTTTGTTTTTGAATGTCTTTTTGATTGAGAGGCGTCCGTAGAAACAAACCATCCTCGGTTAACTGAGCTCTGATGAGCTCATCGTGAGCCCTGATTTCAGCGATGGGCGGATGCTATTTCTCAGTTTGGCGGCAACCTGAGGCACACACACACACACACACACACACACACACACACACACACACACACACACACACACACACACACACACACACTGCTTTTGGCACACACTAAACCCTATGTGGGGAAAAGGCCTCTCCATCTTGCTCTGCATCTGATTGCTCACAGACAGTCGCTGACTTCTCGTGACTTCATCAAACTAAATGCAGCTGTGTGACGTCTCATGTGACGTGTGTCGTGGGTCAATATAAATATGAAGACGTCTGTCGTCTATCTTGTGACATCATTTGAGCTTCAGGAGCAGCAGACCTGTTAAGCGTCGTCGCCGTCAGAATCTGATTTATTCTGAGAGGAAAGTGTTCCTCCGCTGTCGGTGTCGTGGCTTTCAGCTCCTCATGGCGACCTGCCGGCGGTCTGAGCCGCCTGAACCGCCTCCGAGCAGCAGGCTGAGCCTCGGCAGGCTGAGCCTCGGCAGGCTGAGCCTCGGCAGGCGGCAGGTGAGCTCAGCTGAGACGCGGTCATGTTGACTCAGTAAATATGACAACATCCTGGACCGCATATCCTCTGCAGACGTTCACTCCATCCTCAATGTACAAAGATAATCAGCGGTTTATCTTGTTGGTGTCAGATCAAATGAATGTTGTTTACCATAGTAATGTAGTGTAAAGCCAATCCGCTATGTTTCTATTGATTTGTTTCTATTGATTTGTTTCTATTGATATGTTTCTATTGATTTGTTTCTATTGATTTGTTTCTATTGGCGTCCTGTGCTGATGCCTGTTAAAGTGTCGGACACACAGGTGGACCCCTGCTGAGGCTCAGTGATGTCACGCAGGACTCATAACAACATGTGTGAACGCTTCAGGACTCATAACAACATGTGTGAACGCTTCAGGACTCATAACAACATGCGTGAACGCTTCAGGACTCATAACAACATGTGTGAACGCTTCAGGACTTGTAACAACATGTGTGAACGCTTCAGGACTCATAACAACATGTGTGAACGCTTCAGGACTCATAACAACATGTGTGAACGCTTCAGGACTCGTAACAACATGTGTGAACGCTTCAGGACTCATAACAACATGTGTGAACGCTTCAGGACTCGTAACAACATGTGTGAACGCTTCAGGACTCGTAACAACATGTGTGAACGCTTCAGGACTCGTAACAACATGTGTGAACACTTCAGGACTCATAACAACATGCGTGAACGCTTCAGGACTCATAACAACATGTGTGAACGCTTCAGGACTCGTAACAACATGTGTGAACGCTTCAGGACTCATAACAACATGTGTGAACGCTTCAGGACTCGTAACAACATGTGTGAACGCTTCAGGACTCATAACAACATGCGTGAACGCTTCAGGACTCATAACAACATGTGTGAACGCTTCAGGACTCATAACAACATGTGTGAACGCTTCAGGACTCATAACAACATGTGTGAACGCTTCAGGACTCATAACAACATGTGTGAACGCTTCAGGACTCGTAACAACATGTGTGAACGCTTCAGGACTCGTAACATGTGTGAACGCTTCAGGACTCGTAACAAC
Source organism: Cottus gobio (assembly GCA_023566465.1). Taxonomy (NCBI): domain Eukaryota; kingdom Metazoa; phylum Chordata; class Actinopteri; order Perciformes; family Cottidae; genus Cottus; species Cottus gobio. The sequence goes on along the minus strand of CM042235.1, from coordinate 1,109,096 downwards.
ATGTGTGAACGCTTCAGGACTCGTAACAACATGTGTGAACGCTTCAGGACTCGTAACAACATGTGTGAACGCTTCAGGACTCGTAACAACATGTGTGAACGCTTCAGGACACATAACAACATGTGTGAACGCTTCAGGACTCGTAACAACATGTGTGAACGCTTCAGGACTCGTAACAACATGTGTGAACGCTTCAGGACTCGTAACAACATGTGTGAACGCTTCAGGACTCATAACAACATGTGTGAACGCTTCAGGACACATAACAACATGTGTGAACGCTTCAGGACTCATAACAACATGTGTGAACGCTTCAGGACTCGTAACAACATGTGTGAACGCTTCAGGACTCGTAACAACATGTGTGAACGCTTCAGGACTCGTAACAACATGTGTGAACGCTTCAGGACTCGTAACAACATGTGTGAACGCTTCAGGACTCGTAACAACATGTGTGAACGCTTCAGGACTCGTAACAACATGTGTGAACGCTTCAGGACTCATAACAACATGTGTGAACGCTTCAGGACTCATAACAACATGTGTGAACGCTTCAGGACTCATAACATGTGTGAACGCTTCAGGACACATAACAACATGTGTGAACGCTTCAGGACTCGTAACAACATGTGTGAACGCTTCAGGACTCGTAACAACATGTGTGAACGCTTCAGGACTCGTAACAACATGTGTGAACGCTTCAGGACTCGTAACAACATGTGTGAACGCTTCAGGACTCGTAACAACATGTGTGAACGCTTCAGGACTCGTAACAACATGTGTGAACGCTTCAGGACTCGTAACAACATGTGTGAACGCTTCAGGACTCATAACAACATGTGTGAACGCTTCAGGACTCATAACAACATGTGTGAACGCTTCAGGACTCATAACAACATGTGTGAACGCTTCAGGACTCATAACAACATGTGTGAACGCTTCAGGACTCATAACAACATGTGTGAACGCTTCAGGACTCCGAGCCCGTCTCAAACAACACGACATGTTTAGGGACTGATCGTGAACGACGGTTTATTTTAAGATCGCGGCCGTGAGGACAGGACTTTGTGCTCCGGTTGTTTCACTTCTGACGATGTAACCTGGTCAGGTTTACTTGCTGACATGAATGGCTTCTATACGGTCATGAAACCTGGTCTTCCTCCCACCTCCATCCCAGCACCCGAGCAGAGCGCTGCCGATGTGTGCGTCTCCTTCCGCCGCCGGCTGTTCCCAACACGACTGTTTTCATTTTCCTTTAGAGCGTCACGCTGAAGATGACGCTGTCGCTCCAGAGCGGCTCACACAAAGCCGCCATCCTCCCAACGTTTTATCCGTGTGTGGAGTTTTTATTCTGGTTTTGTCTGAAGCGGCGTGGCCTACTTTATGAAAACCACAGCTCCTTTAAGAGCAGATACTCTTTGATGTTACGCTGTGGAGCAATTTCCTGTGTGTGTGTGTGTGTGTGTGTGTGTGTGTGTGTGTGTGTGTGTGTGTGTGTGTGTGTGTGTGTGTGTGTGTGTGTGTGTGTGTGTGTGTGTGTGTGTGTGTGTGTGTGTGTGTGTGTGTGTGTGTGTGTGTGTGTGTGTGTGTGTGTGTGTGTGTGTGTGTGTGTGTGTGTGTGTGTGTGTGTGTTCGTTTCCAGTGCTTAAAGGTGCGTTTTGAACTGGGGCATCCCTCCTGCACCCCGTGGTTCAGCCTCGCCAGCAGCCAGCTGTGTGCGCGTTGTGTTTCTGTGTTGTGTAGGCGGTGTTCAGGGTGAACACATGCAGCTGGTTTGAAAACACAGATGGAGCGTCCGTGGTTATTCTCCGTCCTTCTGCTCAGACCAATCACATCTCAGCGCCGCTGATTGTTGACGTTAATGCTGAAATAATAAGTAGATTGTCAAATAATAATGTATTATCTTTGGGTTTTGGTCTGATGTGTTTCATGGACCTCACCTCATAATTTCCGTGTGATAATGAAGGTTATCATTGTGGATATAAAGCAGCTTCTGATCGTTTCAGTGACCCAGAGTCTGCTCTCCCCCGTAGGAAAGCCCCAGCTGACCCCGTCAGAGAACCAGCACATCTACTCGTGGTACCAAAATGCTTCTGAGAGCGACAAGAAGCCGCTGGCTCAGACCACCACCCTGAAGACCGGGTCCAAGGCCGAGTCCACCGACTCCTGGGACGCCATCATGGGCCTCCCGCCGCCCTCGCCCAGCCAGTTACCTCGCAACCCCGCCCCCACGCTGTCCTGGGCTACAGCGGGCATCACCGTGGGCGCCGCCGACCCGAGGCCGACCCGGCACGAGGAGCCCCCCTCCCCCCCGCGGCCCCAGAGCCCCAGCGAGAGCGAGGACCTGGGCGGCGACTCCGACTTCCTCGTGGAAACGTCCGACTACTCCCAGACGTCCTCCAACCCGTCGCTTGTCAGGAACTCTAACTGCCGGACGTACCGGAGGCCCAACAAGCAGTCCGGCAAGGCCTCGGACTGCGCCGCCGGCACGGATCCTCCCAAGGCCGCGGCCGACGGCGGCGGTAAGGCGGCGGGTGGCGGGCGGGGCCGAGGGCGGGGCCGGACGAGGGACTACACGGTGCTGCACCCCTCCTCCGTGTCCATGTGCAACGTCACCATCCAGGACCGTGGCGTGGAGGAGTTCAGCCCCGAGGCGGCGCCCTCTGGTGGCAGCGGCACTGCTGCCGGCTCTGGTAGCACCGCGGAGCTGGAGGCGGGCTGGCAGCGGAAGAAGGCGGAGCCTCAGAACACAAGGTAGGGCCTTTTGACTACTACTACTTCTTCTACTACTAATAGTAGTACTACTACTGCTACTATTACAGCTACTACTACTACTACACTCTCTACTACTACTTCTACTACTTCTTCTACTATTTCGTCTTCTTCTACTTCTTCTACTATTTCTTCTACTACTTCTACTGCTTCCTCTTCTTCTTCTACTTCTACCTGGGTTTCTGAGGGCCGGCCTAACAACACTAGTCCCAGCAGCCACTGCCACATGTGGTCTGTAGGACCTGCAGACATGTTTTGGAGAAGTGCATCCTGGGTAGGATCCCTGGACTCTGGTGGCTGTGCATGAGCATCCATGGTCGTATATGAGTCGTATGTTATTACTAACACACCTGCTGTGTTTCCTGCTGCGACGCCATCAGCTCCGGTTGCTCCTCGTCCGTTTGACGTACCGGTTCAGCTGGTTTACAGTTCATCAAACCGGTTTGAGCTGCAACACCACAGCAACCTTTAAATCGGCCGTTAGTTGGTCTACGTTTGCTTTGACTGTTTAGTGGCTTCAACTCAAAGACCTTCTACTCGAGGCTCAGAGACGCAGATAAACCTGGAAAAGTCATGGAATTATTTCCATGTTATTTCCAGGCCTGGAAAAGTCCTTGAAAAAAAAAAAAATCCCAAAGTTTAGTAAAAGTCATGTAAATGTTATATTCATGTGTTCATGTGGTTCATTTACGCGGAGTTTGAAATAATGAATATGCTTTTAAAAAGACTCAAAATATAAGCAGGCATACGCGGAGTATATCTATAAACAGGGGTGCACATAACTTTTTCAGTGAGTTACTCAGGTGAGTACCAGCAGATGGTGTCTGGTACTCACCCCATATGTAGCGTGGTCTTAATAAGTGCAGTCTTCCTCACTGTCCTCCTCAGTGCTGGCACCACTGTCCTCTTCAGTGTCGCCCCTACTGTCCTCTGCTTCAGCTTCCTGCATGGTAGATGATGAAGATGCTGCAGATGCACCTCTCTGTCCTTGATTGAGCCTCCTATTAGCTGTCTCCATCCACAGGTCAACAGCAGGCTTTGGGTCAAATGTCTCTGTGGTCTGCTTTGACAGGTGAATGTGCATTAGGGCTGAGAGACGAGATCTGTACTTGGTTTTTATTATGTTGAGATGTGAGAATCCCCTCTCACAAGCTGCACTGCTTAAAGGCAGTGTAAGAGACAGCTTAACCACCGTGTTGATGTTGGAGTAAGCATCTGGGTTACTGTATTTACTATTTGGACCAAGTCATACACAGAAGAGGCTCCCAGGCGTTTTCCTGCCTGCTTTAAGCGCATCCATTCTGTCACAGTGGTATCTTTGTCAAGTTGCAAGGTGGCCTCATATTTCTTGAGAATGCTGCAAACTGTTGTGTTTCCAAAACTGTGGAGGTCTTGCATTTCCTGAGGCCATGTTGAAGGATCAAATACTAAGAAATGATCACATGACTTGAGGGAGTCATATCTGATTTCAAACTCTTCAATTAACCCCCTGAGTAAGTGTGTCTTGTCTCTGTCCGCATCCGCATTAGAAACAGTGTGTGCCCTGTGGCTTTCACCATCAAGCAGAAGTGTGAACTGTCCAATGGCCACCATGAGTTCATCCTTACATTCTCCAATGGTCAGCTTTTCCTTCTGAAACCTAATGGATGTGGTCTTCAAAATGTTTCCAATGTCAAGCATGTCTGACAGAAAGCACCGAAAACGCTCTGTGCAGATATGCTGCAAGTCACTGTTATCACTCGTAGCCAGTTGCATTTTAATGGCTGGCAATAGTCTTGATATTTTTAACAGTGTTTCATGCCTCCATGCAGACCATCTGATATTATGAAACTTACCCAGTTTCACAAAGGAGATCCCATTTTCTTCACATAGCTTCTTCAGTGCAGCAGTTTTTTTTGCTCCACCTTTTTGTAAATAAAACTGCAGCAGCTTGACCACAGAGCGATTAAATGTCTCACAGTAGGGAACATTGCGATCAGCTGATTTTGCGCAATTCTCCAGTGTGTGTGCGGTGCACAGAATGCGTACAAGGGAGTCTCCAACCGCAGCAAGTTGCCGGAGCTTTGGCACAACGCCGTTGACCGACGTTGACAGCAGCCCCGTCTGTGCACACAGCGACCAACTTTGTTGTCCAGTCATCCAAGCCTGTGTCCTGGAAAAGTTTCACAAGTCCGTCTGTTATGGCCTGCGCGGTTCGCTCAGCACCCAATTCAATCAGTCCAATAAAGTCCGAAGTAAACTCTCCGTTGCTGAACACAGACACAATGTAAACGATTTCCTGCTCAGTTTTTGTGATGTCCTCGGATCCATCAAAAAGCAGCCCCCAAAATTCAGCAGTCTGCAACTTGGCTCGTAACTCCCCGCTGATGGTGTGAGCGATGCTCTGCATGATCCGTGTGCCCCCTTCACGTGAATGATATGCACCTCCGACATTTACTCCTAGCCGCTTCAGTAAAGGAACATCCTCAGAATAGGAAGACATGGGACGTGCGTGTTTAGCTTTATGGAAGGCGAGGAGAAAAATATTAAACAGAGCTTGCCGCTGTTCTTCATTCAGCTTGTCTCGCCATCTGGCAAGTGGGCGACTGGACATTTCTTCTCGGCTAGCTTGTTTATTAGCAATGGCATGCGCCACATTCGTGTGCTCCTTGCTCTTTTCATGTTTGTCAAATAAAGGATGGTTGAAATTCTTTGAGCCTTTATAAAACGCACCTGTTTTGTCTGCTAGATGTGGATTTGAGCGGCAAATCTTGCACCACATTTCAGTGCGCTCATCGTTAGCTTCAAGCCACTGCACATCTTGGAGCCATTTTTCCGAAAAAAGTATTTTCTTCGGCTCTGGCTCCAGTTGGCTTTTCTTTGTTGGTGGCGAAACGCCAAAGAAGCTGCTTAATGTCTGTTGCTTTCTGGACATATCTGACAGTAGTTGACAACCAACATGTCATGTGTAAGGTTAGATGAGAATATCGGTCAAGTACGCAAAGGCGCGTAGTAACACAAGTGGCATTACGCATTCCTGATTTTTGTCGCGCATGCGTACCTGCGTACCAGTTATGTGCACCCCTGTCTATAAATGTTTATTCTTTTAATCAAACTATTGTCTCTCATTCATTTGTGTCCTTTAAGGAATACTGTATGCTTTGGAATCCTCCTTGTTAGTTTAAATACTACATTTTATCACTTTTTCATGGACACACCCAGATTTCACTGTTTGGTCATGGGAATCTGGTCCGTCTCTCCTCAGGGTCAAACCCACCCAGGCCAAGTCAAAGAAGGACAGTAAGCCGGACCTGTTCGGGTTCGAGGACCCGGACGCCCACCCGGAGGAGACCGGCGGCGACAACACAGACGGGCGGTCCAGTTACAAGATCCAGTACTTCGGCTTCGACGACATGAGCGACAGCGGCGGCGACGAGGACGACTGCGGCGCCAAAGAGAGAAGGCGGGCCAAGAAGAAGGCGGCGGCCGCCGAGCGAGAGAGAACCGCGCCGGTCACCGTGGAAGAAACCACGACGGAAGAACCGCCGGATCCCTTCGAGAACCTGGAGAGGCTGGAGAGGATGGAGAGGCTGGAGAGGCTGGAGATGCTGGACCGACCGGCAGCCAAGGAGAGCAAGAAGAACTCGGAGAGGCAGGAGAGCCGGATACGAGCAGGTGAGTGATGCTCTGTTTACCACAGTGTCCCTGAAGGGGGCGTCGAGCTCTGTAGGAGCTCTCATTGTCAGAGATGGAGGACCAGACACAGTAGAGTCCGGCTGGTTAGGGTTAGGGTCTCAGAGTCCGGCTGGTTAAACTGTAAACTGTATTCATAATGTTCCACCTGGACCTTGAACTGAACTCTTCAGGGCACCAGACTCCGTTGACAGAAACAAGGTTTTCTGGTTATTATGATTATCATGATAGAGAAGACTGAAGGTCATTAGCTTTGTGTCACGTTGAAACAAACACAGAGCATACCAGCACACACACACACACACACACAGCTCACAGCTTGTACAGGTTTAGCTCTTTGTTGGGCCTCACTGTGGATCTTTCTGACCCGTCCTCAGACGTGCTGGACTTCTCAGAGGGCGGCCTCCGGGTGGTGGCCCGGGCTCCCAGGAGGCCGGGTCAGGGCAAAGCCACCGAGAAGAACCCGGACACCTTCCGGAGGATCTTCAGTGCCCACAAGAAGGTCAGACACACACTGTGTGTGTGTGTGTGTGTGTGTGTGTGTGTGTGTGTGTGTGTGTGTGTGTGTGTGTGTGTGTGTGTGTGTGTGTGTGTGTGTGTGTGTGTGTGTGTGTGTGTGTGTGTCAGCGGGCTGATGGCTGTCACTCAGCTTGCTGACTGGATATCAGACTATTGATTTCCCCAGAGTATTGACTGGGACTAATTCCTGAATGTAAATGTTCCTGGAGGGTTAGGGTCGGGATGGGATCGAACACACGAGCTGCTGGTGTGAACACTTTGCTTATTTATGTTTCCTATTCCTCCAAATGGAGCGTTCCCTCATCATCACTGTATCGCTGCCTTCAGCCGCCTGGAAGAAAACCAGCAATAACTTCATTCATCACCTCATTCATTCATTCATCACCTCATCACATTTCATTTATCTGAGGCTTTTATCCAAAGAGACTTACATGCTATACAGTAGACCGTAGACACAGCAACGGTGAGCAATGAGGGTTAAGTGTCTTGCTCAAGGACACAACAACATGGACTAGTGGAGCCGGGGTTTGAACCACCGACCCTCTGATTGAAAGACTGACTTGCTAACCACTGAGCCACAGTCGCCCAAGTCTCAGAGACATCATTTGTCTTAATCTGTGCCACAGTTTCACAAACGACTACATGGATGGAGAGAGGGATGGAGGGATGGATGATGGATAGATGGATCTATCAGAATCAGAAGGCCTGTGGATGGAGGGATGATGGATAGATAGATGGATCTATCAGAATCAGAAGGCCTGTGGATGGAGGGATGGAGGGAGGGATGGATGGATGATGGATAGATAGATAGATGGATCTATCAGAATCAGAAGGCCTGTGGATGGAGGGATGGAGGGAGGGATGGATGGATGATGGATAGATAGATCCATCTATCTATCAGAATCAGAAGGCCTGTGGATGGAGGGAGGGATGGATGGATGATGGATCTATCAGAATCAGAAGGCCTGTGGATGGAGGGAGGGATGGATGGATGATGGATCTATCAGAATCAGAAGGCCTGTGGATGGAGGGAGGGATGGATGGATGATGGATAGATAGATGGATCTATCAGAATCAGAAGGCCTGTGGATGGAGGGATGGAGGGAGGGATGGATGGATGATGGATCTATCAGAATCAGAAGGCCTGTGGATGGAGGGAGGGATGGATGGATGATGGATCTATCAGAATCAGAAGGCCTGTGGATGGAGGGAGGGATGGATGGATGGATGGATCAGAAGGCCCCAGAGAAGCGTGATAATGTACCTGACGTTCTCCGGTTCCTCGCCCCGGCTCACAGGAGCTTCCCTCCCTCTCGGTTGAATAGGGATCTCTCCTCTCTGTCTCCATCTCTTACTCTTCACCACTTTGTCTTTTTTAGTTCTTCCTCCTCCTCCTCCACCCTTCCTCTCCACCTCCCTGGTCATAATTGATCTGCTCATTATGGGGCAGCGGCCTCTGAAGTGGCCGTCCTGCGGTGGACTTGTCAAAACTCTGCTTCCATTACGTTAAGCTGCGAGTCGGTGGAGCCGGAGTGCTGTTAGCCGGCCCGCCGAGGCTGCTGGGAGATATTAGATTTTATCATAATGACGGTGCCTGGATGGACTCATCCATATTAAGGAGATGGTTTATTTGGGGCCATTGTTCTCTCTAGGACGAGCGGTGATTACATCCATAACAATGACCCTCGTCGGGCTCCGCTCGGCTCTTTCCTCCGACATTAGGCCTCTAATCTGCAGTAAGCTGCCCGGGGACCACGACCAGCTCATTAGCTGACTGCCACGTCCACGATGATGGATATATTCCACGTTTATGGCATCCCTCGAGAGAGGAGGGAGCCATGAAGCTTCAGTACCAAAACGGCACAAAACCGTGAAATACAACATGTTTTCCTTTTGAAATGCACCCTGAACGTCTCATTATGAATGTAATAACCAAAGATGAATGACACCGTTGGGGTTTGGATTGGTTTCTATGAGCCCGCTTTCACTCCGTTCACCACCGGGTCCGATCTGGAAAACCAAACCAGGCTGTCGGGTCCGTGTTGTCTACTCTTTTCTAATAAAAGCAGATACCACTCGATATGCAGGGTCCATACGTCATGGAAGCTTTAAAATAGTTATTTCCAGGCCTGGAAAAGTCCTTGAAAAAAATAAAATCCCCAAAGTTTTCATGTAAATGTGTTATTATATTCATGCTTTTAAAAGAAAGACTCAAAATATAAGCAGGCATACGCTGAGTATATCTATAAATGTTTATTCTTTTAATCAAACTATTGTCTCTCATTCATTTGTGTCCTTTAAGGAATACTGTATGCTTTGGAATCCTCATTGTTAGTTTAAATACTACATTTTATCACTTTTTCATGGACACACCCAGATTTCACTAAATGTTTGGTCATGGGAATCTGGTTTAAAGTCATAGAAAGGTTTTGTAACTTTCCTGTAACTCACTGGTCAGGAGTGTATAAACTCTGATTTAATATATTTCATGGAAAGTTCTCCGTTCCCACTAATAAAACCCAACTTTCTCCCAGTGGTTGTTCTCAAAGCGGTGGATAAATACCCGCTGAGGCTCGCCCTGCTCGCCCTGGTTGCCCTGCGATGCCAGAAGAGGCGGCGCTCGGCCACCTTCCTGTTCCTCTGGTTCTCTCCCATGCTGCTTAGCGGGCAGGTGTCCATCTGTGTTATTCAGAGTGTTGTCGGAGGCTGTTGACGTTCCAGCTCATCCCCAAACTCCTCTTTTGTCTCAGCTTATTAACCCCGTGGTGTCCGGCCCCTCAGCCAAGCCCCCCCCTCCCCCCCTCCTTTGTTGTCACCATCAACGCCCCGGCAACCAGGTCTGGCACCGGCCAGCAGAGATGAAGGGAGCTGGTGTGGTGGCCTCCAGCTGTTTGACGGGAGCTGGCCGGCCTCCTCTTTCATCAGCTTCCAGTCATGCTCTTCTTCCTCTTCTTCATCCTCTCCACGTTTCTGTTCAGCTTCTCCTTCTGGTTGCGTTTGAGAGAAATGAGGTTATAGTTGTTTCCTACAGAAGGAATAAAGTCACAGAAAACATTGTTTTAGCCAGAATTAATAAATTACAGGTTCTCAAATGTTATTAAATATTCAACATTATATTTGATTTAAAACAAATAAGTCTTTAAACGGGCTTTACCGAACAGTCAAAGCTGTCATCATTTTTATGACATCATCAATCTACAAAACCGTGTGATTACATAAATGTAATAACTAGTTAATGACCAGGTAATACAGGTGCTTCCCCCCTCTGAGCAGGAAGCAGTTAACTCTTATTTTGAAAAGCTAAACGCCAAAAGATAAGGTTGAATCGACTGTTTGGTTGTCTAAAACACGACTCCTTAATCATGATGCCTCCGTCTGTGTTTCAGTCTCCCACCAAAGCCGTTTACAACGCCAGACACTGGACGTTGGAGAGGGAAGAGGAGACTCCGCCCACTTTCTTGGCGCGACAAGCCCCTGTAAGTGTTGAGCGCTCGGCCTCGTGGCGTGAAGGCGTGGTCCAGCGCCGCTGTGTTCACATCCCTTTCCTTCGTCTCGCCAGGCGCCCGTCTCAGCGGGGGGGTCGAGTAATGCGCCCTCCGATGCCCACAAGGACGACGGTGTTTTTAAGGCTCCTCCCCCTCCTCCCAAGGTCACCAAGTTCGTCACGCTGCCCACAGACCTGTACCAGGACACCGTCACGGCGCTCAAATGCCGCAAGGAGCACAAGGAGGTGAGGGAACCGCGTCACGCTTCAGTTCTCCGTCTTAACAAACATTTAGCCTGAAGTAAACAACAATAACAATAACATGTGTCCAGCTGTACACGGTCGTCCAGCACGTGAAGCACTTCAACGACGTGGTGGAGTTCGGGGAGAACCAGGAGTTCACCGACGACTTTGAGTATCTGGCCACCGGCCTGAAGAGTGGACAGCCGCTGCACACCCGCTGCCTCAGGTAGGGAGCGGCTGGTACGGAATGAAGCGCACCCGCTTGTCTTACTGTTGTACGTTTAGCTTAAACTGTGTGTGTGTGTGTGTGTGTGTCTCCAGTGTGATCAGCCTGGCTACGCGCTGCGCCATGCCCAGCTTCAGGATGCACCTCCGGGCCAGAGGGAAGGTGGCGCAGGTCTTCAAAACACTCAACGACGCCCCGCAGCACCCGGTAAGGATCGGCGACTGCAGGTGGACCAAGCGCACCTTTACCGTAGATCAAGAGCAGACATAATAATGTGCATATTTAAATTAGTTAAATCAACCATGCAACAGAATGCCGTTAGGGGATTTGCTCGTCTTGATTTCATAAATCCTGGAAGCCTCCTGTGGTGGATGCGGTTCTATGGTGGAAGCGGTTCTGTGGCAGAGCGGGTCGTCCTTTGGTCACATGGTTGGCGGTTCGTTATATAAAACAATATGAATATGTATTTGGTTTCTCTCCTCTCAGAACCTGGCTCTGTGCACGGCGTCCCTGATGTACATCCTCAGCAGGGACCGGTTGAACATGGATCTGGACCGGTCGTGTCTGGACCTGATGATCCGGCTGCTGGAGATGGACCTGGACCAGGACCATGGGGGCGGGGCCGTGCCGGAGCCCGAGGCGGACCCCACCACCCAGTTCAGCGCCAGAGAAATCGCCAAGATGAAAGAGAAGATCCGGAAGCTCTGCGACACGGTGCACAACAAGCACCTGGACCTCCAGAACATAACGGTACTGACGGATCCAGAACACGTGGTCTAGGGTTACTCTGTTAGGAGGACGCGGCTTGAAACTAATGTTCTGCAGACTTCAGTCACGTGACTCACTGCCGCCCACATGTGTCAAGATCTTTCCTTTGGGCTGCAAAACATCCTCAGTCAATATCCTGCAGTCAGAGGGAAGGGCACCGGAGAACCCTCATACCATGTTACACCAGCAGAACCCTCATACTATGTTACACCAGCAGAACCCTCATACCATGTTACACCAGCAGAACCCTCATACGGTCATGGAAAACCTGGGAAAGTCTTAAAATGGTCCGGAAACCTTGCTCAGAATGTTTCTGCTCACCGTGTTATTGAGACCAGCTGTTTAACGCCCTGCTATCTGCCTGCAGGCGGGCCATCTCGCCATGGAGACGTTGCTGTCCCTGACCTCAAAGCGAGCGGGAGACTGGTTCAAGGAGGAGTTGCGGCTACTGGGAGGACTGGACCACATCGTCGATAAAGGTTAAAGATGTTGTTGTTGTTCCCACCGACTCAAAATCACAGACGTCGTGATGCGCGTGGTTTTCTGATCGTGGGTCTCTGATCGTGGGTCTTAGAAAACCTGGAAGAGTCCTGGAAGAGTCCTGGACCTCCATTGGTCAACATGTGTATGAACCTGTTGTGTTGTTTCTCTCCACAGTGAAGGAGTGCGTTGACAACCTGAACCAGGAGGGCGAGAAGGAGAAGACGGTGTCGTCTCTGTGGGGAGCCGAGAGGTGTTTACGGGTGTTGGAGAGTGTAAGTGTGACGCCCACTACACCAATGAGGTCGTGTTGAGGTCCAGTGAGGGTTGTGTTGAGGATCAGTGAGGGTTGTGTTGAGGATCAGTGAGGGTCCAGTGAGGTTGTGTTGAGGTCCAATGAGGGTTGTGTTCAGGTCCAGTGAGGCTTGTGTTGAGGTCCAGTGAGGGTTGTGTTGAGGATCAGTGAGGCTCGTGTTGAGGTCCAGTGAGGCTCGTGTTGAGGTCCAGTGAGGCTTGTGTTGAGGTCCAGTGAGGTTGTGTTGAGGTCCAGTGAGGTTGTGTTGAGGTCCAGTGATGCTTGTGTTGAGGTCCAGTGAGGCTCGTGTTGAGGTCCAGAGATGGTCGCGTTGAGGTCCAGAGATGGTCGCGCTGAGGTCCAGTGAGGGTCGCGCTGAGGTCCAGTGAGGCTCGTGTTGAGGTCCAGTGAGGCTTGTGTTGAGGTCCAATGAGGCTCGTGTTGAGGTCCAGTGAGGCTTGTGTTGAGGATCAGTGAGGTTGTGTTGAGGTCCAGACTTGATGTGCAGTCCTGCAAAAGCTCTGCATCAAGTGATGAAACGTACTTTTCTTGATGAACTCATGAATGAAATCATGAGTGGAACCAAAACTGCTTCTGTCCACATGCAGGTGACGGTCCACAACCCGGAGAACCAGGGCTATCTGATCGCCTACAAAGACTCATCACTCATCAACTCCTCTGCAAAGTGAGCACACACACACACACATACACACACACACACACACACACACACACACACACAGTCTTGACCTCTGACCTCGGATATGTCTCTTATGAACTACACAGCTCTGCTGCTGTGAAAATGAAATTATCCTCTTCTTGTGTGTGTGTGTGTGTGTGGCCTGATGGTTATTGTGCGTATCATTATCAGGGTTTTGTTGTTTAATTTCCTGGCCGTGACATCCTGTCAGTCACAGCGGTGACCTTTGCCCTCTGACATCAGCAGAGAGAAAGAGAGAGAGAGAGTGATGACCTCTCTCTCTCTCTCTCTCTCTCTCTCTCTCTCTCTCTCTCTCTCTCTCTCTCTCTCTCTCTCTCTCTCTCTCTCTCTCTCTCTCTCTCTCTCTCTCTCTCTCTCTCTCTCTCTCTCTCTCTCTCTCTCTCTCTCTCTCTCTCTCTCTCTCTCTCTCTCTCTCTCTCTCTCTCTCTCTCTCTCTCTCTCTCTCTCTCTCTCTCTCTCTCTCTCTCTCTCTCTCTCTGTCTGTATTTCTGCCCTCAAGAGTTTCAGGAACATCAGATTTTTTTTTTGTAGAATGAATAATTTATTCTTCTTCTAAACGGCTCCATAAGTAAAACATTTTGAATTATTAATGTTAATTTGTTTCATTCCAACTCAATTAAACGTCCTCTCCACCGCTCTACATCTCATTAAACATCTACTAGTTGCATTTCTGAATCTACGCTATGGTACGGTACGCTGTGCTACGGTACGCTGTGGTACGGTACGCTGTGCTACGGTACGCTGTGGTACGGTACGCTGTGGTACGGTACGCTGTGCTACGGTACGCTGTGCTACGGTACGCTGTGCTACGGTACGCTATGGTACGGTACGCTGTGCTACGGTACGCTGTGGTACGGTACGCTGTGCTACGGTACGCTGTGGTACGGTACGCTGTGGTACGGTACGCTGTGGTACGGTACGCTGTGGTACGGTACGCTGTGCTACGGTACGCTGTGCTACGGTACGCTATGGTACGGTACGCTGTGCTACGGTACGCTGTGGTACGGTACGCTGTGCTACGGTACGCTGTGGTACGGTACGCTGTGGTACGGTACGCTGTGGTACGGTACGCTGTGGTACGGTACGCTGTGCTACGGTACGCTGTGCTACGGTACGCTGTGGTACGGTACGCTGTGGTACGGTACGCTGTGCTACGGTACGCTGTGGTACGGTACGCTATGGTACGGTACGCTGTGCTACGGTACGCTGTGGTACGGTACGCTGTGCTACGGTACGCTATGGTACGGTACGCTGTGCTACGGTACGCTGTGGTACGGTACGCTGTGCTACGGTACGCTGTGCTACGGTACGCTGTGGTACGGTACGCTGTGGTACGGTACGCTGTGGTACGGTACGCTGTGCTACGGTACGCTGTGCTACGGTACGCTATGGTACGGTACGCTGTGCTACGGTACGCTGTGGTACGGTACGCTATGGTACGGTACGCTGTGCTACGGTACGCTGTGGTACGGTACGCTGTGCTACGGTACGCTGTGCTACGGTACGCTGTGCTACGGTACGCTGTGCTACGGTACGCTGTGCTACGGTACGCTGTGCTACGGTACGCTGTGGTACGGTACGCTGTGCTACGGTACGCTGTGGTACGGTACGCTGTGGTACGGTACGCTGTGCTACGGTACGCTGTGCTACGGTACGCTGTGGTACGGTACGCTGTGCTACGGTACGCTATGCTACGGTACGCTATGCTACGGTACGCTATTCTACGGTACGCTATGCTACGGTACGCTGTGCTACGGTACGCTGTGGTACGGTACGCTGTGCTACGGTACGCTGTGCTACGGTACGCTGTGCTACGGTACGCTGTGGTACGGTACGCTGTGCTACGGTACGCTATGCTACGGTACGCTATGCTACGGTACGCTATTCTACGGTACGCTATGCTACGGTACGCTATGCTGTGCTATGCTATCCTACGGTACGCTATGCTACGCTCGTTATGCTACGCTCGTTATGCTAGCTATGCTATACTACGGTACGCTATCCTACGGTACGCTATGCTACGCTCGTTATGCTACGCTCGTTATGCTACGCTCGTTATGCTACGCTCGTTATGCTAGCTATGCTATGCTACCACGAACAACGAGGATCTGTTTCATTCAAATGATCTCCGATAAAAGCAGCGACTCCGTCAGCGCCTCGCTCTCTTCCCCTGAACGTCCTCGTGTCTGTGGAGGACGAGACTCATACATATGTATCCAATGTGTCATATGAGACATAATAAATTATAGAAATCACTCGTTACATTGTTCCAGAATGTGATTCATCACATTCTGTAACAATGTAACATTTCTTGTTTTTATGTTAAAAACTAAATATCTCGTCGTGTCGGCCTCATGAATACAGTATCAGTCCATCGCGTTGTGACTCCTCCCCCTTCACCCTCTGTGTGACCGGACCCCCCTAGCGTGTGCGTGTGTGTGTGTGTGACGAGGAGGATGGAGACTAAATGGGTCAACAAAGAGCTGCTGTTTCAGCGGGTGACACAGGCCTCAGTCTGAGCGTTCAGCTGTCCTCTCTGTTAACTCGATTAACCCCGAAACCACAGGGTTGAGAGAGCGAGCACTGCTACACACACACACACACACACACACACACACACACACACACACACACACACACACACACACACACACACACACTGTGTATTCATGGCTCCAGGTCTCCTTCCTCCATCATTTACTCTCTTCACGTTTCTTTGTTAGCTGCTCTCATTGTTTCAACCCAAACTCGCCGTCTGCTTCTCTGAGTGTTTCAGCTGTCTGCAGGACTAATTCAATCACACACACACACACACACACACACACACACACACACACACACACACACACACACACACACACACACACACACACACACACACACACACTTACACTTATTGACTGCTCATCAGGAGCCCTAACTGGTCTTGACGTCAGGGGCGTTTATTTTGGTTTTGATCTACAACACGAACAGAAAGCAAGAAAATAAAGTTGTTTCACTTCCTGTCCACTTTTTAACAAATATGTCTCTCATCTGTCTCTCTTCAACTCTTATTCTCTCTCTCGCTCTCGCTCTCGCTCTCTCGCTCCCTTCCTCTCGCTCTGACTCTGGTTTCTGCTCTTTGTTCCCTCACAACTGTCATTAGATTTAATCCACTTATTTACATCTGGCGCTGACCTGCTTCACCGTGTGTGTGTGTGTGTGTGTGTGTGTGTGTGTGTGTGTGTGTGTGTGTGTGTGTGTGTGTGTGTGTGTGTGTGTGTGTGTGTGTGTGTGTGTGTGTGTGTGTGTGTGTGTGTGTGTGTCTTCGTCTGAATGCTGCTCTGTGTTATGACGGATCCAAACATGACATCTGGATGTGAACCCAGTGTGTTTGCGTCTTTATTTTGTTGACGGTGTAATTATTTAGTTTCCGTCTTTATCATGCTGATGTTCAGGAGTTAGCTCTGGATAAGTTAATTTAGGACAATTATTCAGTTAAAAGAAACAATGATCTTGTCGTTGTCCTTTGATTGGGAGGCGGGGCTTCAGTGACGGTTGTGTTGTAAACACGTTGTCGTGGTTGTGCTCCTCAGGGTGCTGAGGCGGTGTGAGGAGATGATCCAGCGGCACAGCCGGGAGCTGAACGCCGACGGGGCCGTGGGCAAAGCCGTGGAGGACTGCATGAGGGCCATCATCGGGGTGCTGCTCAACCTCACGCACGACAACGGTGCGTGGGCCGCGACCCAAACCTGTGTGGTTATAGTTATGCAACACCGTGTGTGTGCTCATACGTGTGTGTGTGTGTGTGTGTGTGCGCGCGCAGAGTGGGGCAGCACCAAGACCGGCGAGCAGGAGGATTTGATCATGACGGCGCTGAACTGCGTCCTCAAGGTGCCCCAGTATCTCCCTCAGGAGCAGAGGTTCGACATCCGAGTACTGGTGAGTATCACACACACACACACACACACACACACACACACACAGTTCAATGACTCTGTGTGTGGCGTTCAGGGTCTGGGCCTGCTGATCAACCTGGTGGAGTACAGCGCCCGTAACAAGTACTGTCTGATGGAGATGGAGATGGAGGGAGGTCAGGGTCCCTGCAACGCCACCGTCCTGCTGAGTTCGCCGCACCAGAACGACGCCAGCTCCGGCCCGCTGAGCGCCATCGCTGCTCTCGTACAGGTGTGTGTGTGTGTGTGTGTGTGTGTGTGTGTGTGTGTGTGTGTGTGTGTGTGTGTGTGTGTGTGTGTGTGTGTGTGTGTGTGTGTGTGTGTGTGTGTGTGTGTGTGTGTGTGTGTGTGTGTGTGTGTGTGTGTGTGTGTGTGTGTGTGTGTGTGTGTGTGTGTTCAGGCTGCTACCATCAGGTTGGTTCCATCGTCATCAGTTCGTTGACTCTTTGTTTTGATCAATCAGCGATCGGTCTTTATTATGTTATGAAATCGATCACTACGAGAACACAAAGGGAACAAAACCAGCAAAACGTCACACTTTAGGGTCTAAAACGGGGAACGTTTGACTTTTGTTCTTAATTAACTTGAATAATTACACAATCGCTAAGAGTCCATCCCATAATAACGGAGGTGGCTGAGATTGAATTATTTTGAAAAGGTCCCACCGCCTCCTTTCAGGAGTCGATGCTTAAGAAGCTGATCACGTTTTAGATTTTCCAACATGATCGAGACGTTTGTCTGAAGCTGTTCCAGCGAAGTCGTAAGGAGAGGAACGAGGTGAGGAGGAACCAATTAATGATGGAACCGAGAGCTGGAACATTTAAAACATAATTAAGATGGAAAACCTGGAAACGTCAACATTCAACAGCTGCTTTAAAGATTTCACTGAGAGGAGCTTTTTGAACATGTAAAAGTGTTTTGTTAATTAAAGAAGAAACGGATAGAAAATTAAAATAATTAAACAATATTCCCAGGTAGCCTGATGACTTTCAAATGAAAGCTCTTATTGTGAAGGATGTTTTAAGCTCTTATTGTGAAGGATGTTTTGAAGCTCTTATTGTGAAAGATGTTTCAAAGTTCTTATTTTGAAGGATGTTTCGAAGCTCTTATTGTGAAAGATGTTTCAAAGTTCTTATTGTGAAAGATGTTTCAAAGTTCTTATTGTGAAGGATGTTTCAAAGCTCTTATTGTGAAGGATGTTTCAAAGCTCTTATTGTGAAGGATGTTTCGAAGCGCTTATTGTGAAGGATGTTTCGAAGCTCTTATTGTGAAGGATGTTTCAAAGTTCTTATTTTGAAGGATGTTTCGAAGCTCTTATTGTGAAAGATGTTTCAAAGTTCTTATTGTGAAGGATGTTTCGAAGCTCTTATTGTGAAGGATGTTTCAAAGTTCTTATTGTGAAGGATGTTTCGAAGCTCTTATTGTGAAGGATGTTTCTGCCTGTGGCGCCCGCTGGTGGTCCCTTTCACGCCGTGTTTGTGCTCTCAGCTGTTCCTCCAGCGGGAGCGCGCCGCCATCCAGGCCGAGGCGCAGACGGACGACCTCATCAAGGAGGCGCCGAAGCCGCCGCCGGACAAAACCGGCCAATGGCAGGAGACGGGCGGCGAGATCCAGTGGGTCGCCAACGACAACGCCACGGACAAGCCGGAGGACGAGAAGAAAGACGAGAAGAAGGAGGAGGAGCACGAGGAGCTGGACCTCAACAAAGGTGTGTGTGTGTGTGTGTGTGTGTGTGTGTGTGTGTGTGTGTGTGTGTGTGTGTGTGTGTGTGTGTGTGTGTGTGTGTGTGTGTGTGTGTGTGTGTGTGTGTGCGTGTGCGTGTGCGTGTGTGTGTGTGTGTGTGTGTGTATTTAAGAGTGAACAGGACCTGACGATGCTCCTTCCTCCTCTTCCTCAGCTCTGCAGCATGCAGGGAAGCACATGGAGGACAGCATCGTGGCCTCTTACACAGCACTGCTGCTGGGCTGCCTGTGTCAGGGGAGCGCGGTGAGACACACACACACACACAGATCCATTACTTATTGATGAATACATGCAAACATCAAATCTGAGATATTTATGCATTATGCTTTATTGCTATATTATATATTATGCTATATTATTTATGTTTGGCTGTAAATAAGTTCTTATTTAGATGTTGTGATCCTTTTTTGTGTCTCATATTCATATCATGTGTATATCATATTCATATCATGTGTATATCATATCCATATCATGTGTATATAATATCCATATAATATTAATATTCATCTTCCTCTCTCTCCAGCTGAATGTGACCACTGTGAGAGAGAACCTCCCCAAAGGAGATTTCTCCATCATGACAGAAATGCTGAAAAAGTTCCTCAACTTCATGAACCTCACTGTGAGTAAGGTGTGTGTGTGTGTGTGTGTGTGTGTGTGTGTGTGTGTGTGTGTGTGTGTGTGTGTGTGTGTGTGTGTGTGTGTGTGTGTGTGTGTGTGTGTGTGTGTGTGTGTGTGTGTGTGTGTGTGTGTGTGTGTGTGTGTGTGTGTGTGTGTATATTAACTGACCTCTCCTCTCTGCAGTGTGACGTCGGCACCACGGGACAGAAGTCCATCTCCAAGATCATTGACTATCTGGAGCACTGCTAGAGAAGCCTGTCTCTCTCACACACACACACACACACACACCATCTCCTTCATCTTCGTCTCCGTGTTGGGGCCGGACGTCCTCCTCATCCTCCAGCAAACGATAAGCCAATGAAAAGCTTCTTTCCCCCGACAGTGACTTGAGATCAACATAAATGTATTCATCATCATTTTATTTGACTTTTTATTTAAGATACAATACGAGTCAGTATTATCTTTGTTTTCCCGACTTTTCCTATTTATGAAGTTTCTCATCACGATGTCCAGCCTCCAGTTGTTTGGTGATTATTGGCTCCGGAGCCGATAATCACCAAACAACTGGACCCAAACAATGTCTGCACGCTGTGCTCTTCTTCTTCTTCTTCTTCTTCTTCTTCTTCTTCTTCTTCTTCTTCTTCTTCTTCTTCTTCTTCTTCTTCTTCTTCTTCTTCTTCTTCTTCTTCTTCTTCTTCTTCTTCTTCTTCTTCTTCTTCTTGACCTCTCCACTCCTCCAGGAGGCGGTTCAAGGCAGATAAATCAAGTATTGATCTTTTCTGGCCGGAGAGCACCGGCGAGGCAGAAGTTCAGACCCCAAATTGGCGGCTTTTGTGAAGTTAAGGTGGTATTTTTTAAGGCGGGACTGTCGGTAAATGCTCACTGTGTGTGTGTGTGTGTGTGTGTGTGTGTGTGTGTGTGTGTGTGTGTGTGTGTGTGTGTGTGTGTGTGTGTGTGTGTGTGTGTGTGTGTGTGTGTGTGTGTGTGTGTGTGTGTGTGTGTGTGTTCAGAGCTCTTCCCTCTGTGGAACATTAGCCGGCTTCAAATTGTTCTTGTGCCGTTATAAAGAAGGGGGGCTTCTCCCAGCATGCCGAGCGCTCACAACAACACACCTGAGACTGAACGACCTCCAGTTTGTTCAAACTCTCTGGAAACTTTGACCCCTCCCTCCCTCCTGCCTCCCCCACAAAGCAGAAACTTTTCCCTTTCAAAGAATCGATCGCTCGACATCAAAGCCGTGTGTCTCTGCGGGACCCGAGCCCTCCGGACCAGAACCTGTCCCCCTTCAGCTCCTTCAATTACTGCCTGCGTGAGTCCACCTTTACAGTCAGAACCGCCGGTGGAGAGGTGGAGGTCAGAACCGCCGGAGGAGAGGCGTTCAAGGGTCAAGCCGATGTTTCTCCTTCGCTTGTGGACTTCAGAGATCCAGAGAGGAGCAGCAGTGCTCAGTCGATGGTTAACAACTGGTTTGATAGATTAGTGACAGAGTGAGACATCTCTGGATATGTTATTAATGTAGGAAACGCCACATTAATAATTTATTAACCATTAATAAGCCAGTAAAAGCTGCCTTATTGAGAAAAGTCTCGGCTTCGGCCCGTTCTCCGTGAGGAAGACGAGCTGGCGGAGGAAGACTCGGCACTTTAGTTTAGGACTTAACGATTCGCTCTTCAAGCCACGACATCGAAGCGAAGGTCCGGTTCGTTTAGGAAACACGAAGAATGAGTTTTAGGAATCGCCACCGGAGCAAAATCACATTTCAAGCTTTTTGTTGCTTTAACTCGTGAAGTTTGTGTTTAAAGAAACGAAACTGATTCAATTAGGAATAATTGTTTTATGTTGAATACAAAAAGAATTATAATTTTATCCGTTAAGAAAGTTTGAATCGCGTGTCATCAAACATGTTCATCCCGTTCATTTGCATTTGTTTGTACACACACACACACACACACACACACACACACACTAAGAGCTTTATTCTCAGACGTCTGGAAGAATGAAAGAAGAGCTTTTTGTACATAATTCTTGTACATAGATTGATTTCCTCATGTAGGGTGGGGGCTGCTGGGTAATGGGGGCGAGGTTGTGGGTGGGGGGGCGGGGATTAAACTTAAATTTAGGCCGGTAGACTCTACTTTTCTGAATCTGACTCTATTTTTCATTTTCTAAAGCCTTCTCCGTGTCGTGTCCGCCTGCAGGAAGCTGATCTTTGTACCAGTTTGCTGATGTCTTTGGTTACCTGTATATAATTTTAAAATAATAAAAATTGCTACTTTCAGTACTTTCCTGCTGGCCTGTGTTTTCTTTCGGTTTGATGATGATGATTATGATGATGATCTTTTCTCATTTCATTTTCTGCCCGGAACTCTTTTGCTTTTGAAAGATGAATTTTAGGTGAAAACTATTTTTCTCTTCAGATTATTGGAAAATGTTTTTAGCTTTGTTCTAAGACCCAAATCCTCGAGGGGGAAAAACATGTTTGCACAATAAAATGACATCAAGTTATTTGTTTTTGTCAAGAAAAATATATTTGTACATATCAAGGTGCAGATTTACACAAACCTCTGAAACACTGAACCCTGTTACATCCAGGACCGGAAAGCAATAATTACATACATTATTTCAAAATAAAAGTCATTTGGTGCCGCTCGTTCTCTCCCACATGTCCTCGACATAACTCCTCTGCTCCTCGCCGCTCTTCCCCGCGTGGAGGTCCCTGCCTGATGGCTCCCCTCCGGCCCGTGTGGTCCCCTGTGGGGGTCGCGTCGCGCGGGCCGGCTCCTCGGGGCCCTCCTCGGGGCCCTCCAGCAGCTCGCTGAGGGTGGCGATGTAGATCTGCGCCATCTGGAGCGTCTCTGACTTGGAGAGCTGCTTCTCGCTCTCCAGATTGGGGATGACGCTGCGCAGCCGGTCGAAGGCGACGTTGAGCCCCAGCATCCTCCTCCGCTCCCGGGCGTTGGCGGCCAGGCGTCTCCGTCTCTGCGCCCGCTCCAACGCGCACTTGTCCGGCTGCAGGTAGTGCAGCGCGCCGCCGGCTGGGCCCAGCCGGAGCTCCACGATGGCGCACGGAGCGTCTCGGTGGTCGCAGCCGCGCCTGGCGCGCTCTGCCCCGGGTCGCTCCTGCGCGCGGCTCCGTTGCAGCAGAGCTTGGATGTCCGCGTGGAGAGCCGCCGGGGCCGCGGCGCCGCCGCCCGCCTCCGGGGCCGCAGAGAGGAGAGGCGCGAACAGGCTTTTACTCGGCGCCATCACTTTGGACTGGAGTTGATTTCCTCGGAACCAACGTGTTCAGAGAAGTCCGCGCTCAACTTTCTCCACTTTTGATGGGTGGATTTATGGGATGGGGGCGCGCCGTGCGTGCTCCGGGGGCGTGGAGAGGGTCGTGTGCTGCCGAGTGACCAGAGCCAAGCTCCACTGCAGGAGGTCCATTAACCAAGTTCATCAAAAGAGGATTAGAGGCGTCTCAGTGCGCCGCTGTGGGCCGGTGCATGGAGGCGGCCAAGCGGGGAGGAGAGGGAGGGAGGGAGGAAGGAGGAGAGGATGGGAGGGAGGAGGGAGGAAGAGGAGAGAGGTGATGATTAAATAAAAACAAAATCTCGCTGATAAGTGAATAAACAACCTTTAAGTTGTTGCAGATGTTTAAAAGTATTATTAATAACTACACGTATTTGTAATTAGACATAATGAAATAACTTAAACTAGACTCCACTCTGCATATATATGTATATATTTATTTATATGTATATATATTCTTACCTTTATTTACATATGCATTTATTTTGTAACTTTTATTTATTTATTATTATTTTCCCCCAGGAGAGTATGATGGGAAATACTCTTGTGTCCTCTGCATTGTTTTATGTATGAACTGTTTTTCATGAATTCATTTTATTAGACTTCTTTAAATTAAAACAGAACAAAACAAAGTGAATCCTTGAGTCTTCGTCGTGAGTCTCAGGATGAGGCTGAGTTCTGAATAACTTCCTTTCATATAATAATCTTTCCATTCTCTTCAGAGTTTGTTTTTCCTTCATTTATTGTTAAAGAGAGTAAAGTTCATATCTGCCTCTCACTGCGGTTCTGGTTTTAAGGTTAATTAAAAAGGGCTCCCTGAGGCTCGGAGCCCACCAGACTGACAGGAACATGGCAGCCTCGCGTCCGCTGGACGGACTCGAATGGGCTCTAGCAGCGCGTCCAGGCCGCCGGGTGCCAGCTCCGCGCGGGGCACGGGGACACAATGGCCTCCTTATGGCCACCGGGACCCTCGCCGGCTCGGGGTTCTCCTCCCCGATCCGGAGCACGTGCGTGGGGAGGCTTGGCTTCACGGCTCGGTGACAGTTGTTGGCACGCTCCGCTTTATTAAACCCAATGAAACGGCTCATTGCAGCCGGCGGGCGGACACGGGCCACAGATCAAACGCTCCAAGCGGCCCTTCATCTGCGTCAAGGAGGGCCGCGTCAGGGTCTGTTCGATGCCCCGAGCCCACCGGCCAGGCTGGAGCGCAACACATTAGAACACCTTCCTTATGAAGCTGTGTGTGTGTGTGTGTGTGTGTGTGTGTGTGTGTGTGTGTGTGTGTGTGTGTGTGTGTGTGTGTGTGTGTGTGTGTGTGTGTGTGTGTGTGTGTGTGTGTGTTCATGTTAAAACCACCAGCAGGACAGAATAAGACCAGCTGACGTCAACGGGACCAAAACAATGAAAGTAGTTGATTTACAGACAAAAGGTGCAGGAACACAGTCTTCATTCATAATTAATATTATTATGAATATCCATAGTGAATATCCATAATGAATATTCATAATGGATATTCATAGTGAATCCTGGTTTCCGGTTTCAAACCAGAATCCAGAACTCGGAGCTGTACCATCTTGTTAAAGTCAGGTCAGACGTCATCATGGACCCTCCAGCTGATGCAGAAAAGTTTTCTGAGAGAAAATAAATCTGCTTGAAATCCATCAGCCAATATTTCACATCTCATAACAAACAACTAATGATCCGTCTGACTGAGTCCTGAGTCCTGAGTCCTGAGTCCACAGCCAGTAAAAGCAACAACTGACAGCCTCTTGCTGTTGTGTCTCTTAGTTGTTTTGTGTGTTTCTCAGTGTGTGATGTTCAGATGATGAGCAGCCAGATGTCTCAGCACGAGAGGAAACATCTCACAGAACGAAGACCAGCCTGAAGAGCCAATCAGAGAGCTCTCTCTCTCTCTCTCTCTCCCTCTCTCCCTCTCTCTCTCACACAAAACAGATCAATGACCATACACTGAAAAACATGGAAGAACGGCCACACGCAAGAATGAAAACACACATGCACATACACACACACACACACACACACACACACAAAGCACTCGACACACTCATTTGTCTCATTTCACAGCAGTGAGCCTTCCTTCCTCCCTCATTGTGTCTCCTTTAGACACATACACACTCATTTGTTTCACTATACATCACAGGAGCCGGCTGCTCTCCCCCTGCAGGTCCAATTACTAATCATTGATTAGGCCAGCTTTGTGTGTGTGTGTGTGTGTGTGTGTGTGTGTGTGTGTGTGTGGCCACAAGTTTAATCAGGCGTGTTACCATACTAATGAAAGATCGGCCTCCTCTATTGGCCCCTCAGGACCTTCACTGTGAGTTTGGCATAGTGAGTAAATGTGTGTTTATTATTGATGGTATGTTCTTTACAGGGAGCGACTCCTCTGGTTGTATAGAAGTCTCCTCTGGTTGTATAGAAGTCTATGCTTCATGTGTTAAAGCTACATTCTCTCTTCTGACCACCAGGGGGCGACTCCTCTGGTTGTATAGAAGTCTATGCTTCATGTGCTAAAGCTGCATTCTCTCTACTGACCACCAGGGGGCGACTCCTCTGGTTGTATAGAAGTCTATGCTTCATGTGTTAAAGCTGCATTCTCTCTCCTGACCACCAGGGGGCGACTCCTCTGGTTGTATAGAAGTCTATGCTTCATGTGTTAAAGCTGCATTCTCTCTCCTGACCACCAGGGGGCGACTCCTCTGGTTGTATAGAAGTCTATGCTTCATGTGTTAAAGCTGCATTCTCTCTCCTGACCACCAGGGGGTGACTCCTCTGGTTGTATAGAAGTCTATGCTTCATGTGTTAAAGCTGCATTCTCTCTCCTGACCACCAGGGGACGACTCCTCTGGTTGTATAGAAGTCTATGCTTCATGTGTTAAAGCTGTATTCTCTCTCCTGACCACCAGGGGGCGACTCCTCTGGTTGTACAGAAGTCTATGCTTCATGTGTTAAAGCTGCATTCTCTCTCCTGACCACCAGGGGGTGACTCCTCTGGTTGTATAGAAGTCTATATAAATGACTCTACTTCTCTCTTGATGTATTCCCTCAGTAAACATTGTAAACATGAGTTTATGTCTCAATCTCTAGTTTGAAGTCTTCTTCAATACAGCATGATGTTCATTTAGTAAATTATGCTCATTTAGAGTCAAACAGACCATAAAGCAGGGGATGCTTTAGGGCGGGGCTACTGGGTGATTGACAGGTCCCTTCACTGTCCTTCAGTGGCTCTTTGCTTCGCTCCACAGGCGCCGTGTTAGACGTGGATCCTCTCAAAGGGTCCTCGTCGTGGTCTTGGCCTCCTGCAGGTTCCAGGTTATTTCCCGGCCGTGCTGTTAGGGTCATGTTCCTGAACGTCACACCAGAGATCTGTTAGTTTGAGCTCTTCTGCCTCAACCGGATCACAGCAGCACTACGGGTTAGTGGAGCTGCAGCGTGTGTGTGTGTGTGTGTGTGTGTGTGTGTGTGTGTGTGTGTGTGTGTGTGTGTTAGAAAACAGCTGCCTCAGACTTATTTATCTATTTATAGATATTCTCTGGATCAAAAGACATCACTGATTCTTATTCCTGTGTGTGTGTGTGTGTATGTGTGTGTGGGTGTGTGTACGTGTGTGTGTGTGTGTGTGTGTGCTCCTTTATTTCCTTCCAGCAGGCCGATCACCTGTCAGTGCACCAAACACACCGTGATCAATAACATTATTAAACAATGTCTGCCTGCAGGTGAAGAAACTGCAGGCTGTGTGTGTGTGTGTGTGTGTGTGTGTGTGTGTGTGTGTGTGTTTCCATGACAACGGAGCAGAACTCCCTTTCTAAAAAAGCGGTGAGATATCGACATGTGGTTAAAGCTCCGGAGATAAAGATCAAGTGGACTGTGACGGCCCTCAGGTCCCTGGGAGGCGGAGCTTATCAGCCACGTTGTTTTTGGCCCACCTCATAGTTTAGCTGTGTGTTCACTAATTAATGTTCGTTTCCCGTCTAAACCCGTGTGTATTCGTGATGCTTCATTAGGGGTTAGGGTTCCGGGTTAGGGTTCAGGGTTAGGGTTCAGGGTTCAGGGTTAGGGTTCCGGGTTAGGGTTCAGGGTTAGGGTTCAGGGTTCAGGGTTAGAAAGAAAGTTGACATTTTAATGCTCCAATTCAAAGGAATGTTTTCATGTTTCCATGTTTTCCCTTCATGTCGGACGACGTTCCTTCAGCACGGAGCACCTCTACGGCCTGTTTCCCCCGGTTGCCTAGCAACAGCAGCTGAATCAGGTGGCTGTTTGCAGCAAAATGTCAACGAAAACTTCACAAATCATAAAATGACCATGAGACGATTTCTATGTTCAAATTGAATTGAATCAAAATGTCATTGAATTGTGTGACACACACACACACACACACACACACACACACACACACACACACACACACACACACACACACACACACACACACACACACACACACACACACACACACACACACATCTTAATTAGTTTGACATTATTTTATCTTATTTGACTGATATTTTCTTGAATGTTTGCCGATAAAGCGTTCAAGAGTTGATTTAAACTCAAATTAGTGTGTGTGAGTGTGTGTGTTTGTTTGTGTGTGTGTGTGTGAGTGTGTGTGTTTGTTTGTGTGTGTGTGTGTGAGAGTGTGTGTTTGTTTGTGTTTGTGTGTGTTTGTTTGTGTGTGTGTGTGTGTGTGTGTGTGTGAGAGTGTGTGTTTGTTTGTGTGTGTTTGTTTGCGTGTGTGTGTGAGAGTGTGTGTTTGTTTGTGTGTGTTTGTTTGCGTGTGTGTGTGTGTGTGTGTGTGTGAGAGTGTGTGTTTGTTTGTGTGTGTTTGTTTGTGTGTGTGTGTGTGTGTGTGTGTGTGTGTGTGTGTGTGTGTGTGTGTGTGGTTCACTACTCTCTGCAATGTGTGTGTCATTAACAGATGACACAGCAAACTCTTCGCCTATTAAGTGATTTCTGGATTTCACTGCGAGGTCGTTCAACTCCATTTCTCTCTGTCTCTTTAGTCTTAAGTGGCACTAACACCACCGGGGGGGTTGTGGGTTTGATTCCCACTGGAGTCACTCAAAGCTGGGTGCACGTGAGCCCTATTCCTCCTTCATGTGTGTGTGTGTGTGTGTGTGTGTGTGTGTGTGTGTGTGTGTGCAGTGTGGGATTGATTCTCAGCGCTCTGCATTCCTGCTGAAGGTTAGTTAAAGCCAGCAGGGTAGACCTGAAGCTGTGTGTGTCTGTGTGTGTTTGTTCTGTTTGTGTGTGTCTGTGTGTGTTGCTAACACAACCACGTGGTGCTGTTTGTTTAGAGCATGTCTATGGATATCTCCAGGAAGTCAGACATCTGTGCAGCGCTCCATCCGACGAGAGCTGATTGAGTATCGACTTTGAGAGACCTCTTCTTCATGTCGGCTGAGACTCAAATGTTTGTTCTTCACACTCTGAGTGTGTGTGAGAGTGTGTGTGTGAGTCTGTGTGAGTCTGTGTGAGTCTGTGTGAGTTTGTGTGCACGCTGTTTCAAAATGCACGCTCCATATTGAGTTTTTTATGTTTTTGTGTTTCTTAGAGAAGCTAACTGCAACACTAGCTGGCAACTAGTTGGTGTGTGTGAATATTTAATGCACACACACACACACACACACACACACACACACACACACACACACACACACACACACACACACACACACACACACACACACACACACACACACACACACACACACGCACAGATGTCTGCTGAATTATACAGCAGCGACTCATTAGAGTGCTGTATAGGATTTAGTGTGTTGGGCTGAACAGCCTCGGGGCAACAAACGGACATTTGCATCTGAACACGCCCCCGGCTGCTCGTTGACCAATCAGGTGTCGGCCTGACAGATGAGAGCGAAAGAACGGACAGAAATGTGGCCTTTTGATTTAAAGACCTGGAGCCACCGATGAAGGAAAAAGTGGGCAGATTAGCATAGACTTCTATACAACCAGAGGAGTCGCCCCCTGGTGGTCAGGAGAGAGAATGCAGCTTTAACACATGAAGCATAGACTTCTATACAACCAGAGGAGTCACCCCCTGGTGGTCAGGAGAGAGAATGCAGCTTTAACACATGAAGCATAGACTTCTATACAACCAGAGGAGTCACCCCCTGGTGGTCAGGAGAGAGAATGCAGCTTTAACACATGAAGCATAGACTTCTATACAACCAGAGGAGTCGCCCCCTGGTGGTCAGGAGAGAGAATGCAGCTTTAACACATGAAGCATATACTTCTATACAACCAGAGGAGTCACCCCCTGGTGGTCAGGAGAGAGAATGCAGCTTTAACACATGAAGCATAGACTTCTATACAACCAGAGGAGTCACCCCCTGGTGGTCAGGAGAGAGAATGCAGCTTTAACACATGAAGCATATACTTCTATACAACCAGAGGAGTCGCCCCCTGGTGGTCAGGAGAGAGAATGCAGCTTTAACACATGAAGCATAGACTTCTATACAACCAGAGGAGTCGCCCCCTGGTGGTCAGGAGAGAGAATGCAGCTCCTTTTTTGGTCACATTTAATTGGGCTAAACAGAAAACCTTCATCCTCTGACCTGAATTGGAGGTGAAACTATTTTCCTGTTGGTCGTGTTTCAGATGGTTTGAGTCTTATTTCCAGTTTGCGTGTAGCGAGGCCGGCGAGGTCTTTGTGAGGAGACAGTCCTGACTGACTTCATGCTGTGGAGAAGTTGTGATTGACAGCTGGGCGTCTGTCAGGGTGACGGAGGAGGAAGCCGGTGTCTCTTCAGCAGCCGAGAGCCAAACTTCTTTCTGGTGAATTCAGAATGACATGTTATGACGTCCTGTCAAAGCGCCATCCTGAAGCCTCCGTTATTCATGGACCGGCGGCGTCTCCCTCCCTGCTCCACCTCTCCCTGCTCCACCTCTCGCTGCTCCACCTCTCGCTGCTCCACCTCTCGCTGCTCCACCTCCCTCGCTGCTCCACCTCTCGCTGCTCCACCTCCCTCGCTGCTCCACCTCTCGCTGCTCCACCTCTCGCTGCTCCACCTCTCGCTGCTCCACCTCTCGCTGCTCCACCTCCCTCGCTGCTCCACCTCTCGCTGCTCCACCTCTCGCTGCTCCACCTCCCTCGCTGCTCCACCTCTAGCTGCTCCACCTCTCGCTGCTCCACCTCTAGCTGCTCCACCTCTCGCTGCTCCACCTCTCGCTGCTCCACCTCTCGCTGCTCCACCTCCCTCGCTGCTCCACCTCTCGCTGCTCCACCTCTCGCTGCTCCACCTCTCGCAGCTCCACCTCTCGCTGCTCCACCTCCCTCGCTGCTCCACCTCTAGCTGCTCCACCTCTCGCTGCTCCACCTCTCGCTGCTCCACCTCTCGCTGCTCCACCTCCCTCGCTGCTCCACCTCTCCCTGCTCCACCTCACGCTGCTCCACCTCTCGCTGCTCCACCTCTCGCTGCTCCACCTCCCTCGCTTACATCTGGCGTTCTTTATTAGTGATTATTATTAGGATGCAGCTGCTGGCCGACTCACTGCAGGCTCAGATTGCAGGTTTTAAAAGTGTTTGTGTGGTGAGAACAAGTTACTGACTTTATTTTGACTTGTTCCTGTGTAGTAAGATCAGAGGGAGGGAGTTGATGTGTGTGTGTGTGTGTGTGTGTGTGTGTGTGTGTGTGTGTGTGTGTGTCCTCTGTATGCCCCTGTGGCAGTAAACAGCAGTTTGTTAGTTAGGCAGCGTTGTCTAATAACGGGACTGAAACCAGCTGCTGTTCCACTTTTAATACTCAGCAGGGACCACACACACACACACACACACACACACACACACACACACACACACTCCATCTGGTAAAAGTCCGGCAAAGCAAAGTTTTCGTTAACGGACCAGCGTGGAACAATTCGGAGGATCAATCAGCAGAAATGAAATATAATATTCAGGGACAAAAACCCAAGATCTCACGGGCAAAATCAATAAATACATAAATAACGAATACATTTAAAGGTTTTCCATCTCCACAAAGTGAATTACACACATTTAAAATGAAAGTATTTCTAACTTATGAGTACGTTTGCTTTCTAACATTTTAAATATTTATTTTCAGACTCCGGTTGAAAAGCTGCTGAAACATATTCCAACATTACAAATATACTGAAATGTTTCCAAATGATTCTCATAAACAGAAGAAATCTCAACATCAATTATTAAAAACATATTCATGTACCATGGGGCGCCGAGGACATGCAGGTTTTCATTCCAATTAAAGGTTTCTCCAGGTGATGCTGTACTTCCTCCTCTGTGGGTGACGATGAGCTAATTAGTATTAGTAGTGTGTATGTATATATATATATACGTATATGATGTACATTCTCTTCAGGTACTTTCAGCACCACGGACAGCGTCTCCAGAGGACGAAACGCGGAGGAAGAGCTTCAAATCTCCAACAAATACATAATAAATCGACTTACTAAATAAGTAAATATATAAATTATGAATAAATTAAGTAAATATATGAGTTATGAATAAATAAAGGTGTTTTGAGAAGGTCTTTGCTGCATATTATTAACTTTGTATACCTTCTTCATGAATATAATACTAATCAGTGCATTAATTTTTGTTTAATGATAACAGAACTAATATCATTTGTGCCCTAACATAACGAGCATCTTTAAGACCGCTGAGGACTGGTTGAAAGCTCCGGAAGTAGCCGGTGAGTGGACCTTGAGTTGGGTTTGTGTTGTCAAACTGAATCAAAGGAAATAATGAACTTTGATGGGAAGTGGAGAAAGTAAATCATAAAAAACCACTCAGCTCAAAAGTGAAAACTATATTCTCTCCATCCCAGAAGACTGAAAGCTCTGGATAAAAAAAAAGCCAGTAAGTGGATCTTTATTTGAGATCGTCTCATCATCAGAACTTGTGACTTGTGAGGTGTAATTACGTTTATAGCCTCTAGGGGCCACTGTTGGTGCTGCCAACCATTAAGCCGTGTGTGTGTGTGTGAGTGTGTGTGTGAGAGTGTGTGTGTGAGTGTGTGTGTGTGTGTGAGTATGTGAGAGTGTGTGTGTGTGAGTGTGTGAGTGAGTGTGTGTGTGTGAGAGAGAGAGTGCGTGTGTGTGTGTGTGTGTGTGTGTGTGTGTGTGTGTGTGTGTGTGAGTGTGTGTATGAGACTGTGTGTGTGTGTGTGGGACGGTACACTGTACAGACCAACAGACGAGTCCTCAGAGATTTTGGGTTTTCTCTGAGCGTCCCTCAGCGCGGAGCCTCAGGGGAGGAAAGAGAAGAGGAAGAGGAAGAGGAAGAGGAAGAGGACGCTTCATCAATAATGGAACACGCATTGCTGAAATCTGTCCCCACGGATTCTTGTGTTGAGGGAGGAAAGTAGGCTGCTGCCATATCGGGGGTTTAGAAGAGGATCAGAAATACATCGGCCATGTTGGAACTACACTAACACACACACACACACACACACACACACACACACACACACACACACACACACACACACACACACACACACACACACACACACACACACACACACACACACACACACACACACACGGGTCTCGCCCAAAGCCACGGACCCCCTCGGTAAGCTCAGTCGCTTGAGGCCGGCGTCCCGAGATATGCCTGCAAAAAAAAATAACCACGAAATCACAAAGGAAAAAATATGAAGACAGCGAAAGCAGCCGGTTCCCCGTGCGGGTCGAGACCATGAGGACCATGAGGACCAAACGGAGCGGCTCAGTTTCCTGTGAAGACGCAGGATGTAGATTATTCATAAATATGTATAAAGATGCATAGGAGGACAATCCTGACATTTTATTTAACCGTATAATGGAGAGAAGCGGTCTAAATCCCTGTGGACAGCTCCTGGTGCTGAATCGTTAAACTGCATGTTTGATAAAAGGCATTCTCTCAAACCGGTTCTGACCCAGTTCAAGACAGACAGGGAGGAAGAGGCAGCGGAGGAAGACGAGGGTCTTCCCCCCCAACAGAGGCCTGTTTGGAAAGAGAGGGGAGGTCAAACAGAGGTCGTCCACTGAGCTTCGGCATAAAGATTCATCAGAACGTCTTGTTGGTTCCAATATGGAGGATCTTTGTTCTTAAAGACCGTCAGAGAACCAGTAAACGTTCTTCCTTGTTGTTTGTGTTCAGACTCGGTTATCGGGACTCGTCCCACAAATGCATCAAATGTGTATTCATCCGCCGCTGACAATAGTCCCCATAAAATGCCCTTTGTGTGATGACAACACAAGCAGCTGTTTTTCATGGTCTTTGTTGACAATGAGAGAAATATGGAATAAGTCCAGACCGGCTTTGAATCTTCAATGTGGGACGTCGACGTTGTTCACAAAGTATCGCCCGCATCTCTCGATACGACATATCGGGCATAAAGAAGAGCTCTTTGTGCCACCGGCTGTAATGACACACACACACACACACACACACACACACACACACACACACACACACACACACACACACACACACACACAGTCCTCCAGTGGGATTGGTGTAAACATAAATGAATCATAAATGAAAGCCTCGCTTCAGGCATGGCCTGCTGGCTTGAAATTAATCTTTTAATGACGAGCAGATTTCTGTCCTCATCTTTCTGCCACGATCCCTCTTCTGTCATTTCAGTATTCACAACACACACACACACACACACACACACACACACACACACACACACACACACACACACACACACACACACACACACACCCTTGCTGAACTGGGCTGAAGCATCATGTTGAGTTTTTCTCAGCTTGTGATGTTGCTGTGACACCAGCTCATTCTGAATGAGGTTCAGGGGTTAAAGTGAATGTGTGTGTGTGTGTGTGTGTGTGTGTGTGTGTGTGTGCGTGACGTCCTAACCCCCTCATTGTATTTATAGAGCACCATTTTTTAAATCTAATTCAGAGTCCTTCACAAGTCAACATGAAAATAAATAAGTAAAATAAGAAATAAAAATATAAATACTGAAACCATGTAGTTGTATTAGTATATTATGACTTACACATAAATAATGTATATGTGTAAACTACAATACTTAAGAAGGATATAATAATAAATGAGGAATAGCGAGCCTTATGACAATATTAGTAACATAGTAGAAAGTCATGTTTTGCATGGAATAATTAATTATTATTATTATTATTATTATTATAACTAATAATTTATCTTCTCTTTGCGTCCACCAAAATATTTTTGAACACAACACATAAAAACAACGTATAACATCTTAATAATAAGAAATGATTAAGGCTGTTGGGTCAAAACCTTTCATATCTCATAACAATAATAACACAACATAACAGGCTTCATGTATTGAACATGGATTCAATACAGATTGTGTTCACATGTGTGGATCAAACACTCTTTTCATGAAGAAGAGAAGCCCGTCCATATAAGGATGCATCACACGGCCACAATGTACATGACACACTCTGCATCAAGTAATAGATATATATCTATATAGATATAGATATATAGATATAGACATAGGTACTAACCGAGGGTAACGTTAGTTTGAGTCATGCTCTGTGCTTCAAGCATTCGTACTATTTAAAAATGTGTGCTTCTTTTGAATGTTAATGTAGAGGTTGAAATGTGTGTGTGTGTGTGTGTGTGTGTGTGTGTGTGTGTGTGCGCGTGTTCAAAATGTTAAAGTTATGCAAAACAAAAACTGCTTGTACCGACCGGACGTTTGAATATGGAAATACCGCCACACGCCATCGTACAATTTGTTTTACTTGCAGGCATTTCTTTGTGTTTTCACGTCCGCACACACACACACACACACACACACACACACACACACACACACACACACACACACACACACACTGTGAAAAGATAATTGAGTCTACTTTACCCCCCCTCCCGTGTAAAGTGTGATGTAAGAGGCAGCTTCTAGAAGAGGAACACCTTGTGTAGACTGAGGACACCGAGCAAGTAAACCCCTCATGCAGAGTGTGTGTGTGTGTGTGTGTGTGCGTGTGAATATTACAACATCAAAACATTGTACTCCATCTGCATTAAGTCTGTTACTCATTACTCAGTTGGAGTTGTATTGATTGAGTCCAGAGAGTTTTAACGAGCGCCGGGTATTAACACGGCAGAACGTTCTTTATTAAATCTGAATGTTTTGTTCCTTTTTAAACTGCAATAACACGTTCACAATATATTTTCTCATACTGTGTAGGTAACGTTTCACATTATCTGTAATTTATAGAACTTTTTGTCAGCCTTTGTTTGCACAAGAGGGAAAATCTGAAGTGCAGCGATGCAGCGACGCTCCATGAGATTCATGAGCAGCTTCCTGAGGCTTCAAGGAGAAGATCAACATTTGGGGAATATTTGTTTGACACAGGACAACTACAAAAACACATATAACGACTACAAAGAGATGCGTAACAATTACAAAGAGATGCGTAACGACTACAAAGAGACACAAAATGATTAAAAATAAACACAATACAACTACGAAGAGTTGCAAAATAGCTGCAAAGAGACACACAACGACTGCAAAGAGACACACAACGACTGCAAAGAGACACACAACGACTGCAAAGAGACACAAAACGACTACAAAGAGATGCCAAACAGCTGCAAGGTGACAGAAAGAGACTCACAACAACCATGAAAAGGGGAAAATAACCATCGAGACCCAGAACGATTACTGAGAGGTATGAGCTATAAAAATACGGCCTTAGTTGTGATACAGTGGGATTTGTTCCGCAGTGTGTGTGTGTGTGTGTGTGTGTGTGTTTGTGTGTGTCGTTTGGACGTGTTTTGGCTGAATGATATTCGCTGTGTTGCTGCAGAGGGAAGATCAGGGTTTTCTGTTCAGCGGTGTCATAACTATCTCAATGTGATGTGTGTGTTTCTTTGTGTAATTGAGTTATGTGTGCACATCGGGGGTTTGCTTGCTCCTCGTGTGTGTGTGTGTGTGTGTGTGTGTGTGTTCGCCCTGCAGCTATACTCACCTGTCAGGCGGTACAGCAGAGCTCCGCTCGCTCTGATCCTCCTCGATCGGGCTCACAGTCCGCTCTCATTTATTCATTTGATTTTTTTCTTCACGAAGTTATTTCTGTGAAAACAAAACGCACAGATGCTCATGTTGTGTAAACTCTTATTTACACAATGTTGTGTAAACTCTTATTTACACAACGTTGTGTATTGCTTGACGAGCTCTGATGAGAAGAGGGCTGTTGAAGGGAGAAGGAAACTTAAAGCTGCACTTTCAGCTCTACGGTTTATGTTTTTATCATATTCATGAGCATTATTGACATTTTGGTTGTTGTTGCAGATTCTAAATGAAATTATATTGAAATATGTGTTATTGTATGAGGACGTCTTCGCCTTTTTTTGGTGGTGAAATACAATATAATATAACAAAGAGATCTGTATTAATATTAATCATCAACGATCAATAATTAGGGTCGGCGGTGAGCGGTGGCTACATGAAGTAAACACTCAACTCTTTCAACTTACTTTCACTTTAAAGGGAAACTTCCTGACACATGAGACTTCATTAACTTGATTACAGAGAATGAATCAATGATCTGAAGCTAACGGGTTTCTTCAGGAACTCCAGGTAACGCGGGATGAGTACTTTACTTTCCTTTAACAAAATCTACATGTATGCTGAAATGTTCTCCTTGATTACCCTCTACGTCTCTACGTCTCCGCCTCCTTCGCCGCTCAGATCTTAGCTAACGCTCGTCTGGACTTGGAGGACTTGTTTACCTCCGGTCCTCGTGTGCGTCTCCCGGCCGCTCGCTGAAGTCCTGGATGTCCTTTCCATCGCCGCCCGAGGCTTCCAGGTCCTCCGCTAACTTCTCCTAATGAGTGGTGAGCGCTGGTGTCAGGCCTGATCAGGCCGAGCAGCAGGGAGACGGGGGAGGAGGAGGAGGAAGAGGAAGAGGAGGAGGAGGTAAAAGTACTGTGGCGCTCATTGATCCGATCCTTTACATTTCATTTATCTGAGGCTTTCATCAAAAAGTGACTTACATGATATACAGTAGACTGTAGACACAGCAACGGTGAGCAATGAGGGTTAAGTGTCTTGCTCAAGGACACAACGACATGGACTAGTGGAGGCGGGGATAGAACCACCGACCCTCTGATTGAAAGTCAGACCTGCTAACCACTGAGCTCGTCTCTGTGGTCCAGAGTTTCAGCAGGAAAGACAAAGACACTCTGACACGATCTGGTGAGGCCTCTACCGGGTATCGGGTACCACTCTACCGCTCTACCGGCTACCGGGCCGCGGGGAGGAGAGCCGATCACCCGTCCAGTCAGAGTTCTCCTCCGATAGAAGTGAGTTTTTCCAGTTTCGTTTTTCTACACTTGAACTTGACGCCAACCGTAGAGCGTCTCTCAGATACCTGGGCGCTCCGTCAGGTGGTGGTGTCACGCGGTGGTGTCACGTGGTGGTTTGTGTTGCAGTGAGAGGCCCTCCTTTTGCTGTTGCTAGGCAACACCTCCTCCATCCACCTGCGAGCTGCAGATGAGAACCACCGACAGCTTCATCCAGTCGAACTACAGACCTGCTGCCAGAGGTTTCTTCTTCTGGAGGGGAGGCGGTCAGCGGCCGTTAGGGTGGAAACATTAAAACCATTAAAACCATTAAAACCATTAAAACCAGCGCTCTATCTTCAGATTCACCGTTTTCAGCGCTTTAGGATGAAGAAACGGGGACTAAATTACAGTAATTGATTGTCCTGAGTAGAAAATAAAGGACATGTAAACTAGACGTGGTCCACAAGGAAGGGGGCCGGTCTGAACCTCGACCCCGGACCAGCACGGTGTGATGCTTTGCTGCTGTTGCACCGGGTCGGCCCACATTGCACCAGCTCCACTTCACCTGTCTGCCGGGCAGAGGTCCACTTCGGTATGCTGTTTGTGTGTGTGTGTGTGTGTGTGTGTGTGTGTGTGTGTGTTTATTTTTTTATCAGATGATTTATTCTGTGGTTCGCTCCACTAATCCCCGTCTACTTTAGATTCTGTGCAATAGAAACAGTAACAAAGGAGCTGAATGGAATTTAATTAAAGTGTATATGTTTTTAATTTTAATTTTTAATTTTAATTTTGTAATATACATTTTTTAATTTTAATTTTTTTTATTTAAAAAAAATAATATTTATTATGATTATTTAAATCTTTTATTTATAACTAGCCAATGAACAACCAGCAGCTCATTTAACTGGTTTGACGCAGCTCTCCGGTTCGATAAAGTTCTTCATACATCAGTCTGTTCTTCTTCCTTTTAAAAACTTGAACAAACTAAACTGTCCTCCTTTCTCTCCTTTTCTTCGTGTCTTATTCTCTCTGTTTGTCTGCTTCTCTTTCCTCTGGACGCTCAGCGCAGTGCAGATACAGAGAGCAACAGCACATAGATGACGGGGGAGGGGGGCGTAATCATGCTGTTGTGTGTGATTGTCTGCATAGAACCGCACAAAAGAGAGGGAAGAGAAGAGAGGGAACAGAAGAGGAGAGGAAGACGGGTTCAGTGTTACCGGAGAAGACGAACAGCCATAAGTAGCTGCAGCGTTATCAAAACCTGCTGACGGCACTGAGCTGTGGTAATGTCTTAGACGATTCACACCCTCAGGTTGTGTGTGTGTGTGTGTGTGTGTGTGTGTTCTAATCTCTTAGCACTGTGTTTGTTTGCAGACTAATTCTTCTAATCTTTCCAGAAATGTTTCACTGTGCACCCTTAAGATCACCACTGTGTGTGTGTGTGTGTGTGTGTGTGTGTGTGTGTGGTGTGCAGCAGCCTTTTCAGTTGCTGGTTGTGCGGGATAATGTCGAACGGTAATTTTATGCTGTGCAAGTTGCGTAAAACGACTATTCACTCTCCGGGTTTGTTTTCTTGACGATACTCAATTATTCTTATTAATTAAACCCTCTGGGTCTTTTGTCAAACACGCACAACTTAAAATATAAAGTGACTCGCAGCTGGGTTGTGCTTGCAAAGCAATAAGAATTATGCAAATGTGAGTATGGCTGTTTGTGGCTGGACGTTTGTGAGCCAGGTGAAGCCCACGAGGGTGAAACTCTAGAGTGTAATCTCTACGGAGTATTTACGACTACAAAACATCGATCTGTATTCATGAGGTCTGAGTTTGTGTAATCAGAATCCTTCCTCTTGAGAGTCAAATGGTTTTGGCGATTAGGTACTTCACAGGTGTGGCCGTCACCATGATGGCGGTGACGCTCGGTCGAGGACCTCGTTCGTGCAGCATGCGGGTCCAAGAGACCTCAGCCGCTCCTCCAGGTGAGCGGCGCTCGGCTTCGGCGACCAGCCGTCTGTCGGGATTCAAACCATTTACATTTAAATGTGCTTCAACCGACGCTCTGCGAAGACGAAAGGATGAAAAGGGGGAATAGTTACACTGCAGTCCAGCGTCTCTGTTAACGGCGACAATCGGAGATTAAAAAACATTGACGTGAGATTCAGGAGGCCTCACGACCCCCTTTAGAGAACACGTTCTGAGACCCAGCACATGGACATGGAACCGGGCTTTCTAGGGATCTAATTGGGTGTAATTGAGGGGGGTGTGGCTTAGACTGTATAAGAAGGGGAGGAAGTCCCGTTGGTTTGTGGACTGGGGTTTAGAGTGATGTGGACTGGGGTTTAGAGTGGGCGTGGCCTTCTGGGGTTTGTACCTCCAGACACGACCAACGCAGCGTGAAAGACTTGAAGCTGTAAAAACACGGACCACTCTCAAACGCCGTAGCTGCGACCTGTCAATCACAAGATAGCCCCGCCCTGCTCAATCGCTAGACCTGGTGTAACTGAGGCTCTCTCTCTGCGACGGTGGTCTCTCTCCGACTATACCTTGAATAAAGGATGTAGCACTGTAGTAGCACTGAAATGTCTCTTACTGATAGCACTTTGTAGTTGAACTTTTGGACGAAATTGTACCTTCTTGATTCTTGTTGTTCTGATTCTTGTTTGTAACCGTAGAATGCACTTATTGTAAGTCGCTTTGGATAAAAGCGTCAGCTAAATGAAATTTAATGTAATGTAATGTGAAGTCTCAACCAAGGGACTCGAGTCGGATGCCTGGTTGAGGCTTTACTTCGACTCTTGGCTTTAAGGTACGAGATGATTCGTCTTTCCGACTTGGAACGTCTCCGGACTCGGGCCGGCGTGTTTCCATCCGGCCTCCAAGCGGTGCTTGGAAGGGAAGTTTCTCGGTCCTGAGGGGCAGAGACAGGACGCCGGCCTCGGAGGAACGGAGGCTGCAGGAAGACGTGGATCAAAGTTCTGACAGCAGAGGCAGAAGCAGAGTCCTGGTGGTGTGATTGACGTGTTGCTTGGAAGGAGAGGTTGATGGTGAAAATGTTGGCAGGTTCAGATCGTGCCGTCCTCCATGTTCTCTCCCCATGTTGCACATGTTTGCTTCAGTAAACTTGATAATGAATTATATTGACCTGCTGTCGGCTTTTCATCGACCGGAGTCTGCAGCCGAGTCTCACCCCGAGGCTGTGAGCCGACTGAACTCCACAACTTCAGAACATTAAACTCTTTGTGTTTCCGGGTTGGAGATATTTGAAGTCTCACACAATGAAACCTGCTGTATTAGACACCGGGAGCAAAGGAGGGAGTCAGGTGACGTATAGAGAGTCTGCATCGTCATACAAAGGACTTTCACCCATGAGGCCTCTGTTCGTGTCCCGTGTGAACCCAGAAAACAACGTTGACTTCATTTAAGATACAGGTTCGTGACCTAAGAAGTCACAGAAGCTTTAATCTATCATCTTTTACTAACCTAACCAGGCGGTACAAGATAATCGGAGAGCTGTTTAAATGGTATTTTCCCTTTTGAAATGCTGCTTTTACTAATTATTACATTTCAACTGTCAGCAAATAGGAGAAACTAATATTTTTAATTTTTTTCTAAAAAGGTCATTAGCTTAAATTAGTTATCGTTGTGTCCAGATTGACCATGTGATGCGATCTGAGTACGTTACCAATGTCCTCTCGACATCTGATAAGAATAATACATATTTATATTTATCAACATATATTTATTTATATATTTGACAAGAACATGTTGTTACATATTGATGGTTGATTTAGAAAAGGGAGGGAACACACATTTCTTTCCCAACACAGTTGCATCAGAATCAGACATTCGAGTCTCGGTATGTTTGGATCTCCGACACACGGTGTGTTCAGAGAACCCGTCCAGGTCCAGGTGGCGCCTGAGGAGTTGTAGCATCAACTGAGGTTACTGAAACAAGCCAGAGGCTGAAACTAGAGCCCAGCCCACAGGAGACCGAGGCGGCATGCGGAGTTCC
The DNA here is from genome assembly GCA_023566465.1 of Cottus gobio. Taxonomy (NCBI): domain Eukaryota; kingdom Metazoa; phylum Chordata; class Actinopteri; order Perciformes; family Cottidae; genus Cottus; species Cottus gobio. Next base: position 1,068,007 of record CM042235.1, on the reverse strand, counting down.
ACCGTGAAGGTTGTTGTTGTTGTTGATTTAAAGAGGACTTCATGTCCGCTGGCAGACATGCTTGTTCTTTCTCTTTGCTGACATCCTGATTATCTTAGAGCAACATTTCTACATTGGAGATTGTTGATCTGGTGTGTACTAGTTGTCTTATATCATATTGTAAATAATCACTATTTAATCTGTGGGTGGTGGTCGTCCATCACTAGACCGGGGATTGGGTTTTGGACAAACAGCTTCGTTACAATCTGCCTGCAGGACGTTACCTGTTCATCACTTTAGAATAATACAAACGGTACTTCCTCTGTCCTCCATTCTGTTGGTTGGCGATGGTCATTTCTCAGAATCATCTGCACAGAACCGTTTTTAACTTTTCTCTTTCATCGTAAACCTTTTCAGTTTATTGGAAAACATGTCTGCAGCCTTTGGTCACAATGGGGAAAATAAACCTGTTGCATAATAATATAACATCAGAGATTCATGCATTTGGGCTGTTGGCGAGAAAACAATATTCAGTCTTTGTTCAGCACATTAGCATCCGGCTCAGCTCCACTTAGCTCTCCAACAAAGACGTGAGATTCAGGCGGCGTGATGGATGTCCAATTACCTTTCAGTGAAATGATCATTTACTCTGCGCCTACATGCTCGTTCATGCACCTGCAGCCTTGTGACACTTACCATGTCGGGCCGGACACAGAACTGTGGCTTCTCCTTCACCCTATGATTGTAACTGGATGAACTCTGTCTTTCTGCTCATTTTAATTTGACTTTATAGTAAATTATTAGTCCAACATTTATTGGAGACAATAATTACGTGTGTCCAACTTTCTCGGCTAATGCCTCCGACGGCGTAATAGAGAGATTTAGTTTGATGCTCTGATACATGATGGGCTACTCTCTCCTTATCAACCTGCAGCAGCACGCATGATGACATTAACGGAGCTCTACACTCATGACAGGGTGTTGAATGGTTGTAAGTAAGCAGGGAGGGAGGTGTCTGTGCAGTAACACATCTCCATTCGTCCCTTCCTCTTCAACGGGGTATCGTAGACGTGAGGATTCTCTCCAGTGAATAACATCATTTCATCTTATTTCTTATTTAAACATTGAGACAATAAACTTTATTAAATGAATGGCGGCCACACAAATGAGTGCAACTTGTTTTCAATATTAAAAGGGTGTTTTATTACCTTTGGGGAGATATGTCTTTAATGAACAAAACGCTGTAATGTAATATGTTGCTGAGAGGCACAGTGACAAACAACAACCAGAGTTTTAGATATTAAACTTTACTTTCACAAGACAGTGTGGCTGCTATAAGATGGCAATATTACCAGTAGGAAGATTTATTATGGAGGTGTCATGTCTGTATTTGTGGACGTCTTGAACTTGAGAGGAGCTTCATAGACACCAGGGTGAAAGGCCAGATTAGGTTTTAAGACTGCTGGTGGATTTTCTACAAAACCCTCTGTTAACCCCCGGCTTTCAAGGCAGAAACACGAGTATCACCAAAATATTATTATCAACAGAGGAAAGACTTTCTCAGTTTAAAATATGACCATGAGGGTCTTAAGACTGTGGAGCGGTCGCTGCTCTCATCTCACATTATAAACAAAATGTTCCTGAAACTTGAACAATGATGACATGAAAACTGTTCTAGCTATGAAAATGGGCATTTGGCCAAATAAAGCTTTTTTTTAAACGTTCAAAACTTTGGGCCCAAAGATTAGTGTATTTTTCCTCTCTTCACATTGAAACCCCATTCAAGGGAATGCGGAAATGTATCGAAGTTTTTCACGTTTTTCGGGGTGACGGGGGTCGAATGTCTTAGAAAAGTCAGAGCACACATTTCCTTATCAGGTCGCACATTTTCATATATTTTGACTCATGTGCGTGCAACACTGCGGGAGGAGATACGCGGCAAACTTCTTTACGGAAGATGAAGAATAAGTGGTTTAAGCCCGCAGGTTTCAGTCAGTGTGCTGAGCAAAAGGCTTCACACAGCCACAGAGGTACTGAAATATAGATACAATTGTCAGCTGCTTGTTTCTCACAGAGAGAGTGCTTATGAATTGTTCTCTGTACTTCATACTGACAAATATATTTATACACTTCAACCTGTATGCTCTATGCAACCTGTATGGAAGTTATTGAAAAATAGATATCTAAGAACCTCCGTTCTTAGATAATCATTTGTAACATAAACTAACCCTAAACCATGACGGACAGCAGCAGGCAGGTGAACTCAGCAACAGACTGAGCGCAGGAGGACAGCAGATGGACGTCTGGGAGGCTCACAGCACTGAGAACCAGATCGAAGAAGCAGACGAACGATTTCTCACCTGAGCCGAGGAGGAGCCATCCTCAAGTGTCGGCGCCTTGTCGTATCGCGTGGACTCTTCATTCACAGCTCGACAGCTTTTCCTTCTTCTCTCCTCTGCTTCCTCATGACGGATTGGTTCCCAGCTCGCTCTGAAGCTCTCCACAGCTTCAGGACATTACAAGTTACAATGCACTATATTTACAACGCGTATCAGCAAACTTAATGTCTCTTCCTTGTGACATCCATCTAGTATTTACTGTGTTTATCAACTGTTTCCTTGACTATAATTGTTCTGATAATTTCGTTATCTAGCTATTCTTGCCTACAGCAAAGCTTACAACAGACACACACGTACGTTAGCTTTCATTCAACATAGATCTATATGCTGCACCACTTTCAATATTTGAACATTATCTTATGTGTCGTGTTTTACACTAATAATTTATTACCTTGTCCAGATCTCCTTCTTTCCACTCACATCTAAATTGTCCTAGTCTACCTATACAGAATTTGGTTGATGATAACAGGCTTCTGCGTTACCTTTTTAGTTGAGGCCTCATGTGAGTAGGGAGGAGGGATCATCCAAGGGGTCCCAGAGAAAAGTCTGGTCCTTTGTTCAAATCATTATTCTTCAACCACAAATCACCACAAAGATCACGTCGGGGTCACCAATTGTTAAGTTCAAAAATCTTTGGGCGATTGTGCGAAGAGAAGTCCCAGATGCAGAAGGTTATAATACAAATTGATTTAATAAAAAGATAATGAACAGCATTTCAAATTGAATCACACTAATAACTACACAAAATATATCCCATGGGAGAGAGAAACAAAGTAGCACAGTGGTGAAGTCAGGTCTCCACTTTATTGAATATTGTGTCAAACAGGTGTTACTGCGTCTGCTATCGGACATTAGTTCACTTCTATAGACATCATCAATGTTAGCAACAACATCATGTCAACACTGACTCTTTTTACATCCACTATACCTTATATCCCAATATACATGTGTTAAAACATCCAATGTGTATTATTATAAGCTCTGAATCACAAGTATAAGTAATTAGAAGAGTGAACAACATATCTGATATTCCAGGTTAAGTGGAAACTTTACTAGAACTCCATAAACATCAGCAGTGAGCTTAACATCTGATAAAATGGTGTTAACAGGGTCTCTTTCCAGAGTAAAGACATGATTTGAACTCGAGGTCCAGATTAAGGTACAGAATTAGTATTAAGCCAAGATAACTTTATAAAGAAGAAAAGAAACAAATGCTAAATGAATCTAAGGCCCTCTCCCTTATGTCATAACATAATCACCATGATACATTCACCAAAACAAGTTATGCAGGTTTTGACATGAGCTTTCATTGTATATGTCAGCATATTAGTGTTGACAAAGCAATAATGATCAGGAATAGGAATATTTTTTAAATGATTGAAACGTGATTTAAAAAGAAAGTTGAAACTGATTGTGAAGCACAAACCAGTCTGATGAACAGAACATTACATATGTTGTAACTTTTATAAGGTCATCGATTTTCATGCTCTCTCTGGGTTTTTAATTCATTTTTAGTTCAAGTTAACGTGGGACGTTACTTTACTGTTTAAACTTGTAAACCCATCTCTCTATTAACAGACCAAGGACCTAACAAGTAATTGATCTCACTCAACAGATAGAAGTTGTGTTCATCATAAACATAGAAGGATGGGTAAAGCTGATTCACTTCTTGTTTTCTTGTTTCCATCAGACAGAGAGGTCGTCATTTGCAGTCTTGCGTGCGTGGAGAGATCCCAGAGAACTGATGGAGAGACAAAAACAAAAGCATTAATTCTGATGGTCAAACGGGTTTCTGCAGGACAGTAATTAGTACAGCGTATTTGTGAGTCAAAAGCATTTTTAAACTTACGCCAGATCAGATGTCTTAGGTCTTTGGTTTAGGAAACACATTGTCATTGACCAGACCGCCGTTGTAGTAGGAGTAGACTGTTGCTCCTTTGTACTTATCATTTGTAATGGCTGTGATGCAGAAACGGTAGTTAGCATTATCATTAGGATCTTTGGCCGCAGTATTGACTCTTCCGGCTTGATATCTCATTCTGGTAACAATGTCCTCTGCGTAGAACCACTGGGCTTCAACGGTACTCCCTATTTTAGGGGAGTCCACGTAGGTGGCCATCTCGTCAAGGAAGGTATCCCCTCTTTTCATGGAGGTGAAAACAAAGCATACAAGAGTGCGTTTGTTTGCAGCAAGAACCTCTCTGTCCAGCTCGGACTGATTTGGGACGATCTTTATTCCCTCCATGAGCTGTAGACAGGAACTGACGACGTTGATTTCTCTCTCTTTAACATCCAGCCACTTGCTCAGTTTGTCTTGACTGAATGGTGAGTTGTTTCTGTCTTTAAAGACTTTGTCTGCTGAGCTCTCATCTTCTTTACCTCCACGGATGGAGGGGAGTATCTTCTTCATGGTCTGCTGGAGGTTTGATTCATAGTACTCACACAGTTTCTGGAACGTTTTGAACTCTTCTTGAAGAATTGGAAAGTTCTCCACCACTCCACCTTCCAGAGAATCGTTGCATCTTATTTGCATTTCCCTCAACTCGTCAAGAGCATCCTGTAGCTTCCTCCCCAGTCCAACGCTGATCTCACTCATCAGCTTAGTAGCTTCAGGATACAGATTCTTCAGCGGCATCAGCCAGACCTTCACTGGGACAGCATTCTCTCCCTTTTTTCCCAGTAGCTGTGGAAGCTTCATGTAGGTCTTCACTGCCTCTTCATATGTTGCAGGGTTGGTTTCAAGGATGAAGTCTCCGATGAACTTGCAGGAGCATTTATTAGTCACGGCCTTTTCCGCTTCAGTCAGCTTGATGCTGACGCTCGCCGAAACACTAAGTGAGGGGATCTTGTTTATTGCAGCTTTCATTTTGCCCTCAAACTCCTGAACACTGCTGCTTTCTAACTTCTCACTGTCGAACACAAAGATAGCCTTGGCTCCATAGAGGATGCCCGTGACAACATGTGTTGCCGAGCTATTCTTAATGACATTAATTTGGTGGTCGTCTGTGGAGACACGGTCAATCCCTGCCAACTGTTTGAAGTTGGTGGTGGATTTGTACTGACACGTCACTCTGCTCTGATTCTTGAATTTCTTCTTATCATTCAGATACCTGGCAGATCCTTCAACTTCAATCAGTCCACTGAGGTAACTGACTTTCAGAGAAGCTTCAACATCCAGCAGAGAGGACTTGGATTCAATGGAGTCAGATGTAGTGATTTTAAATTCACTGCTGGATTGAGCGCTTTCAGTTATCTTCTCTTGTACAATTTTATTGTCCCACAACTTCACACCTTAAGAGTTGGAAAACATAAAGCAGGAGGATGATTTAGTTTAATAAAGTCATTTAATTATTTAAAAAACAGAATGAAGTGACTAAGCACGGTTAAGAGACAGAGGGGGACAGGAGGAGATGGTAAAATATATATATATACATATATATATTGTGTTTTTTTCCTCAAAGGTTCTAAAAAAACTCGTAAATGTGACAACAGTTATTAGCATACGGAACTAAATCCAGGCCATATGTTTTGTTCATTTGAAAAAAATATTTGAACCTGAAAAAGTTTTGTTGTTGAACTTTGAAAAATTCAAAAATGTATTTGAAAACAAAATAAGTGTATGAAAGGTTTTTTGGGGATAAATCTATATTTGATTCAGTTCTGTTTTTTTAAAATAAAATATATTTTTTCAATTTTCAGTAACAGATTTTATATTTTCAACTTTCATTCTTTTTTTACAGTTTCAAATCTTTTTTTCGAGTTCAAACCTGCTGGATCAACAACTTTTCATGCACTTATTTTTATTTCGAATACATTGTTCACTTTTTCAAAGTTCAACAACAAAACTTGATTTTTCAGGTTCAAATCTTTTTTCAAATGAACAAAACATATGGCCTAGATTTACCTCCATATGCTAGTATATTTGAGAAGGTTTTAGTTAGTTTGCTAATCTTAAAATAATGTTGCCGTCCATAATCCAAGAAACATGGACAAATTATTCAAGAATAACAACAATTAATTTATCTTATTTATCCCAGGATAATATATCAGCTACTACTACAGCATGCTTCCCTAAAATGTTGGCTTCCTTAACTAATATATATCCACTAATTCCAATATTGGAATTGCAAAGCATTCGCTAATCATTTTAATATTGAATAAGAATGTTAAAAAGGTGAGTATTAAATGGTGAAATGATTTTAAAGTTCCTTTAAGAAAAGCGGTGATAGGCAGACACATTTAGAAATATGTTTTAATAAGAATGTAATGAAATCTCAGACTTACCTGGGATCAGTTCATCTCTCCGAGCATCGTAGAGCATTCCTAGGGTGAAAGGTCGACCCAGGGCAGCAATGGTCTTGAGATCTGAGGACATTTCTCAACCTGAAGGGGAAAGTGACCCGACAGCCTTCAGGGTAGCACTTTATAATAACTACACACTATTTAGCATTAGTAAAGCATGAGTAAACACTTCATTTATAAAGTATGAAAACCCAATTATGAAACACATAACAGTAAAGCTTATTAATCAAGAATAAAACATGTATAACTGTAGTTATGAATTGCATACTAATGAGTTACTAATGAGTATTCATGTTGGAACAATGCTTTATAAATGATGAACTAAGTGTCTCCTTATGCTTTACTAATATAAATAGTGTGTAGTTTTTATAAAGTGCTACCGCCTTCAGTACTTCATTTACACTGTTAAATATATTTAGAGTCTGTTAGAAATGCAGTATTTCCCAGTGGCCACCAGTCTGACAGTGGTAGTTACACAGACTGGAGATCAGCTGAACTCTAAAGCTACACCAGTTCCCGTCACCTCTGTCCTCACCTGGGGGAGTTGTGTAGATCAGCTGAGTTGTGCGAGCGTCCTGTCTGCGTCCAGCCGGAGCTTCCAGTGTGATGATCTGTGATGTTGTCAGTTACTTATATCCTGTCAGATCGTCTCTTCTGCTGACTCCGCCCACAGCCCGCCTCCACACATGATGCCAACCAGGTGAAGACACACCTAAAGGAAGGTAAAGATCTTATCATGACCACTTCATTTCTGATCCAAACTCTGTGTTCTGTGGAGGGGGGTCGAGTACTGAGGATGTGAGTCCCTGTGGCGTCTCACAAGAAAGAAAAAAAACACAACAATTGTCAAGTATTTGTTCCACAGAACTTAACTTGTCATAAAAAAAGTTATTTCCCTTCTATTAGGTTTCTTCACTTCTTCTGCTATTCTATTACAAAGTAACCTGTGCAGATGTAATAATAGTGTGAATGTAAATAAAGTGCGATAAATAATAAACACATAAGCACAAAATAATAACAGATAAATGCTCCTTAAAACTATACCAAGGAAGTTTATTTATTTAAATAATACTGAGTAACACCAATATTATAACTCAACAAACATCGGTTATACAACTACAAGCATACGACCCAAAAGCAATAAGCAGCCACATGTTGAGGAGTGTGTGTGTGTGTGTGTGTGTTATGGTGCTGAGTGTGTGTGAGTGCGTGCGTGCATGTGCTTGTGTTTGCCTGTGTGTGTGTGTGTGTGTGTGTGCTTGTGTTTATATATGTGTGCATGTGTGTGCACCTGTTCCTGTGTATGGGTGTGTGTTAGAACATGAGAATCAAGTATTTTTTTATTAAATTATTTTATAATTAACTTGTCACGATAAGATACATGATTGAATTTTTCTGGCTTCACTTCTGTGCAAAATCTTCTTCTAATCTATTGACATTGTAATCAGTGAAGTTTGAGGTCATGAGAAAGTAACACTGTGGCTCCCTGCGCCTGGGGGAGTAAGGCCCTGACAGTTGTTAGTGCTTATGCACTGAACATCAGTTTGGAGTATCCAACCTTCTTGGAGTCGGTGGGAGGGGTCTACTCCATGGGAGCCTGCTGACTCCATAGTTCTCCTGGGAGACTTCAACACTCACGTGGGCAACGACAGAGAAACCTGGTGGGTGATTGGGAGGAACTTCTTGCCTGATCTGAACCCGAGTGATGTCTTGCTGTTGGACTTCTGTGCTATCCACAGTTTGTCCATAACGAACACTGTGTTGGAGCATAAGGTGGCTCATAAGTGGACCTGGTACCAGAACACCTGAGGCTGGAGATCAATGATCGACTTTGTAATCGTATCATCTGATCTGCAGCCGTATGTTTTGGACACTCGGGTGAAGAGAGGAGCAGAGCTGTCAACTGATCACCAGCTGGTGGTGAGTTGGATCAGATCGGGGAGTCAGCTGGAGAAACCTGGCAAGCCCAAACCTGTAGTGAGGGTGAACTGGGAACGTCTGGCGGAGGATCCTGTTGAGGAGGTCTTCAACTCCCACCTCCGGAAGGACTTCTCAAACACCCCGAGGGAGGTTGGAGACATGGAATCCAAGTGGACCATGTTCTAATGTTGCACGGTATACCGATACTTAAAAGGTACCGCGGTACCCGTATGTTAAAAACGATACGATTTTGCATATTTCTAGTATCAATACTTCAATAAAATATCGCTCGATCAGAGCGCACTCACTGCTCCGCTCCCTTCATGCTGCCTGCATGCATTGACTGCAAGGAGGCGGGGCTTAAGGAGGCGGGGCTTAAGGAGGCGGGGCTGACCAGCGCTCCGTCAGTGATTGATCAGGGGAGACATGGCCTCAGTGCCGGAGCTCCTGCCGACCGTCCTCGACTTGTTGGAACAAAACACGCCAGAAGTGAAATGTGGAAGTTATTTGGCCCACTGGCACACAGAGACCCGTCTAACAGACCAAGAGGGGACACGTCAGACATGCCCACTGACACACAGAGACATGTCTAACAGACCAAGAGGGGACATGTCGGGCATGCCCACTGACACACAGAGACCCGTCCAACAGACCAAGGGAGGACACGTCAAACATGGCAAAGCACCTTTCAGACAGAGACCAAACAATAGGCCTACATAGCCGTGTATAATCAATGCTATGAAGACACCATGTAGTTTTCATTAATATCTTGCTGTAGGCTAATACTAATATTAATGCCATTTGTTAAGTGTTTAAAAAGCTGGGCAGGAACAAGCTGGTAAAAAAGGGAACCATATGGATGTTTCTTTATCACTATTATAGATAAATATACAAGCATCATATCGTATTCTGGTATTGTATCATGATATTTATTGCAGGTATCGCAGCAAAGTCATAACTTTGGTATTGTGACAACCCTAATGGTGTGTTCACACCGAACGCGACGCGAAATTTCGCGTCGCGTTACTCGCGTGAGTTTAGTCGCTCAACTTTATTGGTGTGTTCACACCGAACGCGTCTGAAAGGGGGCGGGGCTTATCTCCGTAAAACCGTTATCATTTCCGCCATCAACCATGAAAGAAATAGCCACTATTTCTGCTTTATACTTGTTGTGGAAAACCCAAAAACGTCGGAACATCAAACGCCGTCGTGTTTGGGTTCATAACATTATCCGTCGGCGCACACAGCTCGGTGAATTTCACCGACTCCTCCAGGAACTGCGTCTGGATAGTGGCCGCTTCCAGCGCTACTTCAGGCTGACCATAAGCCAGTTTGATGACCTGTTGGCTCGGATCGGTGCCAGGATTTCTCGGATGGACACCAACTTCAGGCGCTCAATCTCAGCTGCGGAGCGCCTGTCCATCTGTCTCCGGTGAGTGGCAGTTTCATAAAATATATTCATGCTTTGTCTGGTCCGTCCACAAGAGGGCAAGCAAGCCACTTTTACATTTTGTGATTTCTTAATGAATTTGGATCCATCAATCTGGTCTGTAACAATACACTTACGTATCTACATACTATATAACTTATTATATAAACTCAACAGCATTTATGTTAATTATTCATGTTAGCATTGGTAAAGCCGTAGCAATAAAAACAACTACTATTAGCTCCCACAGTATTAATACAACTCAGTTAAATTGAATGTTTTCTGTGCTGCAGATATCTTGCTACTGGGGACTCATTTAGGACCATTGCCAACAGCTTCCGTGTTGGGGTCTCCACTGTCTCTAACATTGTCCCAGATGTTGCCACAGCTATTTGGGACTGCCTTGTGGAGGAGTTCATGGCTGTGCCCACCACAGAGGACTGGAGGTCAATTGCTGTGGGGTTTGAGGAGCGCTGGAATTTTCCTCTGTGCTGTGGAGCATTGGATGGGAAGCATGTGGTCCTCAAAGCCCCTCCCAATTCAGGATCCCAGTTCTTTAACTACAAGGGAACCTACTCATTGGTTCTCCTGGCAGTTGTTGACGCACAATATTGTTTTCGGCTGATTGATGTTGGGGGCTATGGGAGAACCAGTGATGGTGGGAGTCTGGCCAACTCAGCTTTTGGCCAAGCACTGAAATCTGGCACCCTCCAACTGCCTGCTGACATGTCACTGCCAGAAGCTGATCACCGAGGACTTCAGCCACACGTCTTTGTTGCTGACGAAGCCTTTCCACTGAGGAAAAACCTCATGAGGCCATTCCCCGGCCGCATCCTTCCGAGGGAGCGCCGGATCTTCAATTACCGTCTCTCCCGAGCTCGGCTGGTTGTGGAGAATGCCTTTGGGATCCTCTCTTCTCAGTGGAGGATGTACAGGCGTGCCATTGATCTCCAACCAGAAGTTGCAGAGAAGTGTGTGAAGGCTACATGTGTCCTGCATAACTTCCTGCGGAGGACAACCCAAACCACTGCAGTGAGCATACCTGTTGGAGAAGTGGAGCCACTGCCAGATCTGGGAAGAATTGCTGCCAATAACTCAGCGAGAGAGGCCATCAGGGTGAGGGAGGCCTTCACATCCTTCTTCTCTGCTGAAGGAATTGTCCCATGGCAAGACACCGTGTAATAACCAAGCACATCCAAAACGGCTCTTTTAAGAGCCAACCACACATTACTAGTGATCAAACTTTCCTTTGTTTGTTAAGAGTTTTCTTGTAAAACTAAAATAAAGAACATGGAATACGGAACATTAAATAAAGTGCATTTATTATAACATGAAAGAAAGAAAAAAAATTAACAATGAGTAATGTAATAACTAAAATAATAAACACTGGTTCGTTCCCTGAAAAGATTGTCCCCCCAGAGATTTATTCTAATGTTTCCAGATTTAGCACCACAGTGCTGGCTTCATAAATTAGCTTGTGAATTTGAAATTTTACAAATGCCTTCTGCTGGGGTGGCAATCTTTCCAGGGAAGGAACCAGGCCTTTTAGAAACAATTCATCTTCTGACGGTGGTGGAGCAGGAGCGGCACTTCTTCTCAAAACATTGAGCAGCTGCTCCTCTATCTCGCTCTCCCTGTCCTTGGACCTGTTTTGGGCCCTTCTTCTTCCTGTATGAAATGGACATATTTTGTGAAACTATTGCATTCCATTACTACAATAGCTTGTCAAATTAATATTTGTCACAGTGAAATACATACCACGAATGCATAAATTGAAATCATACCAAAAAAATGCAATCCAACTTTGGTCGTGCACATACCTGAGGGTGGTCTGGAGGAGGCTGATGGAGCAGCAGCAGGACCAGGAGGAGTAGCACTTTGAGGTTCTGCCTCAAGGGGCTCCGGGGACTGATCTGATTCATCTTTAAATATTAACAATACAACAATTTTAGAACCCAAAAGTGCCACTGTAATTACATTAGTATTATGTCTGCAAATACGATCACATTTTGTGTCTTTTAAAGTTACACATAGTTGAAACTATGATAGAGTAGTATGTTTTTTTACACCCATGTTTAAAAAAATCCCTATAGCAAAACACAGTTGGTAAAAGTTGTCTACACTTGTCTTTGGAGGATTAAACTATAATGTAGCTTTTACACGCAACAATGATGTGATCTGACGTTTGTATAATTTACAAGACATCACAGATGAACATTAGCAGACACTTTGGTCTAGTGTTCAGCCATATGAATCTTTTCGTTTTAAGTTAACCAGACTGTGATTTTGTGTCTACACTTGTTGACTAACCTGCCCTGTCAACCTGAGATGGCCCTGCTGCTGCTGCCTCTGAACTTTCCTCCTCGACTGGTCCTGTATCGTACTCTGCGGTCCTGTCTTCCTCGACCCTCCGCACCATGTTTCCGCTCGTCTCCCTCGGAGTAATAAAGGGGTCGAGGAAAGACAGGACCGCAGAGTACTTCCATTTTTTTTGAGACCCTGCTGCTGAGCCACTTCTTTTGTCCGTCCCTTTTCTTTTCTCTCTCAGGTAGGTGTCCCTGATCCCCTTCCACCTTTTCCGGCATAACTCCTCTGACATGAAACATATGCCGGTGGTTGGTTACAAATAGCAAGAATCAAAAATATATACATAAAATCAAAACTTACCAGATAGTCCGATATCCTCACTTATGCTTTTCCAGGCAACGTCCTTCTTAACTCTATCTCTATATTCGTATGACATAGTATTGTAGAGCTCCGGATGCCCGCACACAGCTACAATCAACGTCTCCTCCATTTTGGCTGATGCAACAACGGCAGGACGGCAGTGATGACGCGCAGAGCTTCTCAACGCTGATTGGCTTTCGCGACGCGAATTTTCGCCCGAGTTGGAAAATTTCAACTCACGCGAATTTCGCGCCAAACGCGCCGCGCCAAACGCGTCTAACGCTCCGCCCGGCGAAATTTCGCGTCTGTCGCAACCAAACGCGTCTGTGCATTGACTTTACATGTAATCTGGTCGCGCGAAAAATTCGCGTCGCGTTCGGTGTGAACACACCATTAGAGAAATGCTCCGTAAAACTATAACAGAGTTTATTTATCCAAACAATACTGATTAACACCAATATTATTATAACTCAACAAACATTGGTTATACAACTACAAGCATACGATCCAAAAGCAATGAGCAGCCACGTGTTGAGGAGTGTGTGTGTGTGTTATGGTGCTGAGTGTGTGTGCGTGCGTGCGTGCAGGTGCTTGTGTTTGCCTGTGTGTGTGTGTGTGTGCTTGCGTGCACCTGTGTGGGTGTGTGTGTTTGCCTGTGTGTGCACCTGTTCCTGTGTATGGGGGTGTGTTAGAACATGAGAATCAAGTATTTTTTACAGAGTAATTAACTTGTCACGATAAGATACATGATTGCATTTTTCTGGCTTCACTTCTGTGCCAAATCTTTTCCTAATCTATTGACATTGTAATCAGTGAAGTTTGAGGTCATGAGAAAGTAACACTGTGGCTCCCTGCGCCTGGGGGAGTAAGGCCCTGACAGTTGTTAGTGCTTATGCACTGAACATCAGTTTGGAGTATCCAACCTTCTTGGAGTCGGTGGGAGGGGTCTACTCCATGGGAGCCTGCTGACTCCATAGTTCTCCTGGGAGACTTCAACACTCACGTGGGCAACGACAGAGAAACCTGGTGGGTGATTGGGAGGAACTTCTTGCCTGATCTGAACCCGAGTGGTGTCTCGCTGTTGGACTTCTGTGCTATCCACGGTTTGTCCATAACGAACACTGTGTTGGAGCATAAGGTGGCTCATAAGTGGACCTGGTACCAGAACACCTGAGGCCGGAGATCAATGATCGACTTTGTAATCGTATCATCTGATCTGCAGCCGTATGTTTTGGACACTCGGGTGAAGAGAGGAGCAGAGCTGTCAACTGATCACCACCTGGTGGTGAGTTGGATCAGATCAGGGAGTCAGCTGGACAAACCTGGCAAGCCCAAACGTATAGTGAGGGTGAACTGGGAACGTCTGGCGGAGGATCCTGTTGAGGAGGTCTTCAACTGCCACCTCCGGAAGGACTTCTCACACACCCCGAGGGAGGTTGGAGACATGGAATCCGAGTGGACCATGTTCAAATGTTCCACGGTACACCGATACTAATAAGGTGCCGCCTTCTGATCCAACTCGACTGTGGCTCAGTGGTTAGCAAGTCAGTCTTTCAATCAGATGGTCGGTGGTTCAAACCCCGGCTCAGCCAGTCCATGTTGTTGTGTCCTTGAGCAAGACACTTAACCCTCATTGCTCACCGTTGCTGTGTCTACGGTCTACTGTATAGCATGTAAGTCGCTTTGGATAAAAGCGTCAGCTAAATGAAATGTAATGTAATGTTAACTCACCACCAGCTGGTGATCAGCTCTTTAACTTCGGGGGTGGAGAATCACCCCCGAGGGTCTTGGGATCACCTCTCTGTGTTTGCAGATGATGTGGTCCTGTTTGCCTCCTCAGACTGTGACCTCCAGCACTCACTGGGGCATTTCGCTCTGCCGGAAACCGGTGGATTGCTCCCTTAGGGTGGGGACGGAGTGCCTACCTCAAGCGAAGGAGTTCAAGAATCTCAGGGTCTTGTTCACGAGTGAGGGTCAGATGGAGTGGGAGATCGACAGGTGTATCGGTGCGGCTGCATGGTCATGGTCAATTTACTGGGCGACCCTCACCTATTGGACTTTGGGTCGTGACCGAAAGAACGAGGTCGCGGATACAAGCGGACGAAATTAGTTTCCTCAGCCGGGCTCAGCCTTAGAGATAGGGTAAAGAGATGAGTTTCCTCTGTAGGGCTCAGCCTTAGAGATAGGGTAAGGAGATGAGTTTCCTCTGTAGGGCTCAGCCTTATAGATAGGGTAAGGAGATGAGTTTCCTCTGTAGGGCTCAGCCTTAGAGATAGGGTAAGGAGATGAGTTTCCTCTGTAGGGCTCAGCCTTAGAGATAGGGTAAGGAGATGAGTTTCCTCTGTAGGGCTCAGCCTTAGAGATAGGGTAAGGAGATGAGTTTCCTCTGTAGGGCTCAGTCTTAGAGATAGGGTAAAGAGATGAGTTTCCTCTGTAGGGCTCAGCCTTAGAGATAGTGTAAGGATCCCAGACATCAGGAGGGAACCTTTGTGTCAAAAGGAGTCAGATGATGTGGTCCTGTTGGCCTCCTTGGACTATGATCTCCAGCACTCACTGGGGCGGTCAGCTGAGTTGGTTCGGCCATCTAATCATGCTGAGAGATGTAAACGCTCAGTCAGCATGTTTCATTTTAGCTTAGCTTGAGAACAAGTAGACTTGGACATGTTGAACTTTTCATTGTGTTGTGAGACGCCTGGGAATATGAAGGGGAACGTAGTCAAAGTACAGTGAAAACACACAAACAATGTATGAAGCCACAATTAGTGTCAGGAGATAACAGAGTTTTTATCAGTGTAGTTCACTACAATGGACATCTCACGGTTGTGTGCCTCCGTCAACCAGTCAAGTGGCATGTACACATAGACTTGTTTTAGATACATAGAGAGACATACACACATATTTTATTTAGATACATAGAGGGACATACACACATACTTATTATCAATAGATAGAGGGACATACACACATACTTGTTATAGATACATAGAGAGACAAACACATACTTGTTATAGTTACATAGAGAGACATACACATATACTTGTTATAGATACATAAAGAGACATACACACATACTTGTTATAGATACATATAGAGACATACACACATATACTTGTTATAGATACATAGAGAGACACACACATACTTGTTATAGATATATAGAGAGACATACACATCTACTTGTTATAGATACATAAAGAGACATATACACATACTTGTTATAGATAGAGACATACACATATACTTGTTATAGATACATAGATATACATACACATATACTTGCAATAGATACATAGAGAGACATACACATATACTTGTTATAGATACATAGAGAGACATACACATATACTTGTTTTAGATACATAGAGAGACATACACATATTATAGATAGATAGAGAGACATACACACATTCTTGTTATAGATAGATACATACACATATACTTGCTATAGATACATAGAGAGACATACACATATACTTGTTATAGGTACAAAGAGAGATATACACATATACTTGTTATAGATTCATAGAGAGACACACACACATACTTGTTATAGATACATAAAGAGACATACACACATACTTGTTATATATACATAGAGAGACACACACATACTTGTTATACTTACATAGAGACACATACACATTTACTTGTTATTGTTACATAGAGAGACATACACACATACTTGTTATAGATACATAGAGAGACATACACACATACTTGTTATAGTTACATAGAGAGACACACACATACTTGTTATACTTACATAGAGAGACATACACACATACTTGTTATAGATACATAGAGAGACATACACACATACTTGTTATAGATACATAGAGAGACACACACATACTTGTTATAGTTACATAGAGAGACACACACATACTTGTTATACTTACATAGAGAGACATACACATATACTTGTTATTGTTACATAGAGAGACATACACACATACTTGTTATAGATACATAGAGAGACACACACATACTTGTTATACTTACATAGAGAGACATACACACATACTTGTTAAAGATACATAAAGAGACATACACACATACTTGTTATAGATACATAGAGAGACATACACACATATACTTGTTATAGATACCTATAGAGACGTACACATATACTTGTTATAGGTACATAGAGAGACATACACACATATACTTGTTATAGATACATAGAGAGACATACACACATATACTTGTTATAGATACATTGGAGAGACATACACACATATACTCAGGCACGTGCACAGACATTTTGGGGGGCAGGTGCTCAAACCAAAAAAAGGGCACCCATCGCCAAAATTATTTATGAAATTAAAATAAATAAAAAACACAGTAGGATATTTTCAACTTACATATTTATTGTTGTTAACAAACTAACTCAACTTATCAAATTGAATAAATAAATGAATATTATGTAAGTCACTCTTGATTATTATGCAGTGCATAATAATCAAGAGTGACTTACATAATCTCTATAAAGCTGACAACACAGTACACACACATTTTTACTGTTTTCTGACTAGACAGCTAGCTAGATTAGACAGCTAGCTTACATTTTCCTTATGAATAAAGATGATTGGCTACATACTACATACCAATCAACATACTTTCGAAATTGTCTAAACGACATTTATACAACACAAAGAAGATGCCTGCCTGTATATCTCTCCCTCTCTCTCTTCATTAAACATGACTAATGTCAGTAAACAGCTGGACAAGGCTTTGAAATCACGGATTTTGTGAGTTTTTTGTTTGTTTATTTTTTTAGGAAACGTCGGACCAGTTGTGACGTAATGTTTTCAGCGGCGCTAATGGTGTGGTTAATTTATCACCAAACAACGTGGGGATTGCACAAACACCGTCATTACCTGTTTGTCTGATGCTGCGGGTCAGAGGAGAAGTGCTGCACCCGTTTGGCCTGGCGCTCACTGCATGCGCACTAAGTGGAGGAGGGGGGGGCGGGGCTTGTGAGCGCCGCGGAGCATGTCGGGGAGAAATTCTCACAAGAACTCAAATAAGTGCCCCGTCAGATATCAAAACACATTTGGGGGGAATTGATGACAGAGAGAGAGTAATTTTTTATTCTTAAATACTGATGAATGAAGAAAAAATTGGGCTCCAGTAGAAGGGGCACTTTTCTCATTCAGGGCAAAAGGACAGGTGCTTGAGCACCACTAGGGGTCTATCTGTGCACGTGCCTGCATATACTTGTTATAGATACCTATAGAGACATACACACATACTTGTTATAGATATATAGAGAGACATACACATACACTTGTTATAGATAGAGACATACACACATACTTGTTATAGATATATAGAGAGACATACACATACACTTGTTATAGATAGAGACATACACATATACTTGTTATAGATACATAGAGAGACATAGACATATACTTGTTTTAGATACATAGAGAGACATACACACATACTTGTTATAGATACATAGAGACACACACATACTTGTTATAGATACATAGAGACACACACATACGTGTTATTGTTACATAGAGAGACATACACACATACTTGGTATAGATACATAGAGATACATACACATATACTTGTTATAGATACATGGTGAGACATACACAAATACTTGTTATAGATACATAGAGAGACATACACACATACTTGTTATAGATACATAGAGACACACACATACATGTTATTGTTACATAGAGAGACATACACACATACTTGGTATAGATACATAGAGATACATACACATATACTTGTTATAGATACATGGTGAGACATACACAAATACTTGTTATAGATACATAGAGAGACATACACACATACTTGTTATAGATACATAGAGAGACATACACACATACTTGTTATAGATACATAGAGAGACATACACACATACTTGTTTCTATACACATAGAGAGACATACACAAGTTATAGATACATAAAGAGACATACACAAGTTATAGATACATAAAGAGACATACACAAGTTATAGATACATAAAGAGACATACACAAGTTATAGATACATAAAGAGACATACACAAGTTATAGATACATAAAGAGACATACACAAGTTATAGATACATGCTATGTTTGCCGTCAGAGGATCGAACCACCAATCATCATCACAGGTTACCTCTATTAATGCAGCGGTCTGAGCTACTTGTGTTACGTGCATTGAGTTTGAGTCATGGTTTTAACTTTATAACAAGAATTAATAACCCACAACTAACGCTCTTTAACCGGTGACAACACCACAACACAACAGTTTGTGACACATAAACAACTTGTAACACTAATAATTGTACATTTATTAAATATACACCGCCAAACTGCATGCTGGGTATATCCCGCCCACTATCACAACAGGAAACTCCGTCGCTACATTAAACAACAGAGCGATGCAGGCGGAACAAGAGAGAGCAGAGATGCACCAACACAACGTGTTACCCAGAGAGGAGCTGTGTCTGCTGGCTGGAGGGTTTGAAAAGTCAGACGTAGTTTAGAAAATGATGTATTGCAGGGGTGCCCACACTTTTTTGGCTTGCGAGCTACTTTTAAAATGACCTAGTCAAAAAGATATACCTACATTAATAATGCTAAATATCTATCTATATAGATATATATCTATATAAATCTATATAGATATATATTAATAAATAGCATTATTAATGTATTAATATACGAGTATACTTTATATTTACAATATTGGCGTACCTTGCATAACTTATGACACAATATAATTCTGTACATTTTTGGTCATTACATTTTACTCTGACTTGCACTGAATAGAAACAGCCAGGGTTATGCTGCGTTCACACTGAATGCGGCACGTATTATTCGCGAGTAGATTACATGCAAAGGCAATGCACAGACGCGAATGACGCAAATTTCCGCCGGGCAGCGCAAATGACGCGAATAACTTGGGCGAAAGATTTGCGTAGTGAAAGCCAATCAGCGTTGAGAAGCTCCGCATCATCACTGCTGTCCTGCCGGTGCTGAATCAAACTGCTGCTGGTCCGCCTGAAGCAGCGCTGGAAGCAGCCGTCATTCAGACGCTGTTGTGCGGCTACGGATGATATTATGGACACGGGGCGTCTGATGGTCCGACGTTTGAGGGATTTCCACAATAACTATAAAGCAGAACTAGTGGTTAGTTCAATGGTGGATGGCGGAAATGGCACCGCTTTTACGGAGATAAGCCACGGAGATATCCCTGCCCCTTTTCAGCCGCGAGTAAAGCAAATGGCGCAAATTAACCACATAAAGTTGAGTAAACTCACGGGAGTAGAGAAGCGCAAATAATGCATTGAAGCGGCCGACCATGCGGGCGCACCGTCCGTGGTGATGGACATTGATTTACACACTGGCTGGTCTGTATATCAATCAAGTGGCAAATGTCGTAGGGAAGATACTTTTTTTTTTTTTCTTTTTTAATGGCATGCGATCTACCCGCGCTACCCTGGCGATCGACTGGTCGATCGCGATCGACGTATTGGGCACCCCTGATGTGTTGCAAAGAAGCTGAACCTGGAGGGACTTAGGACCCAGGGGAATGCAGGTGAAAAAACCCAGAAGAGACAGAACAGAAGTCACGCCACACAAACAGCTGTTCACAGCTCCCTGAGCAGTTGGCAGCGAGTTGAACAACGAGAGGTGAACAGCTGTGTTATTGTGTTTCTATACTTTTTATATAAATCATTTATATTATAACTGGAACCATCGATTCGCCTCCATGTTCTTGACAGACCTCCTGACCGGGGAACCCGCCTCAGAGACCCCGCAGGCGGACATGACATTTTTATTTCCTCTGACCTTCAGCTTCAAACATGCGCACCAAACATTTTTCAGCCAACATTGCGAATGTTTTTTTCTCATATTAAATCCTGATTATCTCCTCATTCCTCATTCTATTTGAAAAATTTAAAAAGCTATAATATACAGAAAACCCTTGTGAAGATAGATAATAAAGCCATATATGTGTTAGTTGTATATTGGTTTATGATATTACACAGAAAAGAAAAAATCGATTTCTCAAAAAATACATTTTAAAGTTAATTATTTTTATCTTAACGTTTCATCAAAGACTGTAATTATTATATAAAATAGCTCAATATTGTAGGAGTATCTGTGCGAAAACATACCTGTTAGATGTACCTGATTTATCCTGATGAGAGCAGTTGGAAAGTCTGGGGGTCACGAAGGTTCACAACCATACGTATGCTTCTCTTAGCTCAATGCCCATTGGTTCATACTGAACCTGTAAATCTAAATATGTGCACACTGACTGCTTGCTGTACGGCCATCGGAGCTTTTTCTGCAGCCACAATACAACCAACAGAGATAAGTTCTGTTTCCTCAGTTTTCCTTATTTCTGTTGACTTTCAGAGTTTTTGGACTTTGGGATTTTACAAATACTTTTTCTATCAATCCGTGGCGGATTTTCCGTTTATTTTCTGACCAGGTTTGTGTTTCTCATCCTTTCCCCAAACATCTCAGCTGCCTGAAATGTTGAACAAAAAAAGCTCAGAGGGTTCAAGGTATCGACAGCTGAGTCCTGTTGCCTTCAGCCGAAGGACAACTTGACAGGGAAAGAAAAATCTATTTTATTTTTTATTTTTGATGAATGACACAACCAGCAGGTCCAAAATGACTTGATTTCCTTGTTAAGATTCAACAATTTCAGAGTTTTCTCAACGTTGGAGCTGAAAAGGTGGCAACAACAACTCAAGGCTTTCTGCTTTCCACCAAGAAGAAGAGAAGAAGACGCCAGAGTCAGTTCAAATGACAAGAAAATGTTTGAAAGTCTTATTTTTAGTCCCATTCCTTTATAGTTAGAACTGGTTCAGGTCTATAGTTGGTTGGTTATGAAAAACCACGGAATACGTTGCTGTTGAAATTAAACATGTCCTTGTATTACGCTTGCTAAAACCCACAATGCAACATGCTCAACGTTGTCAAACAACTGTTTACGTTGATGAAACCACTTGCTTTGCATCAATTATTAAGAATGGCCCTCAGCAGACGTTCCTAACAAGCATATCAACGTGACGTAACATGTTGACTCTCAGGCGGGACACTAACAACGGTCTCCTGGGTGAAAGTCCTGTGTTTCTCTGACCCACCTAGAGGACTACATAAAGCCTCATAGCTTGTTGACGGGTCAGACATAAACCACATCATGTACGGATGATCCACACTGCAGCACTGCTGCTGGGAAAACTAGGAAAAGGATGATGGGAATTATTTAAATGTTATCCACATACGTTTGAAGAAGCTTCACTTCGTTCAGACTAGTTAGAACCGGAGCGAAGCTTCTTCAAACGTGTCTCCACAGATCAACCTCCTCTCACCAAAGATACAGAATTATGAAACGTCACGCCCGGACGTAAGACGGTTTCCCAGACTGTCACACACACACACACACACACACACACACACACACACACACACACACACACACACACACACACACACACACACACACACACACACACACACACACACATATTGTCAGTCATTGTCAATATGTGAGTGGAGCGGGGAAGCAATGAAAGCGTGTGATGATGCTTCCTGACAGCCCATTAAACCGGAGAGAGATGGGAATGCAATTAGATTTCATCCACAGGAACCAGTGAGTGAGAGGGGGAGGGGGAGGGGGGGTGAGCGGATGACACGGGATCAAATGATGGAGAGACGGGATGATCGGTGTGTGATCGTGTTTGTGATCAGGTGTTAGTTTTTTTTTTTTATTAGTTTTTTTATTAGTCCCACACTTAGTCCCACAGTGGGGAAATTTATCCTCTGCATTTGACCCATCCTTTAAGGAGCAGTGGGCAGCCTCGTGAAGCGCCCGGGGAGCAAGTGGGGGTTAAGTGTGATCAGGTGTGTGATCGTGTGTGTGATCAGGTGTGTGATCGTGTGTGTGATCAGGTGTGTGATCGGGTTTGTGATCAGGTGTGTGATCAGGTGTGTGATCGTGTGTGTGATCAGGTGTGTGATCGGGTTTGTGATCAGGTGTGTGATCAGGTGTGTGATCGTGTTTGTGATCAGGTGTGTGATCAGGTGTGTGATCGTGTTTGTGATCAGGTGTGTGATCATGTGTGTGTGATCAGGTGTGTGATCAGGTGTGTGTGATCAGGTGTGTGATCAAGTGTGTGATCAGGTAATAATAATAGGTGTGTATGATCAGGTGTGAGATCGTGTTTGTGATCAGGTGTGTGTGATCAGGTGTGTGATCGGGTTTGTGATCAGGTGTGTGATCAGGTGTGAGATCGTGTTTGTGATCAGGTGTGTGATCAGGTGTGTGTGATCAGGTGTGTGATCGTGTGTGTGATCAGGTGTGTGATCGGGTTTGTGATCAGGTGTGTGATCAGGTGTGTGATCGTGTTTGTGATCAGGTGTGTGATCAGGTGTGTGATCGTGTTTGTGATCAGGTGTGTGATCAGGTGTGTGTGATCAGGTGTGTGATCAGGTGTGTGTGATCAGGTGTGTGATCAAGTGTGTGATCAGGTAATAATAATAGGTGTGTATGATCAGGTGTGAGATTGTGTTTGTGATCAGGTGTGTGTGATCAGGTGTGTGTGATCAGGTGTGTGTGATCAGGTGTGTGATCGGGTTTGTGATCAGGTGTGTGATCAGGTGTGTGTGATCAGGTGTGTGTGATCAGGTGTGTGATCAAGTGTGTGATCAGGTAATAATAATAGGTGTGTATGATCAGGTGTGAGATCGTGTTTGTGATCAGGTGTGTGTGATCAGGTGTGTGTGATCAGGTGTGTGTGATCAGGTGTGTGATCAGGTGTGTGTGATCAGGTGTGTGTGATCAGGTGTGTGTGATCAGGTGTGTGATCGGGTTTGTGATCAGGTGTGTGATCAGGTGTGTGTGATCAGGTGTGTGATCAGGTGTGTGTGATCAGGTGTGTGATCAAGTGTGTGATCAGGTAATAATAATAGGTGTGTATGATCAGGTGTGAGATCGTGTTTGTGATCAGGTGTGTGTGATCAGGTGTGTGTGATCAGGTGTGTGTGATCAGGTGTGTGATCGGGTTTGTGATCAGGTGTGTGATCAGGTGTGTGTGATCAGGTGTGTGATCAGGTGTGTGTGATCAGGTGTGTGATCAAGTGTGTGATCAGGTAATAATAATAGGTGTGTATGATCAGGTGTGAGATCGTGTTTGTGATCAGGTGTGTGTGATCAGGTGTGTGTGATCAGGTGTGTGTGATCAGGTGTGTGATCAGGTGTGTGATCAGGTGTGTGTGATCAGGTGTGTGCGATCAGGTGTGTGTGATCAGGTGTGTGTGATCAGGTGTGTGATCAGGTGTGTGATCAGGTGTGTGTGATCAGGTGTGTGTGATCAGGTGTGTGTGATCAGGTGTGTGTGATCAGGTGTGTGTGATCAGGTGTGTGTGATCAGGTGTGTGATCGGCTGCTGCGTTAACGTCGGGCTGAAGCTGCCGGTCCTCCTCTTCAGTCTTTGAACCGATCCAGATTGACTTCCGGTCTCCGGGGAGCGTTCACTGTAACTGGAATGAGACTTTTGAGCACATCAGCTGTTTAAAGTTTTATATTTATAGCTCGGCTTTTGTTTCCTGAGTGCTGCTGCTGAACATCTGAAGTGAGTTTGAACACTTTTCCAAACAGTGAATTATTTTTAACTCGCTGTGAGGATGAAGACGAGGATGAAGACGAGGACAGCTGTGTCACACCGCGTCTGTTCAAACAGAAAGATGCTAAAATAATCATGCATTGATCATTTATGAGTTTGGCTCTTGACGGTATCATCATTCTCTCTGAATGAACGTTTTACTGAAGCAATTCTGAGCCTGGTGTTCACATTTAAGTTCTGGGAATGATTGAAAACATATTTAAGATGATCTGCATGTATAAACATGCACAATCCAGATAACTAAGTCAAAACTGTATTGTCTTAATGTAAGTAATCAGTTCAGGAAGTTTCAAAGAGATCTATTGGTTACATGTTTAGTCTTTTATGGTTTTGAATCATCAGCACACCTAACACAGCTGTAACACGTTTACTTTGTGTATCTGTGGATGTTTTCCCTGTTTTTATTTGATAAAAAACACGAACGATAACCGATAACGGGGTCCTGGTCGACGGCGTCCCGTGGGAACGTAGAGCCCGCCCACAGGCGAACGTTAGCTCCTCCCATCACGCTGCCATGTTGAGAGCCGTTAGAGGCAACCGGAACAACGTCTTGTGTCTATTAAAACTACTATGAAGTGTAATTAAGCATTAATTAGTGCTAGTAAATAAACAAGAGAGTCTGAAGGGACGAGAAGGAAAACAATCTGCGTGTAATTGATTGATATTTGAATCCAATTAGTGTTTTTATTCCGTTTAAATGAGATTCCCCTTCTTCCTGTTTCCCCTTCAGTGTAAAAGCCTCGCAGTAACAGCGTGTTGCCAGTAGGGGGTGTGATGTTCCACCAATGGAGAACAGTGACCCTGCTGTAAAAGGTCTGTACCACTAAGTACTACAAAATAATAAACAATAAGAGTGATTATCAAGAGTCCTCATCACATGTAGAATACAATACATTAATATTAACTGTGGGGAATATAAAAAGAGCGGGCTGTGTTGTGAATGATGATGTTAAAGAATCATTCGGGTCCAAACCCGGAGACTCCAAGATGAGCCGAGCGCTCCGATGAAGTCTTCTTCACCAGAACCTGAAGTGTGTCTGCATGAAATATAATAAATATTGATTTGTTTGTAACCTGCTGTTTTGTGTTTCTCTGCAATAAAATATTAAACAGCAAACGTGTCCAATTAACTCTTCTTCAATTTATAAAAAACATTTTCTGATGAAGTTCATTCTTTTAATTTGATGAAAATTATGAAAATGTTGCATAAAAAACAAAATCGTAATTGTGTGTTTTTTTAATTTATTGAACTGGATATTTTATTTAAAGGAAACCTTCTGTATTACTTATTGTACCGTAATGTGTCCATTCATCAATGATTTCCCTCATTAGTCATAATCTTATAGCTCATTAGATACCTATACAGTCACATTTGTCACTTCTGGGACTCCGCAGTTAGGAGCTGTCCTCTCCGACGTGGTGCTGAAACCGTCCGGGATCCACCACCTATAAGTCCCGTGAAGGTTCCTCTCGAGACTTTCGCCGAACTAGACTTGGCCAAACAATTAAAAGACATTTCTGAGTCGCATTCATTCAAGAAATATCCTTTAATTGTAAAGTCAAGTGTAGAAATCTTCCGCTTGAACCTTCTGCTTCCCGGAAACGAGCCTTGCGGGTCGCCACCCTCCGCTGGCTGTGTGCGAGCACCTGGAACGACATCGCGAGAAAAGGTCAGTGACGTCACGTGCACACACGCCAGGGATACGTGTGACCTCATCAGTCACTGGCTTCGGGCTGCAGGAGACGATTAATATCCAAGACGTCTGAGCCCTGCAGAGCATACAGTGTACATTATACATGCCCCCCCCCCCTCCCCCCCCTCATCTATTCCTCCCCCTGTCGCGACTCTCTGTTGCTCCTCATCGCGTACATTGTCTCCTTTAGTGAAACGTTTCTATATTTGTTGAATCCTCCACGCAGCTCCGGGAGACTTTACGCGCGCTGGCTCGCCTCGTGTCCGGTCCCTGGAGCATCAACAGCAGCTGCATGCTGACGGAGATCCCCGGTTACATGCAACCTGCTGGACACTCGGCAGCTCTCGTCCGTGCGCCCGCGCGTCATCCACGACCCCTCCAAGCTGCCGGTGGCTTCCCACCGGTCGCGCTGGACCCGGTATGCACGTCAGAGCTCAGACCGCCACACAGCAGCCCTCGTTGTTGGGAGAGAGAAGTTAACGTGTCCGGTTCTCTAAGACAGAACCAACACATTCCCCTTTTCCTCTTTCCATCACGAGAAAAGGGAGAAAATGAGGTGTGAGAATCTGGAAAACCAACATTGTGTAAAACTTACGCGCGGCACCGAAGTCACAAGCACGAGCAGAGTAACGCACACTGCAGCTGGGCAATGCGGTGGTAGCGGGTCCTCCGGCCGGTGCTGAACGAACCAACTTCAGTCGGTGCGGAGGGCAGGTCCGTGAAACGGGAAGTCGGGCTGTCGCCACTTCATTACCGGCACCACCTCCCCCGCTCTCCGGTGTCCGAGTCATCCCGCACAACACCGACCGACCGACGCTCCACCCGCCTCGCTCCCGCTCACCCCGTCTCCTCCGCGGTGCGCACCGGCTCCCATCCATCCCTCCACCTCTCTCCATCTCCAGCACTCGCCTCTCTTTTTCTCCTGTCGGGCTTCCAGCGCCGTAGATAGAGGCTCTGCAATCACGTGGGTCGGGGAGAGGAGAGAGAGAGAGAGAGAGAGAGAGAGTCCGTCCTCCTCTTCCTCCGCAGTTTGCAGTGTGTGATGTCTCAGACTCGGAGGTAGAGAGTCGGAGCTGCTCGCCTCCGGAACAAACCCCCGGTGTCTTCTCCCATCCGTGCCCGCTTCCGTCCTCCCTCGCCCGGCTCGGCTTCTCTCCGGAGCCCTGGAAGCGTCTATGTTTTTATTTTTCTGCCCTTCTTCTTGCTCTCGGCTCCGGCCAACAGTTTGATCTGTGGGGTTTGTCTCTCTCTCGCCACTCACCAGCCTCGCTTTACGCACTGAGGCTTCTTCTGGATTTGCTCGTCACTGGAGAGAAAAACAACCCAATCCCGCGAGGTGGATTCGTGGATGCGCCTCTTTGGCTCAAACTGGAGATGGAAATGCTGACACTGATATTTCATTCCCTGTGGATATTGCAATGCAACACAGTGAGCGCCGACTCCATCATTCACATCGGTAAGACACCAACCGGGGCTTCTTTTGGGGCTCTGCTGTGCGGGGCTCTGCCGCCGGGAGACGAGCTGCGGGCTCCAACACTCTGTGAGCGGGGACGCGGGTGGCCGGTGACGTGTGACGTGTGGACGGATCAGTCCGTTTAAGTTGAATACGAGTTTCCTCAAGTCCGATTATCATTCCGATCCGTGAAGCGGGGGAAGGAGGCTGTTGCATCCGCTCACCGGCGCAGCCCGGAGTGGCCGAAAGTGTTGCGCCGAACCATCCATCCTCCACCCAACCATCCATCCATCCACTTAACCATCCATCCACTCATCCATCCATCCACTCATCCATCCTCCACCCATCCATTCATCTATCCATCATCCACTCATCCATCATCAATCAATCCGTCCATCCATCCATCCCACCATCCCTCCATCCCACCATCCATCCCTCCATCCATCCATGGAGATCTTGTCGATGCATTATTCACATTCAGAAGCCAGAGGCTGCAGGAGCCACTGGCCCGACATGGTGTGTTTGGAGGGTTTTGCTTCATCCCCCTCCCCCCTCCACCCCCCTCCCCCTTCCCTCCCTCCCCCTCTCCCTCCCCCTCTTCCTTCTCCCCTCTCCCTCTCGCCTCCCCTCATCTCTAAGCCTGAACTTTGAATTGGACGTGTGTGAAATGTTAATCAACTCTTAGAGAGGAAGAGACGACAAAGGGGACAAGCGCCGACTGTTTGGGCTCTGAACCACCGACGGAACCAAGCGCTGGTCCGCGTTCCACTTCCTGCTCGAGTCCCGTTTGGGTCTTTTAAAAAAATCTGCATTCTCCTGAAAAAATGTTCGTTCAGTCACTTTTCTTGAAGTGAGAGCCGGAGTTGGGGGTCGGAGGGCTCTGGGGGGGGGGGGGGGGGGTTGAAATATATTCATCAAGTCCGGTTGTGACCGATCTTTGATATTTAATTAATTGATCTGTGTTGAAGAGTGTGAACCTAACAGAGGGTTCTGTCTGGTTCTGTCCTGTTTGGTTCTGTTTGGTTTTCTCTGGTTCTCTCTGGTTCTGTTTGGTTCTGTTGGGTTTTCTCTGGTTCTGTTTGGTTCTGTCTGGTTCTCTCTGGTTCTGTTTGGTTCTGTTGGGTTCTCTCTGGTTCTGTTTGGTTCTGTCTGGTTCTCTCTGGTTCTGTTTGGTGCTGTTTGGTTCTCTCTGGTTCTGTCTGGTTCTGTTTGGTTCTCTCTGGTTCTGTTTGGTTCTGTTTGGTTCTATCGGGTCCTGTCTGGTTCTCTCTGGTTCTGCCTGGTTCTGTCTGGTTCTATCTGGTCCTGTCTGGTTCTCTCTGGTTCTGCCTGGTTCTCTCTGGTTCTGTCTGGTTCTGTCTGGTTCTGTCTGGTTCTGTCTGGTTCTGTCTGGTCTGGTGGATCCAGCCGGACCAGACAGAACCAAAGGAGGACCTCAAAAGATCCTTCATCTGCTGATCTGGGCTGTAAAAGAGCTGATACAGAGCACTTGGACCTTCAACCTTTGACCCACTTGCTGCATTTGAGTGCAGAATCCAGTTGGAGGTTGAAGAGTCTGCAGGTTTTGGTCTCAACAGCAGCTGGTTTCTCTAATGGGTGCTCTTGGGGGGGGGGGGGGGGGGGGTCCGTCTGCAGGGTGAGGGAGGGTCCGTCTGCAGGGTGAGGGGGGGTCCGTCTGCAGGGTGAGGGAGGGTCCGTCTGCAGGGTGAGGGGGGGTCCGTCTGCAGGGTGAGGGAGGGTCCGTCTGCAGGGTGAGGGGGGGTCCGTCTGCAGGGTGAGGGAGGGTCCGTCTGCAGGGTGAGGGGGGGTCCGTCTGCAGGGTGAGGGGGGGTCCGTCTGCAGGGTGAGGGGGGGTCCGTCTGCAGGGTGAGGACGGAGCGGCGGTCTGATGGCCGCTTATGGAATTCTTTGTTTTCGTATTGGCGGTCGAGCTGTGAGGAAATGATTTAGTCGTTGTGGTTCCAGTAAGAAGGTTTGTGCTGTCAAAGATCATTTATGAAGACAAATGGCCACTCTGCTTCAGGAAGTGGACTAGTGCTGAGCCCTCCTGGTCCCGGTGGGCTGAAGGTCCCCCGAAGGCCCCGAAGGCCGAGCGGATAACAAGTCACTTTTCACGAGGAGCCGGAGGAGGGTTTTCCCCGTCCCATGAGCCGGGCAGCTGACGGGGGAGGATTTACGGCGCCGCAGAACCAATCTGTGGAGGCGGAGCCGAACAGCTGGGGCCTCTTCTGGCCGCCGCTAAATAAGATAAACTAACTAGGGAACGACGGGAAAGGCTTACCTCCACCACCTGCACACACACACACACACACACACACACACACACACACACACACACACACACACACACACACACACACACACACACACACACACACACACACACACACACACACACACAGGTCTGTGATCAGCTCCAGGTCTGTGATCTGCAGGACGTGTCGCTGTCCTTGGTGCTGAAAGGAGAGGCGCTCCTATAGAAACAATCTAGAATCAAGTAGAATCGGATATGAAACATCCAACAGTATGAAAACATAATTAACGTTTTCTCCTGAAGCTACAACATAAAATGACCCGTATGTAATAATAATACAATGCAATCATATAATAATACATAATTGGAACATATTTGACGAACTATAATTTTATATTTTGTAACATTCTGATTGCTGCTTCATACCTCGTCTATACAATCATGTACTTAAACACATTCCCTTACTTACCCACCCTAGTGGGGACTTGACAGGCTTGAATGTACTCATATATTCAAAATAATGGTTTTTGAACATTAAAGCATGTAATCATGTTCTAAACCCAAAGTAAAGCATGAGAATAAATACAACAGCGTATTATTAAAATCAAATACAGAGCTCTTACTCGTGGACTCGTTCTCCAGAAAGTAGTTCTCATGAAAACATTTCTCTGAGCGCAGAGAGACGCGTTAATAAAGTAAATCTGAAACATATTTTGTGTTTTGCATTAATACCCAAAACACACGAAGGAAAAGAAGGCGAGTTCGTTCCAAACCAGATCTCCTGTGAGCGCCGCCTGCACAACGAGATGAAGCCAGAGTTTACAGCCCGCTGGAGCTCTGGGATCAGAACCCCCAGAATACAGCTTGATTACCTGCCAGAGGGGGGTTGGGGGTGGGTGGGGGGCACAGACCTGTACAACACATTGTTTTATGCATCAGTGGCAAATAAATTGCATTTGGCCGCCGGCTGCTGTGACATTCCCAACCTGCATGTCGCAAAACGCTCCCGAGGCCACAGACCTGTTCTCCAGCCGGAGCCGGGTCCCCCGATTCTGTGGCTTATTAACCCTTCAGCTCAGTCGGGAAGCACATCGGGAACGCTCCGGACCGCCGAGTGTGTGCCGAGTGTGTGCGTGCAACATGTTTGGAATAAGAGTTCAAAGTCTCGTGTAACGCTCCTTCATGCCTGAAAACAGTTTACAATTAATTTAATGAAATATTCCTGAATATAATAAAGAAGCAGTGTGAGTTTTTAAAGGTTCCTCTCGCCCACTTGTTCACTCCTTCACTGCTTCACTCGTTTACTTCTTCACTCCTTCACTGCTTCACTCCTTCTCTGTGAGCAGCTCTTCCTCCTCTTCATCAGGTGATGAAGAGGAGGAACCTCACAGACAGGCGGCGCCTCAAAGAACACGGAAAAAAATTAAACAAAACTGTCTGCAAGTGAGAACATTCGTTTTTTTTGTATTTATTAAAAGCCCGGGGGTTCGATCCTGAGCTCCCAGAGTCCCCGACTGATCCAGAGTCAGCCTCCTGCACCCTCGGCTCTCATCATTCATTAAACCCGCTGAAGTTTGAGGCCGTCTGCTGCTGAGGAAGAGGATCATAAAGCTCTTTCAGCTCCCGACGCTCCGACCGGCCGCCACGAGATTCATTGTTAATCGAAAACAGACGACTGGCTGCAATTTAAAAAAAGGGGGATGATGGATCGGTCCGGCCCGGGAGCTGCAGACGACGTTCCTGCAGCTGCACGCCGAGGATCCGGATGCTCAGGATCCAGATGCTCAGGATCCAGATGCTCAGGATCCAGATGCTCAGGTTGTGTGAGGTTGTGTGATGTTGTGTGATGTATTGTGAGGTTGTGTGCGGTCGTATGAGGTTGTGTGCTGTTGTATGAGGCTGTGTGAGGCTGTGTGAGGTTGTGTGAGGTTGTGCGAGGTTGTGCGAGGTTGTGTGAGGTTGTGCGAGGTTGTGTGAGGTTGTGTGAGGTTGTGTGAGGTTGCCTCCGCTCTCGTTCCATCAATAAAACAATACAAACAAAGCGCTGCTTTTTGTGTCAGACCAACCTGCTGATGGAGGAGAACCATGATACTCAGCCTTATTGTTGCAATAAGTCAACGCACCTGCTGCTAATTGGCGGCTCGTTAAAACACGTCAGGCCACCAGCTGAGGCGGGAAGATGGACAGGAAGTGGAGCGTCTCCTTCCTGTTGAAGCTGCTGCTGTTCAGAGTGGACTTTACTCACATGTGAGGAGGAGAGCTGCCATTAAAATATGCATATTCTCTGTGGTTTAAAACAAGACCACACCATTGGATTCCATTATTATTAAAATAAAGTCTGTGTGTGTGTGTGTGTGTGTAAAGGGCTCAAAATGGACACACACATGAATCAGAATAATTTATTATCAGGTGATTTGAACATATGAGGACGTGATAACATATATAGAATAAACATAGAATAAATCAATACAAATATAATATAAACAATAAACATACAATTATGGATAAATATGGTAAATAACAAACAGACAACGGTATTTTAAATGAAGTCTATATTTTATAATGTATTATAATACGGGTGGATGAAATCAAGCATTCTGATTGGTTGAGAGTCACGGGGTGTACTTTATTGAGCCATAAAGTCAGTGAGGACATGGATCCCTTCAAAGCTACTGGGCACCAGTTTAAATTACATATTATTTTATTAAAGGTGTCCCATCGCCATTTTTATTATTTAATGGCAACTTTTATAAAATAAGCAGGAGATCGACAGGCGGATTGGTGCGGCTGCGGCAATAAAACGACCGGTACATTAAGAGCTTCGCCTTCCGGTTCAACTCTCAATTTACCGGTCGGTCCCAACCCTCACCCGGTCACGAACTTTAGGTCGGGACCGAAAGAACGAGGTCTCGGATACAAGCGGCCGAAATGAGTTCCTCCGTAGAGTGGCCGGGCTCAGCCTTATGGTGTGTTCACACCGAACGCGACGCGAAATTTCGCGCCGCGTTACTCGCGTGAGTTTAGTCGCTCGACTTTATGTGGTTAATTCCCGTCAACGCAAATTCGCTTTAACGCGTCTGAAAGGGGGCGGGGCTTATCTCCGTAAAAACAGTACCGTTTCCCCCATCCACCATTAAACTAACCACTAGTTCTGCTTTAACCTTCTTGTGGAAGTCCCTCTAATGTCGGACCATCAAACGCCCCCGTGTCCGGGTTCATAATATCATCCGTAGCCGCACAACAGCGTCTGAATGACGGCCGCTGCCAGCGCTGCTTCAGGTGGATCAGCAGCCGTTTGATTCAAACCAGCAGAACGGCGGTGATGACGCGCAGAGCTTCTCAACGCTGATTGGCTTTCGGCAAGCGATTTTTCGCCCGAGTTGGAAAATTTCAACTCACGTGAATTTCGCGTCAAACGTGTCTAACGCGCCGCCCAGCGAAATTTCGCGTCTGTCGCAACCAAACGCGTCTGTGCATTGACTTTACATGTAATCTGGTCGCGCGAAACATTCGCGTCGCGTTCGGTGTGAACACACCATTAGAGATAGGGTAAGGAGCTCGGACATCAGGAGGGAGCTGAGCCGCTACTCCTTCGTGATGAAAGGAGTCAGCTGAGGTGGTTCAGGCAGGTCCAGCAGGTCCAACAGGTCCAGCAGGTCCAACAGGTCCAGCAGGTCCAGCAGGTCCAGCAGGTCCAACCGGCTGACCCAGACCTGCTGGACCTGCTGCCAGCGCGACCCGACCCCAGATTAGCGGACGTAAATGGATGAATGTATAAAATGAGAATGTGAATGAATGAGCTGGTCGAGATCCAGCCAGGTTAACACGTGACGTCCCCAACGTACAGGGACTATTTTCTCTCGGCTACTGAAACGCGACACAACGTTTGGTGACTACAATGTTGAGCTGAAAGGCGGCTTACTATTTATTTATTAATTACTTATTATAATGTCTCTGTCCGTATTATAAAAGCAATAAGGTACTCGAGGCAGTACTGTATCTTCAATAATGTACTGTACCCTTGACCATTATTGTACGATACAGTACTGCCTCTCCAACCTTATTGCTTAAATCTGTATCTATTATTGATTAGCTGCCAATCATCTTTACTTTTATTTCAAGTTGCTCCTCCTCTTCTGCTTCTAGTCGACAGACAGCTGCAGCTCTAGGTGACTTTATTCAGCGTCTTCTAATGTATTGCCCCGCCCCCTCTCCCCCCCCCCCCACACACACACACCTGTCCAGGTGCAATATTCGAGGAGAACGCGCTGCGGGACGATGAGGTGTTCCAGCTCGCCGTGTCCGACCTCAGCCTGAGCGACGACGTCCTGCAGAGCGAGAAGATCACCCACTCCATCAAGCTCATCGAGCCCAACAACCCCTTCCAGGCGGTGCAAGAAGGTAGGGAGTGTGTGTGTGTGTGTGTGTGTTACCTGCTCCGCCTTGTTAATCCTGAGGTTCTGCTGGTTTGGCCTCTCTAACGAGCCGGGTATCGACCCCATAAACACAGCTTAGACCTGCTGCCCGCTCCGGTTCTCCTCCTCCTTCTTATGGTTTCCTCTGAGACTGATTCTCTCTATCTCAGACACTCCATATCTCTCTCTCTCTCTCTCTCTCTCTCTCTCTCTCTCTCTCTGGGGCTGGGGAGCTGGGCCCTGGTTCTCCTGTGCAGAGGGAGCTGGGGGCTGATGATGATGATGATGATGAAACTGATGATGATGAAGCTGATGATGTGATGAAGCTGATGATGATGCTGATGATGGTGTGATGATGCTGATGTGATGAAGCTGATGATGATGATGCTGATGAAGCTCTGCTGGTGAAGTGATTGAACAGATATTGATAACGCTGCAGCTGAATGGCGCTGATTGCACCGCTGTTGGTGATTAGCGCGACGATGAAGACGATGGAGACGATGAAGATGAGTGCTTCTGTTGTTGTGTTGTGATGAGGACATGAAAGTGGAGATCAGGTATCTGAATATGTGTGTCCTCATCACGGTCTATGAAATATGAAACATTATTATTATTATTATTATTATAGAAGGTAATATTTCCTCTCTTTCATTTTCGACACACGACTTTCCCAGAAAGGTCGTCTCAATAAAGGATTCCTGCAGTTTTCCAGTCCAGTAAACGGTAACATCCCGTAAAACCCGTCCACCACCGTACCTCAGTTCCCGGTTCTCCGTTCCTCCGCAGGAGGCCGGCGGTCAGAGAGCAGCCTCCTGATTGGAGGAACCGTCGTCTGGGTTTGTTGTGTCTGAAACAGAAACTAAGATCCAGGAACATTTGCTTTTCTTCCTCTTGAGCAGTTTTCTTCACCGTATCTGATATTTGTGTTTTTGCTTTTCTTACATATTTAACATTGCAAATCGCTGCCGGCTCTTAATATCTGCTCGTTAACGGTAAAGTTTAATTATCGCCGTTGAACACTCAGCTGCTCTTTGGGCTTCAAGCTCAACGCGACGCAGCGCTGAAGAGCTGCTGTGCTTTATTAATATCTGTATTCTGAGTGATGGACGGATCAGCTGCTGCAGCTCGCTGAGCCTCGTTTGTGATAATTAACGTGATAATTAACGTGATGATTACATTTTGACTCTGATCGCCGACGTCCGTCTGAGACCAGAGCGGCTCTCAGAAGCTGGAACCCAGAACCCGCTGAGACCCTCATTAGCAGCACGACTGGAAGTGTGGGGGAGAGAAATGCATTGATTAAAGACACACACACACACACACACACAC